>CM068371.1:47753496-48103955 GCA_034769895.1 Magicicada septendecula
TGCATAATCCAAACAAGAATGATTTACGAACTACGTTTGTGACTTTTATTTTTTAAATGGCCATGATTTCGATTTCCGTGTTGTAATAACAAAAGTTTACTTAGTTCGACGACCAGCACATCGATACTAGCCAATGTATGTATTTGACTAAAAATACACAGTCACGCGAATGCATTATAAATAAATCAAGAAGAGTACCGACTGTTCCTAGTTTGAAAGCAGTGAGGATAATAATTTATTGTTGTATTAGAGTGTTAGTGGTCTCAAATATTTCTATAGTAATTTTGTACAAACCACAATGTTGTCTTTGGTATTGCCGAGCGCTTTCGGCAGTCAAGCCATCTTCAGGTCATTTACCAACCCAATGTGCCAAAAGTGCTCGTCAATACCAAAGACAACATAGTGGTTTGTACAAAATTACTATAGGATAATAATTATTACAGAAATTGTGCTAATTTTTTAGCTGGGTTTGAGGGTAGTTCGCGACATATGTACGTAAACTGTGAAAACACATTAATGACACGGTCAAGAAGGTACGTCCAGGAATGTTACAACTGCTTCTAGAATCAAAAAAGTTTATAACAATACGCCAGATGGAAGACAACTAAGGAGACAGTTTAATACTTTTCAAGAAGGAGACAGGAGATAAAGAAAAACATTTTTCAAATCGGATGGGTTGAACATGTACAACGAACGTCACCGTGTAGAACTGCAGGGCACAGTAAAGAATTACTGTGTAGAATACTTTGGCTATCCCGAGAGGAGATTGAGTTAGCAGCATCTTAGTGAAGAAGAAGAAGAAGAAGAAGAAGAAGAAGAAGAAGAAGAAGAGGAAGAGGAAGAGGAAGAGGAAGAGGAAGAAGAGGAAGAAGAGGAAGAAGAAGAAGAAGAAGAAGAAGAAGAAGAAGAAGAAGAAGAAGAAGAAGAAGAAGAAGAAGAAGAAGAAGAAGACATGAAAACTAAGAGCTGCCAATGCAAGTGGTCTGTGAGTTCGAAAATTGTCTCCGAAACGAATTTATTGACGGTTTCACGTGTTATCTGAGCTGTGTATGGACGGGCGTTATCATGAAGTAGACACCTTTGGGCAGAAATCCAGGACGTTTTCGCATCAATGCCGGCTTTACTTTATTGATAATCATGTCAGAGTAGTATGCACTGTTTATTGTCGACTGATCTAAAAAATCACAAAAAGTTGAAACCTCGACTGGACGTGCAGAACGGTGCTCGTCAGCCAGTGACGCTCGACCTTTTTTAAACCGTTCTATCCACTTACAAAAATGTCTGCTGTTCAAGTATAAAATACTTGTTAATATATTACTTGTTAACTTATTATAATAAGTATTAAATATTTATTATTAATATTAAATATCAATGAACTATTAAATATCTTATAAAAACTTTCTACAGATGTACGATAGATCTGTAGAACTATACCAAGTGTTTATTTATTCAATTCAAGTATTAATAAAATGTTCTACCACAAAGCAGATCTTCAGATATCTGTGGGGGAAGAAGTCAACATCAAGTTGGATTAAAGAAGTCCAAAAGGATTTAGAAAAAAATAATATACACCAGAAGAAGCAATTGAGAGTAGTTTTTCGGGCAAAAATGTTAAAAATGGAAGGGTAGGAGAGAGAGAGAAACGCAGGTTCAAAGTGGCTGAAGACAGGAAGAAGAGAAACGATGTGAAAAGATGACAGAATAATGGAGAAAAAGAAAAGAACAAAGAATTGAAATTGGCATGTAGTCCTTAGATGGCCGAAAGTTCTACCAAGTGTCGAGCAACCATTCGATCAGTGAATCGAAATACAATTCGATATTCATGTGAAACTTAAAAAAGTAGAAATCGATTTACTGGCCGATATAAACTCATTTTTTCCTCCAGAACTGTTTATACTTCTCTCTGTTTGGGGAAAAATTCTTGTACGACACTTCTTGAGTGCAATTGTTACGCCGTTACAGAAGCAGCGAGGTAACCGTTACCGTGGCAACAATACAATATTACAACACGTACAGATTTAAACTCTCCTTTGTTGTACTTATGTTTTTTATTATTAAAAAAAATAGGTTACGAACACCAGAAAAACTGTATTTAATAATGGAAATAACAGTGTACCCAAACCCAGTTTGATCCATGAGAAACACAACAGAAAAACTAGAGTAAAATGCGGTGAACAGTAGCCGTTAATGAAGTGAGATAACTTTTTGTTTACATTTTCTTTTACTAGACAAGAAATCAGTCCACTGCTTGAATGAAACGTGTTAGAAAAGAACACGATAACGTACTGATTAGTAATGTAGGTGAAATTTGATAAAAACCGTTCAGGTAAATGAAAACACGGTAATGCAACATGTAGATAACTACAGCGTGTTTGTCGTTCTGTTATCGTGCAGTAAATTGAAGTGGTCGCAATATAATTACAGACATTGAAATACTGACAACGCACGTCAACGTCATCCCAGACTTTCCTCAGTCGGTCATAAGATACCCGGCACCCATTACCCAACTATCAGGTACCATGAACTCTTCTGTGAAAAAATACAGTGAAAAAACCACCCATGAAAAATTAGCGAATCCAAAAATCAAGTTCCGAACCAATGTTTGTGGTTGAGAAAAATCGTTTTACGTAAATGAATTCTTGTAAACATGAGCCTATTAAAAACATAATCTTACGTTTCGCACTCTACGAAACAAATGGTCCATCATCATGGCCGGGTTAAGGCTATGGGGACCCGGGGCTATTTAAGAGCAGGGGCCCATGCATGAAATTTTCGCGTTGTGCACAATATGCTTTACTTTATTCAGCCGATCATTTAATGCATATAATAAACAAACCTAAACATGTCCCCAAGTTTCAGTTAAATCCGTGATCCGCACTTCAGGTACTCTCCTTGTCAGTGCGGTTTTTAATATTTCGCTTGCTCGGAAAATTTTATTTATTCGTTCGAAAATGAGAATTTTTAAATGGTCGAGCATGAGGCTCCCCGACAAGCGGGTCCCGAGGCTTTAGCCCCCCCCCCCTTAATCCGGCACCGTTCATTATCATCATCATCTTCTTCTTCTTTCTCGGCAAGGATTAAACCAAATATGGTTTGTTCTAGAACCAAGCAGACAGACTAGAGCTGCTCACTCCAACGCTTCTCCGAACGCCTCACACCTCTTCGTCCTACCATTTAGCCGTTACTGGGGAAGCCTTTCGAGTACAGTCATAATATTCAGTTCCTGCCACACTCGACGTTTCCTATGTCCCGTCACATGCCTGAAAAATCTGATTTCGGCTCTTGAACACGACTGGGGCCTGTTATTTCGTTAAAAGTACAGTTCTCGGACCCAACCATCACCTTGTAGCAATTTAAGCCTGTTTCTGTACACGTTGATTTTAGAGTTCACCGGATGGTCCCGCACATATGACTATTTAGCCTATGTAGCTTCACCACATCATTGTTTACGGACGATCCGTATAACCTAATTATATCATATAGGCCCACCTCCGTCTCCTATTACATAATTCGCTTTTCAAGATAGAAGCTGTAAGGTGGAGAAGTGACGTATCTATAATTTAGTCTTGGGGGGGGGTCCGGGGTTAGGTCAGCTTCAAACAAAGGAAAAAACAAGTTAAGACACATCAACATTACTATCTTTAAATAGTCTGAAATTAGTCCCATTAAAGTAAACGGTGATAACACAATAAAAATACGCGTTACTGAAACATTGTTTAGAAGATACTGACTGACTGAATTGAGCTTCGTATATTTCATATTTCAAACGTATACTCTAATGCTGTACAATAAACCTGTTTGTATATTTAAAAAAGAGCTAGTACTATATCACCGTGCACACCTGAAAAACAATAAAGTAAAACAGCCTAAAAATGAAAAGATTAACAAAATACGTCAACTTTTGCGACCCTCGGGGGGGGGGGTCCGGTCCCGTTCGCCTGATTCCTGCCGTACGTCGACATTTCTTTTACGATCTTGAAGAGTACATCCTGTCACGTGCCTGAAAAATCTGATTTCGGCCGCTTGGATACGACTGGCCTGGCATTTCGTTAAAAGTCCAATTTTCGGACTGATAGAGAAGTGTGGGGATGGCCATCACCGTGCAGCACTTCACGCGTGTTTCTTTGCACGTTGATTTTAGAGTTCTCCTGATGGTCCCGCGGATATCGTTGAACCACATCATTGCTTACAGATGTCCATATAACGTGATTACAACTTATAGTGCCGTCCCGTTATAAATAACACCTGATTCGGTCTGTCCTCAGCGAGTGTGTGTACAATTCCACCTCCGTCTTCTATGATATCATTCGCTTTCCAAGATAGAACCTGCAAGGTAACAACCGATTACAGCTACCACATTTTAAACTTTTTTTTCAACACCCATTATTTTCCTCATGCAAAATATTTCCGACTATCTTACGAAATCTAAACGTTGAAAAATTTATTAAATCTTTGGTGTAAGATAAGAAATATCAGTAATGATGAAACGTCAGTTAACTTTTTTTTCATCTTCAGTCTTCGTAATGGTCGCTTGTGCATACTGCAAACTCATCAATTCACTCGACCGCTAAGAAGGACGATCTGTTCAAAGCTGTCGGACACAAATTACTGCCTGTCATTATTTTCCGTGTTAATTATTTCCTGTTGTTGTTTGTCTGTAATTATTACATTTCATTTGTTTTTCTGTGCGCAATTTGTTGAGCGTGTAAGCCGGCTGTACTGTTACCATTAGGGATTCACCCTCCGTCCCACAGTAGGCCTAATACCTTACTCGGTTCTCGTACAAGGGTAACAAACACATGTCAGTTCATCTATGTTGGACAATTCTGCTCAGTAAGTCAACCCGTTACACAGGTCGCTTCTAAACTCAAAATTGTAACCAGCCTAAATCAAAGGTTCTCTAAAATTCCTCCCTGTCACCATCATTGTAACTAAATGAGGATAAATATAATTAAATCACTACCGACTCGCAACACAAAGTTGTTTATGGGTAAAAACGTAAAAGTTTTACCTTATAGCCTGAACCAGTTTTCGATTTTAAAAAGTTTCTTCAGACGTTGCCGCTGGGAGTACTGTCCATCTTGTTCTTGGCGACGGTATCGACTTTTGAAAGATCGATGTTGTGTGTGTGGGGTGTGATATGTTCGAATAATGCGTGTGATTTTAATTGTGTCTGTTCGTTTAGGATGTCGTTTTTATGTGTTTTCGGGTGTTTGTATGTTTCCAGTTGTACAAGAGTGTCTAGTTTTCGGCCTTTTGTGTGTACGTGTAGAATGTCCATGTTATTATCGATGTTTTTGTATGTGTGGTTTGCTTCAATCAGGTGTTTGCAAAGGTGGATTCTATAGTGGAGTGTAGTGCCTTTGTGTATTCAATGTATCTTTGTTTGAAGCTACGCCCTGTCTGGCCTATGTAGAATTTGTTGCAATCTGAGCAGTTTAGTTTGTAAACACCAGGTAGATCGAAATTGTTTTCTGCTTTGTGTGTGTGTGTGTGTGTGTGTGTGTGTGTGTGTGTGTGTGTGTTTTGATAGTGTATGTTCTGTTTTGTTTGTAGTTTTGTATGCGATTCTGTATCCTGCTTTTTTGAATTTCTGGGCTACTTTTTCAGTTTGGTTCTTGATGTATGTTAGTGTTACGAATTTGTTGTTTTCTGTCTTTGTCTGTTGTTTGTTTTGTGTAGGAGTTTATTGACTATTGTTCTATTGGATTCTGCTAGATACTTTATCGTGTTTAGTTCGTCTTTGTAGTCTTTTTCAACTAGTGGAATGTTGTTAAGTCTATGTATCATAACGAAATCCAAGAATAAATGAGGATATTCTCCTCCCCCAAGGCGATGTTTACGGGGGAACGAACGGGACCAGAGGGTTGAAAAAATTGACAAGGAATTTTGTTAATATCTTAATTTTATTCCTCTGTAAGTAACTCGTTGAGCTTCCTGCAGATCTCCTATGTAATATCTTCAAATAAATACACTGCAAGAAGGTTTATTTTCACCTGACGCACGTTTCACAGAAATTATTCTGTATCTTGAGAGGTTTGTTTGAATTGTAATTGAAAGTTTAAAATTACAATTCAGTTTCAGAAACATTCAATTACAATTCAAACAAACCTCCGAAGATACAGAATAATTTCTGTGAGACGCGTGTCGTGTGAAAATTATCTGAAGATATCTCTTAATTTTTAGTTTCTTTTTAATTACTTTTTCAACTGTGTACGCTAATATATTAGTAACTCTTTTTTAAGTATACGGACAGACTTATAGCACAGCTTTTACGTATACGTTTGAAATATGAAATGCACGAAAATCAATTCAGTGACCCCGGAAGAACTTGTTAATGAAATAGCAAAGAAATCGTGGCGAATTAAACTCTAAAACATTTTCTTTGTGTATAAAACTTTCTTGGTTTACCTTTTTTTTTTTTTACGAAAACTGTAATTATAATTTTTAAATGTACAATATCAATAAGTATCTTGTAAACAATGTTTCAATAGCACGTGTTATTACCGTTAATTTAATGGGCTTCATTTCAGGATGTTATCACAAGTTTTCCAGCCACTTTGAAGATTGCAATATTGATTAGTTTTAACATGTTTTTTCTCTTATATGAAAATGACACGACTGAACCCCCCTCCAGACCAAATTCTAGATACGCCACTGCCCCCTTACAGGATATCAATAAAAATATTTTGTTTCGTTTAGTGTGCATAATTTCTTGAGTACATTTATGTAAACACATATTTAACATCATATTAAATCAATTTCAAACAGACACTTCCAAATCAATAACAAGAGACAGCCCCGTCGAAACCACGGGCGGTTCGGATTCAGAGTTATGTTTGGCGGAATTGGCTCCCTCACGAGAAGTCTATGTTGTACGTGATCGTAAACATCGTATTTCGCGGCGGAAGTCATCAATAACCGCAAGGCAAGGCAAGGTGCTGCCTGTTCCGCCTTCAAAGATCTTCCAGCCACCTCTTACTGGGCTTACCCAGACAACTGTGTCCTATGCGTTTGTACTTCCATACTTGTTTGGCTAGTCTGGAAACTTTTTAGCCTTCTTTCTACCGTTGTTTGTAATCTTTTAATTTTTATTGAAGTTAAAAAATTGTAACTCTTCTCGTATGGTCTCATTCTTTATACAGTCAAGTTTAGAACACTCCTCTTAATTACGTCATTTCCAAGGCCGTTAGTAACGTTATAGTAACGTTATTTTACTGTCTTGTTTCTTGGATGTTGTCTTATAGTTCACACCCATAGGACAGTAGGTACAGGGACATATGACATAACTTTATAAAACTTTAATTTTGTATGACGACATACCCTGTTTCTAAAATATATGGTTGATTGTCTCACAGATCGTCTGGAGCCTATGGGGTGTCGTCCAGCAGAGTTCGCGGTCGCTGTAGCATGGGGGACCTTCGTCCCTGACCAGATCAGCTAGTGTAGATGTAGGTGGGGTGAGTATGCCGCGCAGGAGGAGAGGGCCACAGAAAGTCTGAAGACGAACTCTTCCACCGTTGACAGACGGAGACCCGTCATCATGGTTTGGTTACAAACAAATCAGATGAGTTAGACAGGATTCGGACGTAAATGTTCAACAATACCAGTTTTTGTTTGACACCTACACACAACAACAAAACAAAGAATAAAGTGTTGTAACTGTTTAATAGTCAAGTTTCATTTTGGTTTACCTGAAGACTTCCTATGTCGTCTTTATAAGTTTTTTTGAAGATACATCGCACTTCCACTGACGAAAACAGAGCTGTGACAATGCGCGCGCAACCTCCCTTACAAATGTCTCGCATATTTAATCGCTTGGTTGCTATTTCATTGCCTACAGGGAATAATCGCGTCGGGGAAAAGTCCGTGGAAAAATACATACACCAGTGTCCCGTATTGTTTTGTTTGCGACTCCGACTTTTCAGTCGACTACATAACAATCGATGCTGCTCATTTCTTCGGGTCTTTTGCGTTATACGACCACAAAGCATTAGCATTGGCATTTTGTTCATCTTTCATTAAACTGAGTATAGTTCTCAGAATTTGCTATCTCTGTTTACTGATTGGTTAAAGCTGCGTCCAGTCTCGCCTCTGTGTGTGTGTGTGCGCGCGCGCGCGCGTGTGTGTGATTTATACGAGTTGATTACAGAAACAAAAGGGAGTAATGGTAAAGGCAGTCAGCGGGTCTTTTCTGTTTTGTAACAATATCATAATAGTGAAAACTTACCAAAATAATGATGTAGATCTGCATAGAAGACTTTGAAGTAGTTTTATATTTTATTCATCAAAAACACAAATTTTATACACCAAAAACACCTAACCTAACCTAATTTCACGAACTGGAAAGTTATTGTTTATAATTCAGGAGGCCAAATGGCCTTGATGTCCTGCATAATTTGTTCAAATAAGTCAGTGCCTGCATGTCGCTTCCGCCACATAAACTCACACAGGAAAGAATCTAACTTTTCCCTATGAGTTCCGCACTCTTTCCTATTTCGACGCTTGGCTGACGACCACATAGACTCGACCTTCTGAGTGTGAGCGCCAGTGACGGGATTGACAAAATTTTCTGAATGATTTACTGTTAAATGAGAGAATATCATTTTAACTAATCAGTAAACAGAGATAGCAAATTCTGAGAACTATACTCAGTTTAATGAAAGATGAACAAAATGCCAATGCCAATGCTTTGTGGTCGTATAACGCAAAAGACCCATTTCTTCTTCTTCTTCTTCTTCTTCTTCTTCTTCTTCTTCACCACTACAGCCCATCGTGAGCTCTAGCTTCCAACACCAATTTTCTCCAAAGTCTTCTATCTATTGACACCTAGATGTAACCCATCACATCCATTATTCTGAGATCCTTTAGCACATCATCCAATCATCTTATCCTAGATCGGCCCCTCTTTCTGCTTTTACACACACCTGTGCCCTCAGGATTTTCTTTGGCATACGTTGATCATCCATCCACTCTACGAAACCTAGCCATTGTATTCGTTCTGCCTTGCAGTGTCCTCACGCGTCAACAGCTCGTCTATCTCCATTCAGCATCTTCCTTACATCAGAGGTTCACATCTTGTGGATACGGGTTTGACAATCCCGATGTGCCCCAGCTGAATTCTCACTTTGCTTCAACTTGTCTTGGGTGAGATCCCTTTCTTTAGTCTTTTCTGTCTAGTCTCTATTGACTGCCTCTCTTGTTCTTTTCTGACCCCGACGCTATCAGAGTAATCGAGGGCGAGGGTGTCTTCTTTTTTCAATTCTAATTTGTTAATTTTGGATGGCTTAGGATCTTCGAGTGCTCACTGATGCCGATGGGTGAGCACTGGAAATACTAAGAAACGTTCAGTATCAGAATAACTGATACAAAGCCACCAAATCCTATCTCAGAAACAGAAGGGTGAGGGCGAATCTCCTGTGCTCCAAAATAGGGTCCTTTCGGCAAAGGTATGGTAACCCTGACAGAAGAATCTCTGTCTGGTCTTCCTGGTAGGGGGTTGTGCAACAGGCCAGTAACCTGTTCATGTAAAACTTTGAAATACTTGTAGTATCCAAAGCAACCTCGGAGTAAGGAGACGCGAGTCGCCCGAGGATGAGATGGGTCCGGAACAGGTTTATATAACTTAATCCTTGAAGAGGATAGATAAGTAGAAGATCATCTTCCTTAACCGGCCATAAACGCGTCGTACAATCTTTCTTTGAAACCTTCTTAGTGTTTCTTTGCTAATGTCCGTGTCTCGCCTCCATAAGTAACAATCGGTCTCATATGCGTCTTACATATCTTTATTTTTGTGTTACGACTAATTAGTTTGCGTCTCAATAGTCTACTGTTAGCATAATATGCCCTATTTCCTATTTGTATCCTGTCATGTATCGTCGTGTTTATGAACCTACCTTCATTATCTATCAAGTTACCCATGTATCTGAACTTATTAACCGCATTAAATGAATTACCCTGTAGGCATAAGTTATACAGATTTCTTCTCCTTTCCGACGTATATTGTTCGTTAGTTTACTGATATCTCCTATAACTTTACTTGTCTTTTTTCTATAATTTTCTTCTCTAATATTGTTTGGATTGGCAACTGATTTAGTTTGTTCTTTTTGCATTGAACGCCCACACTAGAAAAAACCTTTCTTCTTTGTAAAACCAGCTTTAGATTCATTTATAAGAGGTCTTGGTTTGTTTGGTGTATTTTTCGGTCTCAGGGCTGTTTTATCCGCCTCCAGTAAATATAAGTTTTTAATATAACCTTACTTTTTCTGATTATTTTTACATAATCCCTTTTATGATTTTATTTCACTTAATTTTATATTGTCACTCACACTAATGAAGTTAATTTTATTGTTATTAGTTATTTTATTTTTATCATTGTTTACACTGTGTCATTTACACTGTTTCATTATTATTATTTATCACATTTCTATTCACTTATTTCACCTTGTATGTTTTTCGAATAAACACAATTATGAAAATAATTACTCTGTCTTTACCATAACACTATATATGAGCTAATTACAAATCCAGTCTTAGGTTAAAGACCTAGCTTGACTTTTAGGCTTGTGTTATACAAATGATTTTGCTTAACTCTAAATGCATTTTTTACTTACATACTACAACATTATTATTTACAATATTATAATAAAATATACAAAATCACTTCCCTAATCTATTGGGTAATTAGTATGTCAAAGTCACAGTCCAGTCTAGTCCTTTATTATGTCTGTTTGTAAAGTTATTTACTATGTTTGTTTACAAAGCTAATTCCTGTTTTTAATTTATTCATGCATCTGTAAAACACTTATTTTTTATTCATGGTTTATTGTTTTAGTTATTATAATTCTTCCTTATATAATTATTTTTGGTTGTTCTCATTTGATTACTCATTTTTTATTGAATTCCTCATTCAGTTACATAGTATTTATCTATTGGATTAGTTTTACTATAAATTTTGATGATTAAATTGAGTTTCCTTTTTTGTATTATCTCGTGATGCTACAATACACACTGTCTTAAGAAAGTATAAGGATTTTTCTAGGCCGCATTTATTTTTCTCAACAACAGCTATCTGAATAGCAAACAAAAGACGGTTTAAATTTTGTCGCTCGGTCGTATAAAAGTGGACAATTGTTTTCGATCCATATTCCAGTAAAATACGAGCGACCATAATGTCTTGGGAACACACACACACACACACACACACACACACACACACACACACACACACACACACACACACACACACACACACACACACACACACACACACACAATGAATAGTCACGTACTCCTGCGAGCACAACTGCGCCGCCTAGCTAAATATCTTCTTCTTCTTTTCGGACTGTTAACCCGCTATTCGTCGTGGACTATACAACTGAACCTTCGATGCGTCAACCAGACGTCAGGTTTAAAAACAAAGTATCAGTTCTCAGATCGACCGTTCGGCTACAGAAACACAGCAACAGGTGCCGAAAAACGAGAAAACAAACAAAAACTATCAGTATCCGACCAACCGGAAGTGATAAAAAAATATGAGCGCGCATATTTGCATTCACGGTCAGTAAACACAACAACGCGAACCGTTTTTTCCTACTTCGTTCTGCTGAGCGAACAACAACGCGATGACATGTCTGTTGGAAGCGATAGAAAACGTTTGTACAATGCAAAAAGAAGCCTGGCCGCTGCTGACGATGGATGATGCACTGCGATTTACAAACGACAATTACTCGGATAATAACGTCGACGGGTAAACAGAAGCGCGACAATACCGTGCTAATGTTTTCCATTGTGTATTCAAATAAAGTACACAGTAAGACGAATAACTGAATGCGGAGATTAAATGCGTACAGACATCGTTTTAAAAATCTGATAAATACAGCCGTGAACACAATACCGACAATGAGTAGTATATTAGCGATGAAACAGCAAGAAAACTTGTTATAACGACCGCGATTTCGATGTCTTTCATATTCAAATAACACTAATTACTTCTAGTATAAATGATTATGCCGCGAGTAATGACGAAAAGTCTCGGCCGCATTCGGCTTTCTAAACTTTCCAGTAAAATTACTTGCTTTCCGCGCGTCCGAAACCCTATAGCAACAATAATAACCAATGAACATTAGAAATTTCGTGGTGAGAAATATCTCTTTGTCCGTTTCTATGCCGTCATTGTTAAACTAACAACTGTACTCTTCTTGTTGTTATTTATATGGCTGTGTGTTTATTTACGCCTTGAAGAAATTCACATTAAACTTTGTAAAGTTTACGAGAAGGTCAATGTGAAAACACTTTTTTCTGTTAACGACGTAACGTTTACCAGTGATAGCAAACTCTAACAAACACATTCTATGCCTTCATAATTACGCTCAAATGCCGTTTCTTTTTTTTTTACCAGCCCGACTGGTATCCTGGATATTTTTCTAATTAAAGCCGGTGGCTGGACGAAATTGTAGATCGGTATTCCTAGTCAGTCAGTGCAAGGAAATCTGGTATTATTTACTTGAAGGGATTATTTTAACGTCGTGAGAACTTTGTGGACTGCTGAATGCAGCCGTATCAGTTTGAACTGATGAAAGCAGGACTTTCAGTAAGATGTCAAGATTATTTTTAATTAATACAAGTAAATTCAGAGATGCTAAAAACTGTTGCTTTCAGTTCAAAATACAATTTTTTTTAATTAAAATTACAAGCATACTGTCTATCTGCGCATTTTCTAGTTTCTTGTGTTCTGCCAGATATTTGTAATTAATATTCAAGTAGAAACATTTTAATTTTTAGTTATATTTTTCAAGTTATAAAACTGGTTAAAACTTAGCAAGTAACTGTGTACGAATAATGCAATTCTTGATGTAACGTATACTCACACTGAAAAACAAATTCACCTTTCCTCTCCACCATTAGCTGGGCCAGTAGTCATGTGGCAAACTTATTCATAATCGATTCACAAAACGGCACGTGAATCACGGCTTTTGGTCAAACATAAACAACGAGTCGTGTGTTCGAAACCCTCTCAACAAGATCTAGTTTGCGACGTAATGCTAAACGGTAACAGACCTTGTCTGGACGTTAACAAAGTCTATTGTTCTTAATAAATAATGTTTCTACTTGAATGCAATTTAATACATATTTAGCGTCTCATTTGACGAACGAAGTTCGCATTACGTGTATTACGGGCATAATTAAAGCTTTAACCATTAATGGATCGAACATCGTTTCAGATCGCCAAGTGAGCTGACATCTATAGATAACCACAACATCAGCTCGACGCCCTCTGCGGAGCAAAAATCATAGTCACGGTTTCTGTGTGAACCAAAGGAAATGTCGATAAAATTCCACAATATTTTAATCTAAAACAAATAATAGTTAACAATTCAAAACAAATACTTCAAGACGTAGCAGGCCGTATATTTTTATTTAGCATATTTCAGTGATGAGAAAAACTAAAAATTTTCTAGTACACAGGGTGTGTTTTAATTATCATAAAAATAGTGGACATAACTTTTCAACGGGTGTACACATCTTACGTCGGATGCCTTGACTCTTGCTTTTGGAATGATAGCTTTTTATCCACCCCCATTTGAGGCCTACCTGCCTATTTCTGCCTGTATTTGGCCGACATATATTAAAGTTGGAAGTGGATGAATGCACCTACTTAAGTACCACAAGGAATGGACGAAACTGAAAGGACACCAAAAGCAGACTAGCACAACACAAGGTTTTTTCAGGAAAACTTGTTTTATTATCAAATACTGGATTAAGAATTTAAAGATATTGCTAAAGTTAACTGTTTGGAACATGGCGCTATATGAATTCGAAACGTATAGCGAAGGCTGTCACACAAACAACTGAAGCGTTTGAAGTAATAACCTAAGTTCCTGCGGGTCGTACCACGGAGCCGCGCCTCAAACGTGAAGTCAGGCCGGTGCATTCACAGTCAGCATCTGCTCTGGCGAAGTGTGGAAGTGCCTAATTGCGGGAGCCTCTGAGCTCCTGCCGGTGAATCCTTCAGGGAGCCGCGTCTCAATCTTGGAGACAGGCTGGAATAATCCTTGAACTCCTCTCATACACGCGAATCGTGTGTAGGAGACTCGCACCTTAATTCCTTGTGCCGAACAACTGGCGTTCATCGGGCTTCGGCCGGGACAACGCAAACAACCCAGGGCACAAAACAACAATCTTCTGTCTGTCTATCTAAAATAATAAATGAGTACATGCTGGAGATAATGGGAAGAGAAGAAATCTGTGAAGAAGCACAAAAGACGAGCGACACAGGTTGATAAACATTACGGCACTGATTGAGACAGGATACACATGTTTGGTGATCGGGGTGCAGTGACGAAGAAGGACTACACTGGAAGGCAAGCCATGGGGATAGGTAATGTTGTAGATATTCGTAGATGACGAGACTGGATCAGGATACAAGGAGCTAAGAGAGAGAGGGGAGAGAGAGAGAGACTCTAATTCTGTAGCGGCGGATCTCAGATATGTTTTAACTTTAAGATCAACGGAATAATGAGAAACGTTTTACTAACACCGGTATTTTCATGGTTCTCTGACGTTTCAAATCGTAAATAACAATATTTTCATCCGTTAATAGTTGCTACTAGCTGTCTGGATATTACGGCAAGTTGTCGCTACGCTTACTTTATAGCGTACATGAACAGTTTTTCACAACTGATGACGACATTCGGAGTTCAAACTTTACCTCCAAAATGGTTAAATAGAGACGAGCCAAAAGCCAATGGCTACGTAAGACTACAAGCCGCCATTTTGTCAGGGTGAACTGTCGATTAAAACCAGATTATTATTTTTTACTATTCTATGAATCAAACTCATGACGCCGCAAGTTTAAAATTGTATCCCCGTTTAGTATCAATTCCACACTTAATACTTTATATCTTAATTTTTACTATTAGGGAATCGGTTATAAACGGTACCTGCTCTACCCTAAAGTAACGGCATACCACGAACGGAAAAGCAAACAGCGCTGCCACCTGTTTTGTTCAAACAAGATAATAAATTGATAAAAAAACGGGTCACTGAACGTCTGTTAGTGAAAGTATGTGGGAGGCAACGAATGCGAAGCAGCAAGAAGACGAACTAACTATAAGTAGGAACCACGCCCGTCGTTTGAATTTGGTATTGCGGAAACTGTTCATTGCCAACACAATAACGCGACGCTTTCATTGCATTCAACTGACGTGCGTCTTGTTACCCAATAAGGAGAAATCAGAGAAGCACTGTTAGTATTATAATTTATTCAAATGTTTCGTACATCGATTATTATGTTCTACCACGCAACCGCACTTGTAGTAAATTCTAAATGCGTCACATTCTTTGTAATCCACCTATAACTACAAACATAAAGAAAAATTAAAAGGCAGAGAACTCGCGTTTCTCAGAAACGCCTTTATATGTTTTGAAATTATAAGACAAGTGACAAATGACAGAATTAAACACGTAAGAATGACAGCAATATTAAACACGTTTCTGCAAAATATTTTAAGAATTCTATAATTAAAGTGACAATCATTAACGTTGTCTAGTTAACCACTCCGTAGTGTGGAATAAGGAAGTTTATAAATATGCAAATAACGATTTCTAAAGTACGCACACAGAACTTCATATTCCTACTAAGCTAATGATTTAAATCAAACCCGCAACCCCTTAGGTATGATTCCGTCATCACTTTACCTAAAAATAAATAAATATGCGAAAGGTCAGTGATGATCGAACTCCAAATTCTAATTGAAATTTTAAAAAAGTATACGTGTGTTATTCACAAGTGTATAACACACGCGCGCGCAGGCGTAAATGAAAACACGTATTTCTGTAAGTAACGTCAGATGATTCAAATCGCGAAAATCAAAACAACGAGGAAATTAAATAAATTCTGTCATTTTGTGGTACTTTTCTAATAACCGTACCCACACTCATTTCCGATATTTCGATTATGCGATTATTGGCATCGATATGTAATGAATATCGCATATAATTTTAGTTAGATACCGGTAATAGAAGTAGTGAAAATTTACTTGTGTATGTTACAAAATAGTTTTTTGACGACTGCAATCGTGTTTCATTGTCATATTTTTTTTTACGAAAAATGTTTCTAGCAATAATATAACTCCGATGTACACCTGTGACGCCAAAAGTTGACATTGCTGCAACCTAAAATTATACATGGAAATCAACATGCTTTTAAAATAATACCCGCTTTTTGTGAACCCACGTAAAAAAAAAATAATAATTCGAAGTAAGGCGGGGTAGCTGAAGGGTACTATACATGTCTCCCTTTTTTGTAGCTGATCTCGCTTTCCACCGGTACTCGTTTTTCCAATATTTTTTTAATAGGCCCCTACTCGGTTTTGTGCGCATCACATAAAAAGCAACTAACTCGAAGTAAGGCGAGGTGTCATACATGTTTCCCATATTTTTACGTTTCACACAAAATTCGCGCACAGAGACGTTTTCGAGATTTCACTTAATACAAGTAGCATAAAACAATGTTGGCCACCTAAAGAATAACAAAACTTGTTTTCATTTGTTAATACTTTTTTTTTTTAATCTTACTGTTCAGAAATAATTGTATTTTTCACTTTACATTTTCTGTTGCTTTTGTTGAAAAACGCTATATTCTTTGTTTTTAATGTTACTCTCGTTCAAGCATTGTGTACAGGCCTACATATTACACTCCATATTTTTCCTAACCATGGCTTTTATATTTTTCTAAAAACCAATATTTCTTACACCAACTTTGTCACTACTTATTGCCACACTGCTAAATACTTAGTTCTTGACGAGGCCTTTCGCTGTCTCCACCATCTTCAGCTCTTAAACGACCTAAGGTCTTTAGACCAAACCAAAGCAGTCGTTTAAGACCTGAAGATGGTCGAGACACCAAAAGGTCTCGTCAAGAACGAAGTATTTAGCAGTGTGGCAATAAGTAGTGACAGAGTTGGTGTTACGATGGCTGCTAATAAAACTAACAAAACTGGCAATATTTCATAACCTCACAAAATGAAAACAACATGTACTTTTGCTTTACTTAAGAAACAGAATAATTTACAATTAGCACACTTCTTCTTCTTCTTCTTCTTCTTCTTCTTCTTCTTCTTCTTCTTCTTCACATCGTGGTATATCGATACAATCGCATATTCGAAACATCGAAAATGTAGTGTGGGTACGGATATTGAGACAGTACCTATTTTTCTTAAGCGTCTATGCGTAATGTTTAGAAAGACAGCCGTCTTATTTGTTATGAAGTGCACCCCCAGAGATCACAGTGGTATGTGTGAAATGTTACTACGTAAAGACCTGTGAAAAGAAATTGAAAGTCACTATGGAAGCATGCCCTGATGGAGGGCGGGAAGGGGGGAGACTAAGCTTGGAATGGATCAACTCAGGGCCTGATTTAGCATTAGGCTGTGTAGCCTAAGGCGCAAACTTTTGGGGGTGCAAACATTTAGGAGAACAAAACGACAAATACTGTATGTTGCCAATGTAAAAAAAATATATAGAAAATTCTAAGGTAGAAGAAAAAGTTAACCACTTGTTGAAAATGTAGGCCTATATTTCAGACTTGGGATCAGTAATTTCCTGCAAAGTGTGTTCGTTTAAAAATGTTTTTGAAAGGAAGTAAATCTTGTGAAATGGAAGAAACCGGAAACTAAGAAACGAAAGCAGAAGAAAAAGAGTATTCTGACCCACGTGGACTCTTTTTAAAGTTCTTAAAATCACGTAGTGTGGAATCAATATTCCCGAATGCTGATGTAGCCCTGCGAATATTTTTGACCGCGGCAATCACAAATTGTAGGGGAGAGGGATAGTTTTCAGCCCTAAACCGGTTGAAAAATTATTTGAGGTCTACTTTGGACCAAGAAAAAAAGAAGTCCCTGTGACTTTTATATTCACTGAAAATAACTTTCTACAAAGCGTTTCTTTTACTGGAATAGTTCGTCGATTTTGCAAACTGCAAAGCCAGAAAAATAATCTTTGAATAAACAAAAATTTTCAGCTCATATGGACGTGAAAATTATTTGAAAAACTTATGTTCTTACCGTTTTGATTTACTCTGTGTAAAGGTTAAGTAAAGTATGGAATTTTCGTAATATTCTCGGTACTTATAATTTATCAATATGTTTACACTATTGTAATAAATAAATTTATATGATTAAAATGAAGACAAAACGAATTTTGTTTATACAACCCACATGTTCCTAAATAATACACGCAGCTTATATAGTAAATCATGCGTAACACTCGTTGTCTGAGAGGTTAGAAGGTGGAGTGTGGGTGGGGGGTAAAAAATTCATCAGCCTAGGGCGCTAAAACCTTTAAGTCAGGCCCTGGATCAACTGTACCGAGAAGTTGGCTAATAGAAGGGAGAGGACCCTGTTAGAGGTCAAACGCGTCGCCCACGATGGAAGAGAGTATCAGAAGTGGCTTAAGGACCTCGACGCTTGACGGCAAAAGGAGATATAAGAGAAAAAGTATGGTTCGTAGCAAACTTCAATATTTGAGCTAATTTTATAAATGATTAAAATTTACATATGTGTGTGTTGAGAATATACTGGAAAACTCTACATTCAATTTTAAGTAAGTATACCTGTCATTGTAGAAGTAAAAATTTGTATTGTGCGGTGGGGGGTCGAGCTGCCTGGGCGGGGCCTCTACCCGCTCACATGCGCTTTTACTGTGAGAGTCTAGAAAAGTAATGTTCTGGAAGTTTTAAATAAAAGGAAAGATCTGGAAGCTGTTTTCTATATAAATAGAGATGCACTCGACAAGTTCAGTTCAGTTTTAAATGTGCTCTTGTAATGTGTATTTCGTGTGTCCGTTTTATGTATACTTGCTACTAAACTGTTCCTTCAATAAAGTGTGTGTTTGCTCCTGTACTTAAATTATTCATTATTTTTACCCATACCTTAACAGGTTATGGGCCCAGTGGCATTTTAAAATCGGAGTGCAGTGTGTAATTGGAGTGCAAGTATAAAATATTTGTGCAAAAACGGAACCGAATATAAAAATTGAAAAACTTCGAGACAAAGATAACTGGCATCAATGGCGCTTCGTAGTACGCACATTGATGGAAGAGGATGATGATGTGCTCGATGTTTGCGAAGGAAGATTAGCCGAGCCAGCTGCAGGTGCAGAAGATCGTGACGCGTTGTTGGAAAAGTTCAAGAAGGCGGACAAACTTGCCAGAAAGTTAATTGTTACAACAGTGGAGAGAAAGCCTCTCGAACTTATAATGGGTTGTTCTACTGCCAAGGAGATGTGGGACAAATTGAATACAGCATAATATGATCTAAAATCTGATGAAAATCTGTCGATGATTCAAAAACAATTTTTTGAGTTTAAGTGGACAGAGAGTGAAAGTGTTACGTATAATATTTCAAAAATAGAACAGTTGGCTAGAAAAATGAAAAATCTCGGGGGAAAAATTGAAAAGACTATGGTGATGACTCGTGTTTTAACATCTTTGCCACAAAAGTTTAATCATTTTCACAGTGCTTGGGATTCGGTATCTGACGATAAGAAGAATCTCGAAAATTTGACTGAGCGCTTGATGGCAGAAGAATTTAGATTACAAGAGCAAAAGGAAGTACACGAAGAGACGACAGCGTTGCTAGCTAATCTGAAAATCGGTCATAAGGAACAGAAGAATGACTTATAAATATGAGAAGAATGATTTGAAACAAGAGCAGTGTTATAATTGTGGAAGACAAGGTCATTTAAAAAGGGACTGCTTCAGGTGTTATACGTGCAAAAGAAAAGGTCATAAAAGAAACAATTGCTTCATGAATAAGAATAATGGACAGCGAAGATGGTCGAATAATCAAGAAAGAAGTAACTCGTCTTCTGGACAGAAGAAATCAACATCGAGGATAGCACTAATAGGTGACAAAGGCAGCTGTGGCAATCGGGATGATCTCTGGATTGTGGATTCGGGTGCGACGGATCATATGTCGAAGCATCGAGAATAGTTTTCAACGTTCGAAGAATATACAACACCAGTCAGTGTAAGAATGGGCAACGGTATGACAATGTCTGCATATGGTAAAGGTAATATTGACTTTGAAACTTATAAAAATAGTGAACGAGTAGAAGGTACTATCTATAATGTATTATATGTTCCTGATTCAATGTATAATCTGTTTTCTGTTAAATATGCGGGTAAAAGGGGTATAGATTATGAAATAACACATAATGCTACGAGATGTACTTTAAAGCATGGTAATGAAATTCTTGTAACTGGTTCCGAATATGAGCCTGGTAGTTTGCTAAAATTAGACATTCAAACTTTAATTCCAAAAGAATGTAACGTGGTAGAACAAAAGAGTAGATCGAGCATTGCCAACGGTAATGTTTTACAATTATGGCACGAAAGACTTTGCCATAAAAATGTAAAACATGTGAAGATTTTTTTGAAAAATCTAAATATAAAATTTACGGATAAAAATTTTTTTTGTGAAGGTTGCGCTTATGGCAAAAATCATAGATTGCCTTTTCACAAAAAGATCGATCGTTCCACTAAAACTCGCGAAATAATTTATACTGACGTTTGTGGTCCTATGGAAGTAGTGTCTCTCGGTAGAAAGTTATATTTCGTTTCTTTTAAAGACGATTTTTCAAGTTATAGAGAAATTCATTTTATTCGAGAAAAATCTGAAGTAATAGAAAAACTAAAATCATTATGTATCGGGGTTGAGAATCAATTTGCAACAAATATTAAAGAAATTCATTTTGATGGTGGTAAAGAATACGATAATAAAGCTGTGATCTCTTTTTTAAATAGTAAAGGTATAAAATATTCGATTAATGTTCCGTATACGCCCGAACAAAATTCAATTGCAGAGCGCGATAACCGAATCATTGTAGAGGCTGCTCGCTCGATCAATGTTATATTCAAATTCAAACTTACCTCTATTCTTATGTGCAGAAGCAATGAATACTGCTGTACATGTAATTAATAGAACAGGCCCAACAAAACAAAATAATAAAACTCCTTATGAGTTATGGAATGGAAAAACAGCTACTGTTGATAGATTTAAAATATTTGGAACCATGTGTTATATACATATATCAAAAGAAAAGCGTAAGAAACTTGATAAAAAATCGATGAGGGGTTATCTGGTCGGATATCATGAGGATTGTAAAGGTTATCGTGTATATGTTCCGGAAGTGCGAGATGTCATTAAGTAGAGATGTACTTTTTAAACTTGAAAGAGTATTAGCTGATTCAATTATTTTAAATTCTTTGAACAATAATAATAAAGAAACGGAAGAAAATGAAATTATAACTCCTAAAAATAATGAACTTTTACTTAAAAATGAATCAAATGAGTTTGAAGAAAGAGAACCTTTACAATCTTCAAATAGCGATAACAATCAAACTGGACGACAATTGCGCGATAGAAAAAATTAAAACCTACAGAATATTATGGATGTCCGATCACGTTTATTGCTGAAAAGTTACCATCTAATTATAACGAAGCAATTACAAGTAAAGAAAAAGATAGTTGGCAAGCTGCAATGCAGGACGAAATGAACTCTTTGTATGAAAATAAGACATGGGTATTAGTGGAAAAGCCAAAAGATAAAAAGGTGATTAACAATCGTTGGGTTTTTGTGAAGAAGCTCAATCCAGATGGTACAGAACGTTATAAAGCGCGGTTGGTTATTAAAGGTTATTCGCAACAGAAAGATATAGATTATAAAGAAACTTTTAGTCCGGTTGTTCGCTTTGATACAATAAGATTGATACTTACTATTTCTGCTCGTGAAAATTTACATATCGGTAAATTTGATATAAAAACGGCTTTTTTTATACGGTGACTTAAAGGAAGATATATATATATGAAACAACCTGAAGGTTTTGATGATGGAAGCTCAGCGTATGTAAATTAATGAAAAGTTTATACGGCTAAAACAAGCACCAAGATGCTGGACTGAGCACTTCACTAATTTTCTTGTAAATTTAGATTTTTGTCAAAGTACGGGTGACCCATGTTTATACATATATAACAAAAATAATAATAAGATCTTGTTAGCAATTTATGTTGATGATGGACTTATTGCAGCTTCAAATGAAAGTTTGATTGATAAATTGTTGAATGATTTGAGTAAAAAATTTAAAATTACTAGTACTAAAGAAGTTACTAATTATCTTGGAATGGAAATTTGTAGATTGAATGATGGGTCTGTTTTCATTCATCAAAGTAGGCCTACTTATATTAACAAAATCTTAGAAAAGTTTAATATGTCAGAAGCTAATATTGTATCCATACCAATTGATTGTAATCATGATGAATATTTATCAAAAACTATTGTAAGTAATGTACCTTATCGTGAAGCTGTCGGCAATTTGATGTTTTTGCAAATTGTAAGTCGTCCGGACATAAGTTTTGCTGTAAATGTTGTATCTAGAGTTTTAGACAAACCAAGTGTAGCTCATTGGTCAATTGTTAAACGAATTTTACGTTATCTAAAAGGTACGATTGATTTTGGATTACTATATTGTAAGGATGGCAACTTTAAAGCTTATAGTGATGCTGATTACGCTAGCGATACAGTTACACGTAAATCAACTTCTGGCGTAGCTTGTATGTATGCAAATGCTGCAATTATTTGGCGAAGTAAGAAGCAACAATCTGTATCATTATCAACAACCGAGTCAGAATTTGTAAGTGCAGCATTAGCAACAACTGAAATAATGTGGTTAAAGAAGTTATTTAATGAATGCGATTGTAAGACTGATAAATATGATTTATATATAGATAATATGAGTGCATTAAAACTTATAAGTAATCCTGATTTCCATCAAAGGACAAAACATATTGATGTGAAATATAGTTATGTACGTGATTCTTTTCAAAATGGAGAAATTGATGTACATTATGTTAAAAGTGATGAACAAGTCGCTGATATACTTACGAAAGCTTTGTCAAAACCAAAGTTTGTTTATTTAAGATCTAAATTTGGACTTAAGAGTAAAAATGAATTTTTTTTTTAATTAATGTGATTGTGAGAATGTAGAGTTTTAGGGAGGGTGTTGAGAATATACTGGAAAACTCTACATCCAATTTTAAGTAAGTATACCTGTCATTGTAGAAGTGAAAATTTGTATTGTGCGGTGGGGGATCGAGCTGCCTGGGTGGGGCCTCTACCCGCACACATGCGCTTTTACTGTGAGAGTCTAGAAAAGTAATGTTCTGGAAGTTTTAAATAAAAGGAAAGATCTGGAAGCTGTTTTCTATATAAATAGAGATGCACTCGACAAGTTCAGTTCAGTTTTAAATGTGCTCTTGTAATGTGTATTTCGTGTGTCCGTTTTATGTATACTTGCTACTAAACTGTTCCTTCAATAAAGTGTGTGTTTGCTCCTGTACTTAAATTATTCATTATTTTTACCCATACCTTAACAGTGTGTACTCTCTGTACGCTATCATACAGACGTAATTGGTACACCCATGTAAAGAATATTTTAAGCGCATGACTGCCTCTGTGTTGCGCGGTTGTGCGTCGCAGAGACGAACCGCTAAGGAAATTGAGTTCCGAGCTACCTTCAGGAGCTCCTGTCTCGTGGCCCTGCCCAAGTAGGGTGACTTGCTCGGAAGCCCATTATGCCATACGCTGTCGAAGGCTTTTTCTACATCTAAGAAACAGCCAACGGTCTGTTCTCTCCGACACCCGGCGTCCGTGATCTATTCCACCATTCTCATCAGCTGATGAGTGGTGGAATGAACCGCACGGAGGCCGAACTGTTGGGGACCAGCACGTCAAAGTTTATTAGATGATCTCGTACACGACGCTGCACGAGACGCTCAAAAACCTTGGACGTAGCGGAAAGTAGGCTGATGGGCCGGAGGTTGTCGGGGCGGGAACCATCCTTTCCCTGCTTCGGGAAATCGATGACCGTCGCCTTTCGCCATTTCTTGGGAAAGTAGGCCTGTGTAAGACACGCGCTGAACAAGTCAGTCAAGAACTGGACTCCAGGATCCGGGAGAAGACTTTAAGCGCATGTTGGAAGTTCAAATAAGAATAAAACGTTCCTTCACGGTGACCGGACGTGTTGGGACCGCGGTCAGTTGCGACCAAGGTGGAAACTTGAATGCGATCAATTGCGATCCGGTTAACTACGATCGAAAACATTATCATATCAGCAGAATATGTAGGTGACTCATCGAAGCGCCATTAGAGGCAGGTCAAACTGGTCGCGCGTGTGTGTGAGTGCGCGTTGGTGGGCGAGGGTCTCCTAATCTCTTAGGTGCCTTCCGAAAACGTAAGGAGTATAAATATTTGGAAATAAAAATTTAATCGTCGTCGTTTCAAAGAGCTATCATGGAACATCTGTTGCTTGAATACGTACGGTTATATGAGAAAACGCTCAGCACTGCCAGTTTGTAGATTAACCTCAGGCAGACAAACAGTGGTTTAAATTAAATACGGTTTTTATTGAATAACAGTCGCCAGTGTTGCAGATCCGGTCAAGATACTATCACTACTCTAGAAGTGAAAGTTGTCTTCTGCAATGCTGACCGGTCTCTAAGACTCACAGTTTTCCCCCAGGGCTGGATTAACAACAATAACATGTTTGTATCTAATTACTTTGAATTAAGCGAAATGAGAAAATACAAACAGCTGACATCATACAATGTCAATCAGATTAGAATTAGTAGATCAAAAGGAGACAACCATCGGAAAAAAGATCTTGCTAACATGAGGAGCAGACAGAACGTCGATAATGCGAACACCATCACAAGCAGAGTTTTCCGCATGTGAACAATCCATAGCAAGAAAAGTAAATATTTGGCAAGCCTCAAAATGTATTACGAAGAACGAAAACAAATTAACTGTAGACAGAAGATAACAAATGCTGCAGCTATTAGAAAGGGGAAGGCAAGTTGGACTGGTTACACAAATTAATAATAGAAGGAAAGATCACAAGGAAGTGACAGATTTGATGATGGGGGGGGGGCGAAATCACAGACGCAGCGCAGGAACTAAAAGTATGGAGAACCGATGGTTGCATCTGTACCGACGACTGCTGTCGCTAGTGACGTAATCAGGAGGGTAGTGACGAAACGTTTTCTATGGGGAAAGACTTAGGCCAAAATTAGACTATGGTGGCTGGTCAGAGTTGCTGGCATTTAAGCCTATAGTTTAATGTGTATGTATAGGCCTGATACTTACTGCCTGCCTGCGGGTTTTATGTTTAAGGTCCCAGTGTAAGCGATGAGTTTATCCGCTCCCTTGCGCTCAAACTGTTCACACGACCCTCTACTTCGTCTTATCGTCATCTCCGCCACCTTAATACAGACGAAGATCCTCCTCGACGAAGACATAAGAGCCCCCGAGTCCTGCTCGACGACCCCTCTCCCATAAGCATCTTCTGCCCCTTACCGCCGCTTGACCATCCATCCCTTTTCCTTATAAACAGCAAATAACCAGTAAATTAAACATTCCTTATCTCTTCAAGGTAAAAATTATTCTTAACTATCGTTCCCTTTCCTAGTCGTCCGTATCCGCCCATGGAAAAAAGGCTGTCCCGGATCGCTTTGCGGTTCAGAACCTTAACAACAGCCTCAAAAACCGAGGATTCATCGTAACTAACGCATTGCTATTTAAGTCAACTGTAGCATTATGCAGTCATCGGGTTTGCCCGGACACTGCAACCACTGGGGCACGTCCAGCTGCTGCCCCTACGATTGGATTGGCACATACTGTATGAAAATAGTAACGCGCAGTATGATACGTTACTGAATCGCATACAGTTAGCTTTACTGCAAGCCTAGTGTTCATCGTGTTTTCTGCCCAAGGTCACGTCTCCCTCCACGCTTTCTTATCTTGGGCTAGTGGCATCCGTAGATCGTCCATCATCTGGCTCTCCCCCTTCCTCATTTACCAGCCCCTCTACAGTGCTTCCACCATCGCATTACCCCTCGTATGTAGTGTCCCAACGAATTTCTCTTCCTGCTCCTGATGATTTCCGACACTATCCTTTTCTTTCCCAGTCATTTGTAACTTAACACTTTCAGGAAATCCTTCTACATGTTATAATACGACTCGTGTACCCGTAGTATCTTAATGGTATAATAATTTGCCTGTGTTATTCCTTGTATATGTTAATTTGTAATAACTAGTTGTAAATAATGTATCAGCTGATCGTGGAATATTTATGTTGTGTGTTTACGAATGTGATTTAAATATATAAGTAAAAGGGGGAATTATTCTGACTTGGTTTCTGAATCAGAATTATAATTATTCCAGTTCAGTAGTTAGAACTCCAAAATCAATTCAAAAAATAGCGGTCGAGTCATCCCAAAATTTTCAAGTCACCTTCGATATTAGGCTTTAACCTATTATTTGAGGTTAATCTTGGTTTTGCAGTTTGCGTACTTCCAATGACTCCCCGAATTCTTCTTATCCTTGTTAATTATAAAATAAATGCTGATAATATATTACGTTCCTGAAATAATAACGCATGGATATGATTTAATAACATAATGGTTTAATCTCTGTAATATAAATTCAAATTATTGGAAAATTCCATTGGATACATACGGTTGTCACAATCGATATTTATCTCAGGATTTAATAATTAAATAATTTGTATATACTTCGTGGAAATTCTTGTGGCTGCTACGAAAAGTTCCTTTACATGTTAATTAATAATATAGAGTACCTTTACAAACAATCTATTACTTATAATCTAAAAAATTACAAAAATTATATATTAAGTTACATACAAGTTTTGACGATATTCAATACGCTTCGTAAAAGCATGTAGGTTAGAGTAACGTCAACATCATGGCTACCATTGTCCGTCTCAAAAAATAATGAAGTTTATTAATGTGTACAATAAATGTTTCCTTGTAATCACTGTTCGCTTAGATATTGAATTTGTTGTCACTTTAAAATGTTTACTAGTGATTAGTGTTAGTGTAAATTGGTATATTGTCTAGTGGTTGTTCCTTGTTGGATAAAAATATTGTCAAATTATACTTTACACATCTTGACGATATTGCTGAAGGTTTTCTGGTTTATTCTGGATAATTTCTTGATTGTGTGTGCTACTGGTTCATGAAATGATTGTAGTGGAGGGATTATTTATCTTCGATGATGGTCATTCAGATCTTCTTTCACAAACGGGTTAACAATTTTTATATTTTTATTTTAATTACATCTCGACACGCACTATTAAACTGTTCTCCATCACAATTAACAATTAAGTGTTATTTCTTCTTTTTAGTCACCGAACTCATACAAACTTCTTAAATTCTGATTGGCCATTTATGTACAGGTTAAATGTTATATGATCGATTCCCATTAATTACTTTACATTTTTCTAAATTACCTTTAATAGATAATTTTATTATTATACTCTAATGATACATGCACTGTTTACATGATGATTAATTATATAATTATAAACAATTTGATACTAAACATGCCTCAGTTTATAACTGTAAAACCTTATTAATTTGAATTTCTATGATATGTGGTGGAACAATTTGTTATGGTTGATTGTAATTTCTACTTTGACTGCCTGAGATAAATATATTTACATAAATTAACTGTTGACATAAAATCTTATAACATACAACAAAACTCTTAATAATAATAATTGTTTTTAACAACTTTAATTATTTCATACTTTTAAACTATTGTCTGTATGATAATAATAATAACACTTTTTATAAATAATAAATAACACTGTTTAACAGTATTCTGTGTCACTATTTATATTATATCACTCATCACTGTAAAGGTGTGTCCCTTTTTCTATCCTTAAAAATATGCCTATACAATTTTGTTAATACAATTTTAATTTATGATTAGGTACTCTTTATTAGGTTTAATTGTGTTTCAGGGTAATTTGATTATTTAGGCCTACTAGGTTTATTTATTTAACTTTTGTCTGTTTACTGCCCTATTCTACTGGGTTATTTCTGGGTTTCTTGATAATATTAAATAAGTTAAACCAACTAGGTTTCCTTTAATTTGCTATCAATTATTATTTCTTGGTTCCTCTCTGGATCGGATTTCACTATTATTTACTATTCTTTTTGTAACATTTTGTTTCGTTACAATGTCCACATCTCCAAGGCCTGTACCACCTCTCCTCTTCTTTCCTTAGTGGCCGTGCATTGGAGTAAGCTCGAAACAAAACACTCGGAGTGTCCAAACTTGTTTGTTTTTTATAAAATTAAATTTTATTACAAAATTCAAAAGCCTAGCGTTCAAATAATACAATTTCACGTTCGAAACGCTCCGATTTTTACGGTTTGTAATCGCCAGTTGCTCATTCCTCAACTTGGTGATTTTTACAACCTACCAATGAAATACGCGAGTACAATTTTTTTAATTATCGGCTTATCACAGGCAAAACTCATTTTGATATCTTTGTGATGTTAAAAAATTCGCCTCAATGTCTTCTCATACGGGTGTAAGCACAGCTGGCCAGCTGAAGACTGGATCACTCTGGGTCAGATCCTGCTTGCTAGTTTTGGTCCGCCCCGGGTACCACCCACATTTGGGAGGAGTTATCAGACTCTACTCCACTGTACATCATACTATTTGTTAATACCTAATGTTAAAATAATCCGAAAAAATAATAATTCCAACTAATCTTGGCCCCAATTACCGACTCTTAACTTCATTTAAGAACGTTTATGAAACCGGAATCGTAACGAATCCAGGACTCGAAACACGAATCGGATCTGCACGAAGCGACAGAAAAGCCAGTAGTACTAATCGAACCCACGGCAGAGAGAGAGTAAACAATACCAAACGAAACGGAAGTAGTGTGTTATGTCAACTTTTCCGGATTTCCGGCTCCGAGTGATTCAGCCGTTTATAATTACGCTCTCACGCGTTGACGGCTGACTGTAGTAGGATACGCATTCTGTTGGCCAAAAAACTTTCACCGTGAAAAGGAAGAATCTAAAACTGTTGTTAGGTAATGTGCAGTGTATATGTAGTAACAACTCGAAGACGCTACGGTTCTGCTGCCATCCACGTGTCTAGTGCGTGAATACGTGGACCACTTTACTAAGCTCCGTGCTAGAATCGAGTCGTCTCTGTAGGTTTTGTGCGAAATCAATGGCTATGTGGGGGGCATGCGGACTACGGGGCCCCGCGCAAATATTTCCCCTTTTTCAGAATGGGTATAAACCACTGAACTTAAAGCAAAACCACATTTCCCCGCATACAGCCTATATTTAACATAAAAAACAAATAATTACATTACATGTTTTTTTTTTAATATTATTTTACCAGTACCTAATGATGCACGTAGAAAGTATAAATTATTTGGTTAACTGCACAGCAGGGCGGTGATTCCAGTTAAGAATCCATGCGAAGCGACCGACCAGATCTGTATCGTCATTCGTTACGAGCTACGTAAGGAAACTAATAAATGGGCCAAAGTACTGGATTGCGTTGTAAATGTTACTCTGACATTGGCAGCCTCAAATTTAGCCTTTAGAGGCCACAAAAGAAAAGACCCAAAAGCGGAACCCTGTTGGGGAATTATCAAACGTTTGGGTAAATCGATCCGTTGTTGCCAGACGTAATCAATGGTCTGAAAATACGGGAGAAGTATATAAGCCATAAAATTCAAAATGCGCTCATTCAGCTTTTATCTAAGAAACTTGAAAATATAATTTTGAAACAGTTTGAATGTGTTCAGTTTTTTGTCTGTAATAATTAATACTACAAAAGACATTAACAGAAAAGATCAACTGTACAAAATTATCAGTTATGTCTCAATTTCTGAAGATGAAATAGGAAGGCCCACGATTGCTCGTGAACAGGACCGGCCTGACCAGAAACGGTAATGGTAGCAGAGATCGAACGTACGGAATCGCGAATAACAAGTCGCGATAGTCGTCGTCGTCGTCGCGGCGCGGCGTTGCGAAACATTACACGTTGTTGTTGTTGTTGTTGTTGTTGTTGTTGTTACTGTTAGGTACCGCTGGAAGGGCACACAACGGTCAACGACCTGTAACACGTTGGTTGCAACAACGGTGATGTCCGTTAATCGTCGACGGACAGAGCGGCGCGGCACACACTACGCGAGAAAATCGAAAGTGACGGTGTGTGTCGAACGCCTGGCTGGCTGCGTCTCACGCACACTGCTTCCTAGATAACAACTGAAGACTACTGTTTACTTAAAAAAAAAGTTCGAGCACGTTTAAAAAAACGAATAACTGGAGCGCGAAACTAGATTAAGTAGACGCAAACATGGGAGATCCAACGACAAATCGTCTGGGATGGGCGTCTTTTGGAAAATTCACAGATGGATTGAAAAGTAAGCAAACACAATTATGTTTGAACAAAAAATTATTAGAGTAGTATGTAACACCTATAATGTATGGGGGGGGGGTTCAAGTTTCGACAGGAAAGTGAGTCATTAGAAACACGTTACCTTCGACTTATAGATTCACTTGGTTTGAAACGTCGTGTTACAAAGGCTTTTCAAAAGAACTTCCAGTTGTAGAGTTCGCACACACATTATTAATTCGAGTTATAGAGGTTCAATGGCATGTACAAGAAAGTGACCAAAAGTCTAGTTATCACGATTCTTTTTAAAACATACTCGAGATACAAAAATAAAATAACACGGAGTTTTTTAGGAAAAATGAAGGGAAATGAAAACGTTCCAGACATCAAGGTTCGAATGAAAGGAATTCGAGTTAAGGTTCGAATTATCGCGGTTCGACTGTATATTGTAACATGACATTTGGAACAACATAATACCGTACCTGATTTAATGAAGACTTTGATTAAGAAGCTGACAAGGAGAACAATATCTTCAAAGATGATAGTGAAGAAGAACGACTAACAATTTTGGACTGACTAGTAAGATAACTGACGGTACCCAAATTAATGATTTAGGCTAAGTGATGCAGATATCTTCAAACCCCAACTATGACAATGAACTTTCAGTATTGACCAAACAAAGATTTATAAGGACAAATGGTTTATGAACCAGGACTATAAAGAAACAAATGGTTTCAGTTGATGTATCATTAAATCCAGACAATCAAAATACAAAGTGAGGGATAATAGACCCAAACATATAATGTTATGTAAGAGAAATATTGTTAAATAATTAAGTTAATCAATGTAACAAAAATATAGATACACATGATTATAGATACAAGAACCATACAAAAAGTGTCACATATAGAGTTCATAGAGTTGTCCTGTAAACAACAAATTATAACATGGTCACAATTACATTCATAACAAGAGTAAAACCCAGATAAACAATAAATGTAACCAGATTATTAGAACTGTGTGTGAGGTAGAGCAACAGTGTTCACTTTATTGTAATTTTTGTAACACAAAACATCAGTAAGTATACGGATGTTTAAACCCATATGAATAGTAAATATGGCATAGACAGTGTCAGAATAAGTCATAAAGTAGCTGACAAAGGACTAAATAATTAGTATAGGATTTGTTTTGTTAAACGTGCATGTTTTATGTCATAGCACAGTGTTTTATATAATAGTATTTGTGTTGTGTTTTTTGTATGTACCAGGGGATACAATTAATTTTAAGGAATGTCAATTTTATGATATTAATTCCATTTTTTTTGTTTATGTTGTGTTAAAAAATATACCAATAGAGCTGATATTAAGCCATGGTAAATAAATTAATTAACCAAGCAGAATGGACAATACAAAGATGTTTTGTTAAATGTCAAACACCTATACAGTTTGAGTAGAAAACAACTATTTGTACAAGGAGTTGGTATAATCATAGCCATGTGGACATGAATTTAAATAGTAGAATAATATATATTTTGTGTTGTTAAAATAACGTTATATGTTAAACCATTTTGATGAATGTTAGAAGTTAATTTAATTGTTAGAGATGTTAAAACATGGTGATAAAAATAATACCATTACAGAGGCCAGGTGAAACCAAATTTAGTAAATTTTGAACAATTATATTAGAAATTTTGTAAAGCAAATGTGAAAGGGTTGATGTATTTATAGGTAATAATGTATACACGGAATATAGAACCAAAATAACACATATCAAGTTATTTAAGAAAATTCCAAATAACAAAATTGTAACATCCATAGTTCTTAAGCAAAAACAGGCATGTTTGGTGTTTAAATATAACACATGTGAAGATCAAAATAATGCTGATAATGGTTTTAAACTCCCATTCAGTATAGAAAAGTTACATTAGTTTAAAGATTTTGGACAAATTTAGATTCTGAAATAATAAAAGTTTATGACAATGTCTATTCGGATTGACCAACCAGGTTCCAAGTTTACCCATAGCAACCAGAAATTTCGGATAAATAAAATGAGACTTCTTTGACAACGATCTTAGCAGATAGACGCGTTCTTAAATCGTCTTACATTAGATGTTATAAAGTGTGAAAAAACAATACCAATAGATAAATACTGTTAGAAGTACACTATACAACGTTTTGCAACAACAGAAGACTACCCATTAGATGGATTAGAAGGAATAATAACCAGAAAGAAGATTTGACGTGGACGAGGGACGAGAAGAAGATCTGACGTGTACGTGGGACCTATTTACAACTAAGAAGAGTACAAGAAGAGGATTTGGTGATCTGACATCTCATTATATCGTACTTCAACACATACACTTGTATACACGTATTTTAAGCAATAATCAACTGAATTACAGACACCATATAACACGAACACTAGAAACAACCACTAATAACACCATATAAGATTAACACCTTTTTAATCACAACAAGAACCTTTAATTCACTTAATAAATATCAAAGCCTGATATAGACATAACCTTTTTAAAACTGGCAAACACTATACGATTTCTGTGTGCACCTATCACTCTAACGTTGTAATATCCCATGATTGTGAACTTGTATTTTGATTAATAGTGTAATATTTTGTATAATTATAAATCCCCGAACCATATACGCCCTGAGATAATTGATATATTTTAATTTAAAACGTTAACAAAAAGCATTGTTTTGATCTAAGGAAGGAATACTGAACAGCTACTGCTGCCAACTGGTAAAGAAGACTTATATTTTGTACTACAATTGCGATTATTCTGTTTAAAAAATATTAAAACAAGTTAACCAGTGTTTTTTCCAAATAAAGGATTCCACAAGGATATATGTTTGATAATAATTGTGAGTTATTATTATTGCCGTTACATTTAGTAAATAGAATTCACAGGTTGTAGCTGACCCGATAGTTGGCATCGGTGAGTGACGTCACGTAAAAGAAGCAGCGTAGTGGGAGTAAGCGGCAATTTACGAAATCATTCGCCGTTCAACATAATACATTTATAATTTACATCGACGACTCCAGTGGGAGTTTGTCGCTAATCACCCCCTATATTACCGTTACAAATTGGCGCACTAACGTGTGAGGCGTGCAATTTAATATAAATTAAATTATTATTAAGAGACCAATAAACCAAAATAAACAAGATGAGGAAGCGAGAGGTATCGCGAAAACGAGCGGTCGAAGCCGAGAAGGTAGACGAGTTAGATATGGAAGACAAAGAAGCGACACCGGTCGAAGAAGTAGAAGTAATAATGAGAGAGGACCGAGGAGATAAACAAGAACCGGACGAAGTCACAGAGAGCGTTGACCTGAAGAGCCTTATGGAATATTTAAAACAGAGTAATAAGAACCTAATGGACGAAATGAGGGAAAATAAACGGTCCATAGAAAACTTCAGTAAGAACTTAGAAAAATTGCAGGAAGATTTGAGTAAGAAGACGGAAGAAATAATAAATGATAATAAACTGTGGCGGGAAGGATTAAGAAATGAGAGAACCGAAGAAATAAAAAATGATAGCAAACCAGAAACAGAAGAAAAACCAAACGCCAAAACAGAGGATCTAGTAGTAGTATTACCTGAAAAGAAAACTAACGGAAACAAAGAAAATACTAAAGACAAGGAAGTGGAACCAATGAAGAGAAGAAGAACACATCCAAAGAAATTAATGAAAACAAAGGAAGAAATGGAGATGATGAACCAGGGTTTATTTGATGATGATAATATCCATATTACCAACCATGAAGAAATCGTGAGTTCCGGGAATAATGGAAGTAGATTAAGGGTAATCTCAGAGATGGTTTACCAGCAGACAGTAGTTTACCACTGGGAAAGGACCACAAACTGAATAAACTCCACTGGGAGTAAACTGAATAAAACATGGGGACTAGATCAGTTTCAGCACAGGACTGGACAGTGTATTCCAGAAAGATGGAAGTATGACATCTTACCAGACTGGGATGACGGCACGGATGAATCACCAGAATGTGTTCCATTAGAGTACCATCCAGGACAGTTCCAGTATACAGGTGCACTAAAATGTATTCCTTCAGGGTGGATGTGTGATGGTGAACCAGATTATGGGGTTTCAGATAAGCAAATAATTAAGAAGTCAGATGAAGATCCTCACAGATATTTTTCATGCAATACCACATATGGACCAGAGACGTACTGGTGTATAAAACACTATGATAGAGGGAGCCGAATAAGCTTAGCAGCCAACAAAGGAATAACGGCTAGAAAAATGAAATACAAGACAAAGGCCAGAGATGTCACTAGTACCGGAACGATGATGAAGACTATGGTCATCCGGACAATGAGAGCAAATGAAGTGACAGACTACGGTTAAGTCTAATACCATACAACTCCACAAAAAGGGACTGATGTTATGATAACCGGCAACGGCGAAAAACCATGTCAAAGAAAAAGAAATTATGAGCAACTGACCGACATAACGAAAATTACCAAAAGATCATCAATGCTGGGTACAGAAGGACATATGACAATAAGCACTATAATAAGAAGTATAGAAGTTTATAAAACCATCAAAATTCTAAAAATCAAGTAAGAACAACTTACAACCAATGATTTATGAGAATTAATTTGGAATTGAAGAATTTATTATTATAAAACCACAAAATTCTAAAAAAATAGTAAGATCAACTTACAACTAATTATTTATGAGAATTAATATGGAATTGAAGAATTTATGATTATAAAACCACAAAATTCTAAAAATCAAGTAAGAACAACTTACAACTAATTAGTTATGAGAATTAATTTAGAAGTGAAGAATTTATTATTATAAAACCTCAAAACTCAAAGAACATAGTAAGCTCATCTAACCAACTTTGATAATCCAAAATATAACTTTAAATCAAGCCAAATAAACAAATTTGAATATATCAGAATTCAAATGAATAGTAAGGACAACTTACAGTACAGTTTGATAATGTTATAATGAATCAAGCAGATAAACAACTGGGAATAAATTTCCAAATTCTAAACAAAATAAGCACCTCTTATTAAACACAGTTATGAACTTATTATTGCAATATAAAAGAAAGATACAACATCCATAAATTAGAAGAAACTATAGTGATATAAAATAAATATAAAAGGACAAATGTAGACTGTCGACGATGAAAATAAGACAAGACTAGAAACAAATTTACTACAAATAACCTATCATGATTGTGAGAGAATCAACAACAAATGAAGATGCAAATACTTGTTATGTTTTAATTTAAATGAAGACAGTGAATGAAAAATGAAGATTAAGCAATAATGATAAAGAAGGAAGGAAGATAGTACCAATTAAAAATAAAATAAAAATGTTATTAATATTGCCACAAGAAAATAAACACCTGAAAGAATCAATGGAAAGAAATATTTAGATCTGAGAAGTTAGACTGAGTGAACAATCCCAAGAATATATTATATTATTTTATTTATTTTAGTCGTGAATAGACTAGTGATTATTAAATGTGATTGACTGACGAGATAGCTCCAGCAATCGATATTATTTATGTATTATGTATTGTAAGGACAGCGGGGTATTAGGTCAAGAGAGCCCCCCGACTGATTCCAGAATATATGGTGATTAATTTGTTAGGGAAGTAACATGTTCCAGGGATAGAACACTTATAATTAAAGACAAGTATACCAGATCATAATAAGAATAACAAATGATAATATGAAAAGAAGGTAATTGATAATTTCAACAAAAAAAATATTTTATTAAAATGATCAAATTTGGTGGCAGGGTAATATGTAACATGACATTTGGAACAACATAATACTGTACCTGATTTAATGAAGACTTTGATTAAGAAGCTGGCAAGGAGAACAATATCTTCAAAGATGATAGTGAAGAAGAACGACTAACAATTTTGGACTGACTAGTAAGACAACTGACCGTACCTAAATTAATGATTTAGGCTAAGTGATGCAGATATCTTCAAACCCCAACTATGACAATGAACTTTCAGTATTGACCAAACAAAGATTTATAAGGACAAATGGTTTATGAACCAGGACTATAAAGAAACAAATGGTTTCAGTTGATGTATCATTAAATCCAGACAATCAAAATACAAAGTGAGGGATAATAGACCCAAACATATAATGTTATGTAAGAGAAATATTGTTAAATAATTAAGTTAATCAATGTAACAAAAATATAGATACACATGATTATAGATACAAGAACCATACAAAAAGTGTCACATATAGAGTTCATAGAGTTGTCCTGTAAACAACAAATTATAACATGGTCACAATTACATTCATAACAAGAGTAAAACCCAGATAAACAATAAATGTAACCAGATTATTAGAACTGTGTGTGAGGTAGAGCAACAGTGTTCACTTTATTGTAATTTTTGTAACACAAAACATCAGTAAGTATACGGATGTTTAAACCCATATGAATAGTAAATATGGCATAGACAGTGTCAGAATAAGTCATAAAGTAGCTGACAAAGGACTAAATAATTAGTATAGGATTTGTTTTGTTAAACGTGCATGTTTTATGTCATAGCACAGTGTTTTATATAATAGTATTTGTGTTGTGTTTTTTGTATGTACCAGGGGATACAATTAATTTTAAGGAATGTCAATTTTATGATATTAATTCCATTTTTTTTGTTTATGTTGTGTTAAAAAATATACCAATAGAGCTGATATTAAGCCATGGTAAATAAATTAATTAACCAAGCAGAATGGACAATACAAAGATGTTTTGTTAAATGTCAAACACCTATACAGTTTGAGTAGAAAACAACTATTTGTACAAGGAGTTGGTATAATCATAGCCATGTGGACATGAATTTAAATAGTAGAATAATATATATTTTGTGTTGTTAAAATAACGTTATATGTTAAACCATTTTGATGAATGTTAGAAGTTAATTTAATTGTTAGAGATGTTAAAACATGGTGATAAAAATAATACCATTACAGAGGCCAGGTGAAACCAAATTTAGTAAATTTTGAACAATTATATTAGAAATTTTGTAAAGCAAATGTGAAAGGGTTGATGTATTTATAGGTAATAATGTATACACGGAATATAGAACCAAAATAACACATATCAAGTTATTTAAGAAAATTCCAAATAACAAAATTGTAACATCCATAGTTCTTAAGCAAAAACAGGCATGTTTGGTGTCTAAATATAACACATGTGAAGATCAAAATAATGCTGATAATGGTTTTAAACTCCCATTCAGTATAGAAAAGTTACATTAGTTTAAAGATTTTGGACAAATTTAGATTCTGAAATAATAAAAGTTTATGACAATGTCTATTCGGATTGACCAACCAGGTTCCAAGTTTACCCATAGCAACCAGAAATTTCGGATAAATAAAATGAGACTTCTTTGACAACGATCTTAGCAGATAGACGCGTTCTTAAATCGTCTTACATTAGATGTTATAAAGTGTGAAAAAACAATACCAATAGATAAATATTGTTAGAAGTACACTATACAACGTTTTGCAACAACAGAAGACTACCCATTAGATGGATTAGAAGGAATAATAACCAGAAAGAAGATTTGACGTGGACGAGGGACGAGAAGAAGATCTGACGTGTACGTGGGACCTATTTACAACTAAGAAGAGTACAAGAAGAGGATTTGGTGATCTGACATCTCATTATATCGTACTTCAACACATACACTTGTATACACGTATTTTAAGCAATAATCAACTGAATTACAGACACCATATAACACGAACACTAGAAACAACCACTAATAACACCATATAAGATTAACACCTTTTTAATCACAACAAGAACCTTTAATTCACTTAATAAATATCAAAGCCTGATATAGACATAACCTTTTTAAAACTGGCAAACACTATACGATTTCTGTGTGCACCTATCACTCTAACGTTGTAATATCCCATGATTGTGAACTTGTATTTTGATTAATAGTGTAATATTTTGTATAATTATAAATCCCCGAACCATATACGCCCTGAGATAATTGATATATTTTAATTTAAAACGTTAACAAAAAGCATTGTTTTGATCTAAGGAAGGAATACTGAACAGCTACTGCTGCCAACTGGTAAAGAAGACTTATATTTTGTACTACAATTGCGATTATTCTGTTTAAAAAATATTAAAACAAGTTAACCAGTGTTTTTTCCAAATAAAGGATTCCACAAGGATATATGTTTGATAATAATTGTGAGTCATTATTATTGCCGTTACATTTAGTAAATAGAATTCACAGGTTGTAGCTGACCCGATAGTTGGCATCGGTGAGTGACGTCACGTAAAAGAAGCAGCGTAGTGGGAGTAAGCGGCAATTTACGAAATCATTCGCCGTTCAACATAATACATTTATAATTTACATCGACGACTCCAGTGCGAGTTTGTCGCTACATCATTTATCCATATTACAAATCGACATTTCTAACGGACGGTGTATTCAAGTGCACGCTACATAAATACAAGTAAACTGATCCACAATAACATTGTATGTAACGAAATATTCTCTGGTTACGAATAGACGAAACCGAGGTGAGGCTACGTCTCGATCGTAAGTGAACCCGATTACGAACAATCACCCCCTCTATTATCGTTACAATATAAAGAAATAATTTTATAAGTAACAGTTTTATTGTACCTATTTTATAAAATAAAGTGTAGGACACCTTGGGGCTTGGGGCTAAATATCTTGGGGAAAATATATCCCGAAACGCCTCAGACAAAGAATTCTCTAAGATAAGGAAACTCAAATTAGCAAAGGCCTTTACTCCAACTCGGGAACTGTACGGAAAGAAAAAACCTTTCCAGAAGTGCGCAAGTCCGCCAATATAGCACTGTGATCAGGCCGGTGATCATGTATGGACTGGAAACAATGTGCTTTCAAAATTTGGAACCTCTTCTTAAAATTGAACGAAGAATTCTTCGGAAGATTTATGGCCCCAAGAAAACTGAAGATGGGTACAGGCGTAGACCCAAAGAAGAGCTGTACAGGGATCTGGAAGACCTGGAAATGGCTTTCCGAAGGAAAAGACTAAGATTCCTTGGACACATGGTTCGGATGGATCAGTCCAGATTAAATAAACAAATTTTCAAATATATCTGTCAACTTTCCAGATACACCAAACAACTCAAGGAGGAAATTATGAAACTGGGTATCTCTTTGAACGACTGTGTGGATAGAAATACATACAGAAACAAAATTCAAAATCTTGAGTTTCTCTGCGGTGAGAAGAAGACGTGAAAGGGGTGGACAGTGGAAAGGAAGGCGGCACATAGTGTGCGAATGAGGAGAAGAAAAGGAAATGATATTCGTGTGTTCCACGGCTGGCCTGTTCGTGCAAAAAAATTGTGAGACAGCTATTCAAAATCACCTCACAAAACTGTCTATTATAAACAGTTTTTTTCTGTTTGAGGAGAAAACCCTGAGAAGGAGGTGCATGCACAGCAAACTGATATCGCCACGTGATCAGCAACAGCTTACTGTACAGGAAACACGATGCACACACACACACACACACACACACACACACACACACACACACACACACACACACACACACACACACACACACACACACACACACAGAGTTACAAATTAGACGTCAGTGACTATTGCACAACAACAGATACATACATCAGTTGACTCATTGATTAATCGATCGGATCGTACAAAGATGACGGTTGTTTGATAATTAACCAGTGAATGCAGCAATTAGACGGCTTCGAATTACCTTGACTAATTGCGCGTTACGACATATTTCGAGGTACAGTACCAAGTCCGCGTCAGGCGCAAATCATTGCGAATTAACAGATTCACACAAACGTATAAATTTAACTGTATTTGTTCTGAGTACACATCGCTTAGAATTCTCTTGGCCCGTTAACTGCGGTAAGTTGATCTACACGTCGCTGCCAGTCGTTGAATGTTATGAAAACTTACTAACTTACTTCCCTCCTTGCGCTACAACCCTCGAGGGATCTTGGCCGCCTTCAACATTGATCGCCATCCCACTCTATCCAACGCTACAGTCTGCCAGTCACGCACTCCCAGCATAGTCCGGGCGTCGCGTCGGCCGCCACTCCATCCGCCCACCGCAGGCTTGGTCTGCCAGTCCTTCTCCTTCCATAAATCCTCTCTCCTGAAACCTTCATTGGAATCTCCTCTTCTGACATCCTTGACACATGACCAGCCCAACGGAGTCGACCCACTTTAATAGTATGAACCACGTCTATATCCTTGTACATATCCATTAATTCATAATTGGTACGCTGCATACAGTTTTGTCCTTCTCGTACTGCTCCAAAAATTTTTCTCAAGATTCGCCTTTCAAATCTCAGCAGGGACATTTCATCGTGCTTTGTCAGCATTCCGTCCAACACTCACATCCATATGTCAGGACAGGTCTTGTAAAGTCGTATCTTCGTAGTTCGAAAGATATACCAGCAACCCACACAGATATGTTAGGGGAACGGTACTCCAAAATCAAACCAGGGGATAGTCGGGTTCCGTAGCCGGGCTGAGAGCTACTGATCGAGACAGGAGAACTCCGAATAAAATTTCTTAGGCCTTCAGTTTGGGAGTTAAGACGATCCGTCTCACTCACTCATCATTCGTAAAAAAATGTACAGTGTGTCCAGTGAGAAATGGCACATACTTCACGAACGTATTCTACAAGTTGAAATAAAAAAGAAATTCAAAGTAAACATGGGTCCGAAAATGCTGTTTTCGATTTACAGCATGGGAAAAATGTCACCCTTGATTTCTGTTCGAAGGCTACAATGAGACCAATGAGGCACAATGAAATTCTTGGAATTTAAATTAACGGGTAAATTTGATAGTTTCTTATGGTTTTTGACCTGAAAATTTTAAACAAGAGGGTCCCCAGTCTGCACCTCGAGTAGTTTTATATAAAAGTTTCGCACTAAAGTCTGGAGAACATTAAAGAAAGAGAATTTTTATCCTTACCATTTGCATACTGTTCGACAACTTCAACCAGGTGACTGTGAGTTGAGATTAAATTTTCGGCAGTGGGTATAAGAAACTTAAAATTTTGTTAATTGTGTTTATTCACTGATGAATCTATTTTTGCGAGAAATGGAACACAAAATTGGAAAAACAGTCACGGGGGGGGGGGGGACAACTGAAAATCCAGAAGAAATAAAAGAGTCAAACTTTCAAAATATCGTTAAATGTATGGTGTGGTATAATTGGAGACCAGTTAATTATACTATTTATTATTCAAAATCGCCTTTAGTGGTGTTGCGTACACACACGTTTTAGATAATGCGTTGCCAATCTTGTTAAAAGACATACATCTTGAAAGAAAGACTGCAAATGTTCTTTCAACATGCTGGTACACCACTATATTATTCACACGAAGTTAGACAGCTCTTAAATCTAATTTGATTTTTTATAACGTTCATTTGCTTTTTATTGACTTAAAATACATCGGTTTTCTCAGAATTAAATTCTTTATAAATTTTACTACAAACTTATTCATTTTTTACAATTTAAACAAATAAATTCATATCAAACCTAAAAAAAAGTATATTTTTCGACAACCAATTTTTTTTTTAATTTACGAAACTTTTCTATAAAATTACCAAAGATACAGTTCTGGGACCCTCTTTTTTCGATTTTTCAGGTCGAAAACCATAAAGATCCATAAAATTTACCTTTTAATTTAACTTCCAAGAATTCCAGTAGTGTTTAAATGACGCCTTGGAGAAGAAATCAAGGTGAAAATTTTCACACAAGCCGTAAATCGAAAACGAAGCGTTTTAGAACTTAGGTTTATATGAAATTTCTTCTTTATTTCAGTCTGTAGAATGCATCGTGAAGTATGGCCAATTCCTCATGGGACACACTGTTTATATTAACACTTAGTAAACTTAGGACAGTAGAGAGATGGGAGAATAAGTAAAAAGTACAGTCAACGGAAGGGTGTTAAAAAAAGTGGCCGGGGGAGGGGGTAGGAGAAAGAGAGAGCGAGTTATGTCAGATGTAATATTAATAACATTTCATTGTTTCGGTAAAATATTTAGTACAGTCAATACTATTGAAAGAGCGAAGCGTGTTCTTAGTTTTAACTCGACCGTTTGGCATTTGTCTGTCTGTCTATCTGTTTGGTGGTGTCTCACGATAACTTCTGAATGCATTAATTCTGATTTTCGTAAAACTTGGCATGTGTATCCACACACATAACCACAGAACCACATTGTGTTTTGAGATCAATTCTCCCTCTCCCAAAAACGGGGAGGCAGGGGCAAAATCTGGAAAACATTGCAACGTGCCCGTGTGGCGTTATCAAACTAAACAGAATTTTAAACACAATCTGAACGCTGTGTTGAGTTTTGGAAATTCAAAATTTTGTGGCGCCAGGTTTTAAAAAATGTACCAGAGTTTTGAACAAAAATCGCTAAAATGCAAGTGGGATATCAGAGTAAAGGTAGTTATAACCACAGTCTGAATATAGTGATTACGTTTGATATTTAATAAAAATTTTACGACACCAAAAAATGTATTAAACTTTTGAAAAAATTCTGAAACAATATGCCGAACATCAGAATAAAGGAAATTATGTTAACCCAAATCGAATGTAGTGTTTGCTTTGAAAATTTTTATCTTTTACCACGAGTATAAAATGAAAGTCAAAATTTTGCAAAAATGATAAAAGTCTACGCGAATTCTGCAGTTGAGGAAGTTTACTAATTAATATACTTATTAAATATTCATTCATCTCAGAAACATATAGTCAATCGATAAGTCTGAAAACTTTCTCTTTTATATAGCAAATTGAAATGCAAAATTGCAATTTGAAAAAGGTTCAAAAATAGCTAAAAAATGATTAACAATGCCTTCTGCATATCAAGTGTGTTAGCAAAGGAAGAAGAAGAAACAGAACACAGTAACATTCCGTATCTGTAACGAACGCGTGTATGATGTTTTTCGTAATTTTTGACAGCTATGCAAATTACGTTCTCTATGTCATGTCACGGTGTGGCGTACAAAAGCGCTATATACCAGTCTATTCTGTTTCTTTCCCTTATTAAGGGCATTTTTTTTCGAAATATTTTAATGTTCGCATAAAAATAAGACGCTGTGTGAGGACATTCCGAATATGATCCGGTAGTTTAACCAATGCTGTATTACGTACATTAGACATGTTAAGGACTTCCACAAGCTTTGTCTTGATAACGTATACTAAGACCCTTGTATTTTAAAACAATTTATCATAACAAAAGGTCAGACACCTCATTCATTATGTACGTGTAGAGGGGGGAATTCATGTATGTGAACACACACTGTTAGTTTAAGCAATATAAAAATAATACTCCACACAAACAAATTTCTCGTTCCGTAGAACATCATCATCTCCGTCTTCAATAAATGGTTCGGGCGCTTGTCAGTTCCGTCTTACAGTACCTGACCGTCTTCTTTCGTCTTCCTACATTCCTCTTCCATTTGTATTTGACTGTTTGTTCAGGCAGTATTTCGTTACCCATCCTTTCTACGCTCTCTTTCCATAATTGCCTACGATCTCTTACTTTCTTTATTAGAGTTATGCAGATATTTTCTTTATTTCTCGAGCGTTATGCAGGTATATAATACAGATTATAATAAAAAATTATATATTATACTAGTCATTAACTTGGCAAATTTTGAAAAAGCGAATTATACTGTGTTATAACCTACAGAGTGACTGATCTGATAGGCCATATAGTACTTTTTGTTAATGTGATTTCGGAGATGATTTTAACTTAACATCTCACGTAAATAATGAGATTGTTGTAACTCTTGTGGCTTACTGTTATGTTTTTATTATATGTTTCTGATGTTTTTTGACGTTATTTGTTGTGCTATTACGTGCATTCTAAATTGCCTGAGTTCCGCAACTGATTTGTCCAACCAAAATGAAATCAATATAATTTAACATTAAATCTACGTCAGTTTGTTTACTCCTAGTGTAAACTTAAATTATTATTTCCAAAGGGAGATAGGGCCTATAAATGCTCTTGTTTATTATTTTCTTTTAAACAATAACAGGTTAATAAAGCCACAGTGTAAAGTAACACTGTTAATACTTTTAGTTTCAATTTATTTTTTATAACAAAATATATAATACAGGTATACGTGTAAAAGGTATATAATAACTGGCATTGTACATGGTATTTTTTTGGAACGGTTTCGCTCGTACCTGTTATTTTCAAATACTAGTTTAGCACACCTGTACTGCATATTGGTAGAACTGGAGTAACCAGACTCCCAGAGTGATTTGTACAGTTGTGAACGATGACTATAACTGACGCTCTTTCATGGCGGGTACTCACCTAAAACAAAACAAACAAAAATTGTTTTATTAATTTCTAGACGAAAACAAGGCGATAATTTAAGTGTCCCAGAGCACGTATATTTAGGATTTGCAAACACACACTCACACACAGAGCACAAAACTATGTTTACCATACACACAGAGTAAGTAAACAGAGGATCCCCAGAGTAAACCCTAGGTCCTTTGGGTGGTTATTCTTACACCCAGACATGAAACCATTACATGGGTTGCAAATTTCGCCCATTACCACTTCTCCTCCATCTTCTTTCAAAGCACCGCGTGGACGTTGGCTTCATCCACTCACGTCTCTCCACTGCCACGTGTCTCTAACCTCCAATTCCTAAGTCGCATCCTGCAGCCAGTCTTGTGAGCCTCTTCCCCGCCTCAGTTCTCCCAACAGAGTATTCTCTTTGCTTACCTGTCACCACTTGCTCTCATAGTTGTTCCTCATCCTCCAGATTTAGGGCTTATCCTTTTTTTTTTTTGCAGCACCATAAAACAAGAAGAAAGGGGTGTCCCTTGTTATTCCTTTCATTTTAAAAATTTTAGAATTATCTGATACCAGTTTTCTATACGTCTTACCCACTTGCTTATTTTTCTCAATGTTTGCTTTCCAAATTCTTCCGACTGAACTTCCCTCTTCTATGTGCTACAGGTGTCCCCAACCCCCCACCCCGCCAAATCAGTAGTCTTCCTTCCTGTAACTTTCAGTGTGCGTTAAATCTTTAAGACTCTTCTCTAATATCAACATTTCTAATTCTGTCCTACTTCGTAACTACAGGGACTCTTCTAAATGCTGTTACCTCCACATCTGTTTTTCGTATTTCTGGCTCTTATATAGCTCCAAATGCTACAGTTTCTTCAAAATAATTCGTACACCTGGTAAATAAAACTGTGACAATAATTCGTAGAAGTCTGAGAAAAGAATAACCGCAACTTTGACGTCGCCAACACAACGCGATACGAGCCACTGCACTGTGCCGTCGCGGAAACGATACCGTACATAGGCTACATATTAACTGCACCAGCGATGCGGATATACAGATAACTAACGGTACGGCCTGGTCAGACAGAAAACTGCAGCTGACGCAGCACATTAGCCAATCGGATTTGATTTTATATGAATATCATAGTTTCATGACAGTTTGTTCCACGCTTAACCGTCAACAAACCCATTTCCCTTATAGCATAAACACAACTACACAGTTCCCATGCATAATTTACAGTATTTCACGATGTTACCCAATAGTACGTACAAATAGTACAAGTATTTCTTCTTCTTTTTCTTCTTCCATCCTGGAGTCAGTTTAATCGCCTGTTCCGGTTTCAGGAGCCTTACATAGGCCTATATTGTGATTAGTGGCGTGGCGTGGGTACATAACAGCTGTTGCCGGTTGTGATAGGCCTAAAACTAAAGCTAAAAATTAATTCGAATTTTTTCTAGTACCAAGTAACTTATTCTTTTTAGAGCCAAAATATTCTTTTTAGAGCTAAAATATCTTTTTAGAGTATTATTTTCTATCTTTTGCTGGCAGAAGAAGAGGGTCCCGGTTCAACGCGATCTGACTCCATTATATTTACACAGAAAAAATGAGGACACAAATAATCGAATTCATAACAATAAAGACGAACAGAGAAACACATAACTAAATGAACAAAGGACAAATAGATAGGTGGTAACTGCTGCACGTTGGTTTCGAAACGAACATAGCTGCTAACTGAGAGTTTTGCCAGTTTATACAGCGGTAACATATTGGGTGGACGACTGTGTCCCCCTCTCCGTTTGTACAGTGACAACTGCTACGAGGTCAATGATCACACGCAGTAAAATATTGCCGATGTCTGAGCCGGCAAGTGCACATCAGCTCGAAAGCAATGCTACCCTTTTCTTCAAGTTTCCCTACTAACATTGTTCGGATTTCAAATTATTCAATAACTAAAGTATATATTCTGGGATATAATTAGTATTATTTTCTCTTATTTCCAGTTGTGCTTTTCTGTTAGATACGCGTCTTCACAGAGGGGAGGGGAGATGTGAAGGCCACAAAAAAATCTTAAAATATTTTCACCATCATATACGTATCTTATTATTCTAAGATGATTCCTCAATCCTAAGGTTTCGGAAGCATATTTTTTTGGGAAGTTTCCAGAATAGACTGCGTTTGTGGTGCCTTTGGAAAATCCTACACCAGGCATTGACGATAAATAAATCATTTGAGTTCATTGCGCCAGAAGATTGGAGACTACAGAAGGAGATGGTGTGAACACTTAAATCCCATGTCTAATATCCGTCTACCTTGGGTTATCAGCCTACTGGGAAGAGAGATGTCGGTAGACTGAGGAGGAGATGGTGTGAACACTTGAATCCCATGTCTGATATCCATCTACCTTGGGTTATCAGCCTACTGGGAAGAGAGATGAGCACAGGGTAATGGAGGATTACTACGAAGCATCAAGCTTAAGTTACAGGGCTCCGTGCTAGAACACGGATAACACTTGTTGCTGCAAATAGTATGATCAAGCTAAACTGAGACTTTACTGGTCATATATGATGAGACACAAAGACGGAAGACGGTCCAACACGTTTTTGGAGATCCTACCTGAGTACATGTCATCCAAATAACTGTCGGTCTAGTTCTTTACGAGAAACACCGGGGAGAGCTACGCCCCAAACATGGTCGGAAATCTGCTAATGTGGTGAGATTTTAACAAAGTGAAAAACGAAAGTAAAAACCGAATAGAAACGTGTACGAAACTGAAATTCTCCAAGTGGCGTTCATTAACACGTATGCGTACAGTACACACTGCTGCTGGTAATTCCAAACACGTCATAGCGTCGTCACCTCAAACTCTCTCTCTTCACTTTCACAGCACACACATACACTTATTGACCGGACCGGATGTCATATTTCACTCGGCTAACAAGACACACACGCCTTGTTCTGCTCTGCACACGATACAATCGTCATGTAGTAGCGTACACGTTCAAGGACACATTACACAGTGCACACTTGAAGCTGTCAACTGACTGCCGGCTTTGCCTCGCTAATCTAGTCGGCCATGTGGCCAGCTCTTGTTAGCATTCCATACACCGACCGGATACCATGACCGCTGCTGCTCAAAGCGCTCTTTGTACTGCGTACTCCGTGAGATTTCTGTCAACGGCTTTCAGAACATACCGACCTGATTCATTCTTAATTACTGGAGTACAGACTTGTCTACACTCCAACTTTGTCGTGTTTACTTGCTGAACTGGTACTTGTCATGTTCCCGGCAGTGTCCACCATTTTCAAGTCCTAAACCACGATCTAGTTGTCTCGCAGTGCTTTCCTATGGAGAGTGAGGCTGTAGGTTCCCTTCGGGGAGAGAAGTTTGCTCCCGGGCAATACTCTCTCAGTCAGTCGGGAGTGAAAATCCTTAAACACTTCCTGAGGACTATATCGTATGGCAATGTATAACGCAATATGCTAACGAAAAAGAACCCGGAAATATACTCAGCCTAAATGGATCCTAACCTTGGTTATACTTAGATTAAGGTAGACAAAGTGTATGCTAAGAATGGATTAGTCTCGATCAGTTGGGACGAAACAACGTTTTTACCTGGTCTTACCCGGTCAATTGCGCCCCTCACTTTCACTTGGTCGCAACTCACCGACTTCGATGACCTTTCAGTTTTGTAACTCTTTCATTTGTGCGAGTAACGTCTTTCTTCCATTGTTTTTGTTAGGTTAGGTTAGGTTGGTTCCTCTGTCTACAAGTAAGACGTAGGCTCATAAAGTTTGTGTAAAATAGGACACTAGTGTAGTTGTAACAGTTTTTATTTAACAGCTACACACACACAACAAACAAAAGAAAAAAGTGTTGTTACGGTTTAATAGTCAAGTTTCATTTTGGTTTACCTGAAGACTTCCTATGTAGTCTTTATAAGTTTTTCTGAACGTACATCCCACATCCATTGACCAAAACAGAGCTGTGACAATGCGCGCGCACCCTCCCTTACAAATGTCTAGCATATTTAACCGCTTGGTTCCCATTTCATTGCCTACAGGGCAGCGATTATCGTGTCGGGGAAAAGTAGATACACCAGTGTCCCGATTTGTTTTGTTTGCGACTCCGACTTTTTAATCGACTACATAAGAATCGATGCTGCACATTTCTTCTTCTTCAGCACTACAGCCCAATGTGACCTCTAGCTTCCAACACAAATGTTCTCCAAAGTCTTCTATCAATTGATATCTGGCTGTAACCCCTCACAACCAATCTTCTGAGATCTTCTAGCACATCATCTAACCATCTTATACTAGGTCGGCCCCTCTATCTGTTTTCATAGATTTTCTTTGGCATAAGGTGATCATCCATCTGCTCTAGGTGACGTAGCCACTGTATTCGTTGAGCCTCTATGGAACTTACAATGTCTTCATGCCTCAATAGCTCTTCTATTTCCTCGTTATTTCTTATTCTCCATTCGTCATCTTCTTTAACCGGACCATAAACACGCCTTACGGTCTTTCTTTCAAACTTTCCTAGTGTTACTTGTTCCTTTTTTGTCATTGTCCATGTCTCGCCTACATTAGTAACAACTGGTCTGATGTCTTATATATTTTTATTTTTGTGTTGCGATTAACGAGTTTGCTTCTCAATAGTCTCTACTGTTGGCATACTATGCCCTATTTCCTGTTTTTATCCTGTCATGCATCGTCGTGTTTATGGTCGCTTCATTATCTATCATGTTACCCATGTATCTGAACTTATTGACTGCATCAAACGAATTATCCTCTATGCATAAACTATATAGATTTTTCTCCTTTCTGATGCAGAAATCAGCGTGTATTTAGTTTTTGCCTAATGAACACAAGTCTCGGCTGGCACACACTCATCATAACGATTGCGACAGTGACAAAGAGAAGCAACAGCTGTGCGAGATACTTTCACTAAGACAACACCTGCTCGAACAACATCGCCATTGCCATAACTGACATTCTTATTGCCAGATTTGTTGTTTGTCTGTGTGTGACTCGTGAGTTGTTTGTAGTTTCTCGCGTTATATAATGACAAGTACTATACTAGACCGGTACTGGCATGGTGAAACGCGGGTAGATGCTTGTAATACACAACTTGCAATCCAATTATTTTTATAATAACCTAGTGCTTATATATCATCAAGTGTTTTCTCTGTCCAAAGACAGGTTTTCCTACCCTGGGCTAGTCTCCTCATTTTCTGGTATCACATCTGCCTTTCTAGTCCGTCCTCTACTGCGGTTTCCGTTTCCTCCAGTATTTCTACCATCATATTACCCCGTGTCTGTCGCGTACAGTGTCTCAACCGATTTGTCTCTCTGTCTCTGATTGTATCCAACAGTCTCCTTTTCTTCCAAGCACCTCCTCATTTGTCATTGTATCTTCCCAGGAAAACCTTTCCGTCCTTCTCCATATCCACATCTCGAAGACCTGTAACTTCACCTCCTCTTCTTTCCTCAATGGTAAGTTTCTGCACGCTCCAAACAAAACACATCATCATCCTCTTTCTCAACTCTATGTCTAAATCACATTACAGTAATTATGGAATCACTTCAGTATATTTGGACATTATAGTAAACAACAGGGTCCTAAAGGGGGTGCTTTCATTGAAGAGAAATGCACTAGCCTCTCCACCCCAACTCCACTCTCACCTACACGCTGGTGAGCAAGCAATGAACTCCAAGGTTGTGGTAGCCAATCCCTTCGGGGGAGTGGATCGTTAAGCCTGGGAGTATCCTGTGTTCTGGTCTGGCAGGATGGTGCACATCGGCAGCAGGGTGTGCATCTAGTCTGGAGGCGGAGGAGCCTACAGTAGGCCCACGGCTGCACACTTTTGCTAAATTAGTTGGTCTACTGCGATCGGGTAGGGAGAGCTAGTCAGGTAAGGTGAAAGCAACTCTCTGGGGGAAGAGCAGCCCGAAATCAAAGCTCCTGGTCCTCCAGGTTGGGTGTTACTTGCTTAAGTAAAAATATATGTACTTCAGAACTCATACGCGTCTCGAAAATCGGATGGGAAATACGACAAAACGACCTAAGCTAACGCAAAAGGGTCGGTAGACCGAGGAGGAGAGGGATTCCGGAACAGGTCTAAGGCCTAGTCCTTGGAGTGATGATGATAGTAAACAGCAACAGTACAGTAAAACTAAATGTTATACAAATGTGTAGTATCTGCAGGCACAGCTGGATTACAATAAGTGTCCAGGTTGCTCGTAGTGAAATATATTGGTGATGTTATACGGATTGTTGGCTGCACTTGTAAAGTCAAGAATCACGAGTACAGAAGACGAATGTACCAATGAATGACCAGAGCGGGTCAGAGAATTACAATCGCACATACAGAGCATAACAATTCGATTCGATGTAGAAAAATACTACAACAATCTAATGACGCTCTACTAAAAACATTACGTAATGTTAAGTAACATTAAGTACTAATGTAAGTACTCTGAGCAGGTACATAGTACGAAGTAATTTCATGTCAATCGTGTCAGCATTTTCTCTCGGAAAATAAATACAGAGAAGTTTACAAATTGTATGATTATCTAACGGCTATTCTGAGGCTCCGGTTACAACAGGATGTTTATCGCAGGACTGTCAGCCGCCTTATCACAAACAGAGATTAACTTCGTCTGGAAACTCCAAACGTCACTTGATAACGTAATCCTGACTTGGTTAAGGGTTGGTTAAGGACGGGCGGGACGTCTGATAAGATAATAGACCAAAGGAAGCAGTACAGCGTGTTGTGACAATCCCTTGTTTTCGTACCCCTTCCCCGCTATATGTGCTAACAAAGCCATGCAATCGGCTGATAGTTTCAAAATCCTGTCCGTCGTCAGAATTGTATTGCTGAAGACACCTTTAGATTTGAGACATGCGAAAGAATTATGCTAACGGCAGTGGGTGAATGGAGGAGCGGTACAAGTTTTGAGCAATACGCTTAAATATAATTCTCCCAAGGACTCTACGTCAGCACAAAAGCTCTAATCGAAATCATACACTGTTCCCACTCGATATGTGCGAAGAATAATTTTAACAACCACACGAAATCCCCATAGTCATCATCTTCACCAAAGGTAAGCCAAAAATGGTTTGTTCCGGCTCCAATCGGATATACTAGAACTAAACTTTGTCGTGTTTACTTGCTGAACTGCTACTTGTCAAACCACGACGAGGTTTAGTCCTAAGTCGTAGTTTAGGACTTGAAAATGGTAGGAACACTGAAAGGCCTCGTCCGGAACATGACAAGTAGGAGTTTAGCAAGTAAACACGACACAATTGGAATTACAGAGACTGCTAATTCAAATAACAAAGACTGGAACTGGTTACTCCAACGCTTCTTCGGACGTCCCACACCTCTCCGTCCTTTCGGCTTATAATTCAATAGTTGATTGAGGACGCAGTAGTCATCGATTAGGTCAAGATGTTCCAACCATTTTAGCCGGTACTGAGCAATCCCATCGAGTATACTTGCAATATAGTATGCCACCACGTGCTTGAGCAATCCCATCGAGTATACTTGCCATATAGTATGCCACCACGTGCTTGAGCAATCCCATCGAGTATACTTGCCATACAGTATGCCACCACGTGCTTGAGCAATCCCATCGAGTATACTTGCCATACAGTATGCCACCACGTGCTTGAGCAATCCCATCGAGTATACTTGCCATACAGTATGCCACCACGTGCTTGAGCAATCCCATCGAGTATACTTGCCATACAGTATGCCACCACGTGCTTGAGCAATCCCATCGAGTATACTTGCCATACAGTATGCCACCACGTGCTTGAGCAATCCCATCGAGTATACTTGCCATACAGTATGCCACCACGTGCTTGAGCAATCCCATCGAGTATACTTGCCATACAGTATGCCACCACGTGCTTGAGCAATCCCATCGAGTATACTTGCCATACAGTATGCCACCACGTGCTTGAGCAATCCCATCGAGTATACTTGCCATACAGTATGCCACCACGTGCTTGAGCAATCCCATCGAGTATACTTGCCATACAGTATGCCACCACGTGCTTGAGCAATCCCATCGAGTATACTTGCTATACAGTATGCCACCACGTGCTTGAGCAATCCCATCGAGTATACTTGCCATACAGTATGCCACCACGTGCTTGAGCAATCCCATCGAGTATACTTGCCATACAGTATGCCACCACGTGCTTGAGCTATCCCATCGAGTATACTTGCCATACAGTATGCCACCACGTGCTTGAGCTATCCCATCGAGTATACTTGCCATACAGTATGCCACCACGTGCTTGAGCAATCCCATCGAGTATACTTGCCATACAGTATGCCACCACGTGCTTGAGCAATCCCATCGAGTATACTTGCCATACAGTATGCCACCACGTGCTTGAGCAATCCCATCGAGTATACTTGCCATACAGTATGCCACCACGTGCTTGAGCAATCCCATCGAGTATACTTGCCATACAGTATGCCACCACGTGCTTGAGCAATCCCATCGAGTATACTTGCCATACAGTATGCCACCACGTGCTTGAGCAATCCCATCGAGTATACTTGCCATACAGTATGCCACCACGTGCTTGAGCAATCCCATCGAGTATACTTGCCATACAGTATGCCACCACGTGCTTGAGCAATCCCATCGAGTATACTTGCCATACAGTATGCCACCACGTGCTTGAGCAATCCCATCGAGTATACTTGCCATACAGTATGCCACCACGTGCTTGAGCAATCCCATCGAGTATACTTGCCATACAGTATGCCACCACGTGCTTGAGCAATCCCATCGAGTATACTTGCCATACAGTATGCCACCACGTGCTTGAGCAATCCCATCGAGTATACTTGCCATACAGTATGCCACCACGTGCTTGAGCAATCCCATCGAGTATACTTGTCATACAGTATGCCACCACGTGCTTGAGAAATCCCATCGAGTATACTTGTCATACAGTATGCCACCACGTGCTTGAGCAATCCCATCGAGTATACTTGCCGTACAGTATGCCACCACGTGCTTGAGAAATCTCATTTCGGCCGCTTGAATGTGACTGGTCTGGGATTTCGTTAAAGTCCAATTCTCAGACCCAAAGAGAAGTGTGAGAGGGTTATCATCCTGTAAAACGTCAGGAATACTTCTTTACTCGTAGATTTTAGAGTTCTCCTGATGGTTCCCGATGAGTTCTCCTTATGATTAAACTTACGTAGTTTATTAACGACGTCATTGTTTAATCTCGATAGTCCTTGATAAATTCTTCCACAGTCTCAGAGATGTCTTTGTAAAATATTGCAACGTCCTATTCGCTGTGTTGTAGTGATAATGTAAAATTCAACAATTTTCTGGAGACTTTATTTTCAACGCAACATGATCTGAAACTCACTTCATTATTCTTCGATTTATGACGAACCCTATTCCAGCATTCTTCTTGTCTTCATTATCATTGTAGTAAATTACACGAATTTGAAATATATTTCGGTTTTCGACTCGTTTTGTAGTTACTGTTAGTCCTATTATATCGCAACTTTATTTTCGTTCTTTATCCAATTCACGGACTTCTCATCGTCGTTCGTTGATCGGATGTTCTATTCGCATATCGTTAATAATTTTTGTCTTAATTGGGAAGCTTTGTTTTTAATATCAGAAACGAATTATTCGCGTCTTCCTATATTCCATGTGGTAGACTTCAGAGGTGTGGTACAAGTCGTGGTAGACTTCAGAGGTGTGGTACAAGTCGCCCCTACTTGGTTTGGTGGTATTTATCCATCAAACACCACTCTGACCAAGCGTGGTTACTAAATACGATTTTAGCCGTCCACTCTGAGTTCAGACGCTGTTTTCTACTTTGGTCCGCCCCCGGTACCACCCAATTCTGGGAGGCGTTGCGCTTTCCGCCACCTGGTGAGGCACCCGTTAACAATCACATATAAGTTAGAGTAAATAATGAAATCCGATCACGAACAACCATCTCATACATTTAGTTTCATTATCATTACAAGGTAATAAAATTAAATATTGGGAACTGTGCTGTGATAAAATTAAATATCTGTTCTGTGACGTCACATTTTATTTTCTTACGTAATTGACACAATTAAATGTCAAACGCATTTACAAAACAGAAGACAAATGTTGGAACTAAGGTCACCAAATGACGGAAGAATAACTACCGGCAGGAGAATGATAGAGGCAGGAGGAGTCTTTTGCTTACCTGTGATCATTACCAAAACGTTCGATCTGCAAATATGTTACATCAAGATTGCTGTTTTTCCTGCACAGTTACTTGCCAGATTTTGTCAACTTAATAATTCAAAAATGTAAATGAAAATTAATTTTTTCTTAGAAATATTTAATGTCACAAATCAGACACAGAAATAACTCAGAAGTATACCATACGCTCATGACTTTAGTTTTCAAAAATATGTATTTGGTTTTGGAAGTAAGAGTTTTAAGAACTCCGAATTCCTCTGATTTGATTGGTTCATTGACTGAAATGCCAAGGCGCCAAGGTCTTCTTTCAGTCGCGCTCGCAGGAAATCCTGACGAATTTCAACATTAAGACGGCTGCTTTCACGAATTCGCAAATTTTTCATGACACTAAAAAAAATTCTCTCTACGAATGCACTGCTGAATGAAATAGCTAGTATACATTCTAGTGTCTCAGGACACAGGGCACTGAATAAGAAGATAGTCAGTGACAAGCGACGACAAACAAAAACTTTGTACAGTTTTCTTGCTCTTGCGTCTTTGGAAACAGGAAAAGTGTCTGCCGGAAGTCAAAGTTCATCAGACAATCAGTATAAGAAATAGACTGAACGCCACCCAACGAGTGGTGTTCTGGCTACAGTACACCTGAATCATACAGCTTGAAATCTTGCTCAGGAAGGCAGAGAAAATACACTCTACCTTCGAACAGGAAAATTATCTTTGACCGGTTAGAAATATCAACTACGCTTTGTCTTTTACCGATTTGCCATCGGCTTTACTCAGAAAATGGCTCGGAGTCAGCGGTGTATCTATAATTTGGCTTTTTTTGGGGGGGAGGTCAGGGGCGGGGCGGCTTCGTACGAAAGAAAAAACAAATTAAGACTAATCAACATTACTGCCTTTAATGGCTGAAAAACGCGTGATAACATCCTCAAATCAGTCCCATTAAAGTAAACGGTAATAAAACATTAAAAATACGCGTTACTGAAACATTGTTGAAAGATACTCATTGACTGAATTGATTTTCCTATATTTCTTATTGAAAACGTATACGCTAATGCTGTGTAGTAATAAATCTGTCTGTATATTTAAAAAACATCTACTACTATATTAGCGTACACAACTGGGAAAAAGTAAAATAAAACGGCCTAAAAATTAAGAGATTAACAAAATTCGTAAACTTTTCCGACCGTCTGGGATCCTGCCTGATGTCGATTAAAAAGAAAACCATTTGGCAAGCCTCCTTATGACACACGCATGAAATCAAGAGTAGTGTTGCAAGAGGCCGAACAAGGATCAATCGACTGCACGTTACTATATGAAACCAAACCGAAATATAGACAGGACAGAAGTGAGGAAGATTACTACAGTAACTTGGATGAACTGGAAGCAACGGCTACGGGTGGCATTACAAAGGAAAAAAAGAAATTAATAATAAACAAGATGGAATTTTTATGTCTACATAACCTAAACAACTGAGGCAAGGTAACTGAATCAGTGTAGAAACATGAAAAAACCTGAAAGAAAGCGATCCCAGGAAGTATGCATCTGATAGCGAAGAGGACAACGGAACTTTCATGGCTCGTGAACTAGAGAGGTAGGATACGAGAAATATGGATCATGTACGAGAGACTAAAAGTTAACAATAAAAGAAACTTTTGAACCAGAAACTGTTGAGCGAATATTAAAAAAAAAAAAAAAAAACTATCTGATGATCGATGAAGTTGGGAATGTTAAAATTCTTTAGGATGAAAGATAGAATTCGGTGGTTAGTTAAAGATACATGTTGGTGTACTATGGACAACAAGAAGCCGAGTTACAAGAACTTGGCGATGGAGCAGCGGCGGATTTCAAACTACGCAGAGAGCCACACAGCTTGCGGGGGGGGGGCGGATTTTGGGGGGAATGAAATTATTTATTACAGAAAATCAGTAGGCTTACATATACCATAACACTGAATTTTTCAAAATTATTAGCACTAATAACTAAAATTGTAAAAAATAAGATAAGCCTCATTATAAGATAAAATCATAATAAAAACCTTTTAATAAATCAGACAATTTTTTATGAACTTTGTCTATATCATATTACTAAATCCTTTAAAGTGGACTGTTTCACCCTTTAAGATTGTAGACTTATATTTTTCGATGAAATATATTATATGACGAACTATTAAAACAAGTTCTGTGCTGTGTAATAAGAATTATAATTCTAAATAAATACAAAAACTATTTTTTTTTTAGTTTAATCAATCACTTAAAAAATCCATCGCAGTAATAAAATGGTATTGATTTGCAATCGAGAAAATACAATCTGCAAATTTATGATACATTTCTTAATACTTAATTAATTTTCTAATTTTATTATGTTGTTCTTAATTCATTTTAAACGATCATGAAGAAAGTTTAACAAAAGTATTTTTATGTAAAGAACATTTTTAAGTAAATCATACTTTTTAACGTATCTAGAATTTTCCTTGGGGGGGGGGGGGTCTGCTTCATACAAAAGAAAAACCAAGTTAAGACTAATCAACATTACTATATTTGAAGTGGTTGAAAATCGCGTGAAAAAATCATGAAATCAATTCCATTAAAGTAAACGGTAATAACATGCGTGTTATTGAAATAGTGCTTACAAGGTACTTATCGACTGAATGCGTTTTCCTATATTTAGTATTTCCTATAAACGTATACGCTACTGCTGTGCAATAAATATCTTTGTACTGTATATATAAAAAAGAGTTAGTACTATTTGCATACACAGCTGAAAAATTAATAAAACAGACTAAAAATTAAGAGATTAATAAAATTCCGGCACAGTAGGCGAGCCGGCACAGTGGTAGCGTCTCTGACTCACAATCAGAGCGTTGCTGTGCTGCCGACGTGGTTAGATCCAGTCAAGGTCACGGCTCGATTTGCTCGTCTACCCGCACGTACGCGGACAAATAATACGTACGTCTTCTCTGGCATACCCGGGGCAGATAAGTAACAAGGGCACACAATATATACTACACACATAAACAACACTCTTCCCCCCCTCCGCACGGCTTGCCCCCGGGCGTGGGTTAAAGGTTGGCTAATATCTCTCTGGCTGGGGTGGGGAGTGAGTTCTATCACTGCCGGAGGGCGCAACAGGTCTATGACCTAATGCCTGAAAGTGAAGATGATGATGAACAAAATTCCTTAACTTTTCGACCCTCTGGAGGGAGGATCCGGTCCCCGTTCTGTATGTGCAAGCGCGCGCGCGCGTGTGCGTGTTTCAAACAAGCGTAAAGATGAATCCAGGCATCACTGTTTCAATATGATCTTTGTATTGTGGATGTATTTATAAGTCAAACCAGCTGATTTTCTTATATAAAAAGTAATAAAACATGTGGTTCAGTGTAAATAGGCATTGTATTATGTGCATTTCTTATTAATAAAACCAGCTGATCTCCCCGCCTGCATAAATACGGCCCTGTACTGAAATAAAATGTGAAAACAAAGTTCCAAAGAGACGAGTGATAACAGAACTGTTGAAAATGTGTTGAAATGACATAATGAATTTTCCTATTCAAAAAGGGAGGGGGATCTGATAAAAACGTGCCTAGGGCGGCAAAATGTCTAAATCAGCCCGCGCGATGGAGTAAACAGACCTAGAAGACAGACAACGGCCGAATATGTGGTGATTAAGTGAAAGACGACCGTACTAAAGGTGATAAGAATTTCGTTAATGTTCAATAACGATGACAGGACAACACAGGCGATGCTACCGGCAGTGAAATTCTTGACACAGACATCAATTCGAACAAACTGTTAGAATCCACGAAGCGGGAATATAATAATAATCCCCAAGCACGGGATCCACGAATGAGGGTAATCTAAGAGTTTTTGTCTCCCAAAATTGAACAATATACTTTTAGATCTTCTAGTCAAAAAATTGTTTTATTCTTTCCTGGAAAGCGTTTTATTTTATGTTTACTTCCATGTTCCATAAGGAAATGGAAGTATGGTGATGGCGAAAAAAAAAATCGTGTTCGAGATAAGGGTTGATTCTGATTGTACTACCCTCAAAACATGAAGTAAAGTCATTTATCGAAAAGTGTCTGTGTGTCCGCGTGTGTTTCTGTGTATAGAATTTTTTCTATGGCGAACGATAACTGCCGCAAATTCAAACAGAATTAAATAATTTTTTGCATACATGCCTGAATTGTAGAGGACTCAAGGCCTATTGATTCTGGTGAAGATCGTTTAAGGGGAAGGGGTATTTTTCCAGCAACATTTTTTGTTTTAACAAGAGCAATTTTTTCTATGACGAACGATAACGATTAATTTGGATGAATAAAGTATCCTGAGAAAAAGGTCATAATAATCCACTGTAGAAAGGTAGATGAAATATCTATAAATGACAAGGCTAGTTGGAGGTGGAGGGGGTAGTTTTCTATAAATGAAAATAATAGTTGAAGGGGGAGGGGATAATTTTTTATATGTGCACTACGTTATCGGCAACAAAGAAGTAGTTTGTTGTTAAAATTCCTTCCCGGGTTGTTTGGCCGTGGTCCAATGTTTTCTGCAAAACCAGACGTTTCGGCAGTGCCTTCGACTGCCATCATCAGTGGAAATCAAGTGCGCTAACGTGAGGTGGTACCGTATACGTTAGTGACCACAATACTGTGGTTAAGGTTGAAGCAAGAAGTAGTTTCTATGGAAATATTTCATTCCGAAAATGACTTTAAATACAGGGTAAATCTTAGAACATGGAAGTCATTTATGGTTCTCCACACTGATAGTTAATATTCTGAACCGCCGTTTAAGCGATGTATTTTCGTAATCAGTAGCGAGCGGAGTGCAAGGTGATACTGTTTGGGCAGTGTGAAAGAGCGCGGCGCGGCGCGGTCGGCGGTAACCTTGTTTCTCGGCCGGCGGACGACCTCATTCCTCTGTGTATGCTGCGCGCAAGGCTTCACACCACAGGGGCTGTGTCGTGTCTTACACACGCGCATGCGTACTCGCGTCGTCCCAGTTTCTCCTCACCAGAGAATCCGCTTCCTAAGTGTTACAGAGAAACGCCGCCGCTCGACAGTGTAATCTTCTCAGCGGCTCTCCTGGTTACAGTAATGACCTCCGTACGTGTACAGTACTTACATATCTACCGCTGGATCGTAATCTGATCTATAAACACTTTCACATTCATTTCTTGTTTGTTTATAGACTTACGTCGTGCTCTGTCTTTAATTTCCGTTCCTTCGTTTCGCCTACTTTTGAAACATTTGAAAAAGAGTTCTCTTACTTGTTCTTACTCTCAGTCATCAGCCGTGGCTCTACAACCCTTGGTGAGTCTTGGCCTGCTCCAAGAGTCGACTCCATTGCGTGCCCTGGCCTTCCAGTCTCTTTTTATGTTCAGCTTTCCGAGGTCTTCCTCTGTCTGGTCTTTGAATCTAATTCGGGGTCTTCCCCTTGCTTTACTACCCATTGGTTTCTGGTAGAAAATATGTTTCGTAGGCTGTCCTTCCTCCATTCTCTCTTTGTCCAATCCACCTTAGTTTGTATATTTTGATTATCCTGACAATGTCCGGCTCTTTGTAAAGATGGTATAGTTCATAATTATATATGTGCGCCACATTCCATTTTCTTGTACTTCTCTAAATATTGTTCTTAGAATCCGTCTTTCACAGCAAGATAGAAGGCTCTTGATATTTTTTGTCATTGTCCAAGTTTGTGAAGCATATGCCAGCACTGGCCTGGTAAGTGTTTTGTAAATTTTGCATTGTGTGTGCTTCTTAAGAAAAAGCTAAATGTCAGATGCTTTTTTAACCTATAATATGTTTTATTTGCGAGATATATTCTTCTTCTTATTTCAGTGTTGGTGTCGTTAGTACTGTTTATCTGACTTGTTCTTACACTATTCTTTCGATTTCAATCTTCATACCATTCCTTTCCTGTCCTATATCAATCGTTTCTTTCTCTCTGTGTTACATAGACTCTGCATAAATCTCATATACTACAATCCTGCCCAGAATTACGGTACCACATCTTGGTTCTTCAGCTTACTACAATCCTGCCCAGAATTACGGTACCACATCTTGGTTCTTCAGCTTAAAAGTAGTGCGAGTAAAAGCAGCAACTGGAAAGCTTAAAATAAAATTACGTTGTTTAAAAAGGAGCAAAAACTGGACTGCGCTAAACCGAAACATTATCATCATCATCATCATCTACTTCAGGGGTTATGCCTGTTTCGACGTCACAGGTTTTGTTTGTGTCCATCTTGCTTTTGGGCGTCCTGGATCTCTTTTGCCCCTTACTGTATACATCTAAGTTTCTTTTGGCAATATTATCATCTGGCTGCCTATTTAAATTGTCTTTCCATTGGGTGCGATAATTCTCCACTTCAAGGATTAGGTTATATAAACTTGCACGTGTCTTCTACCAATGGCTTTATAGTTCAGTGCCGCTTTCAGTAATCGATCCTCTGTCATCCTTTGCAGATGATCCCACCATTTGTCTTCTATAAATTGAGATAACTTCATTTATGTCCTTTACTTCGAGTTCTGCTTGATATCTTCATTCCTTATTCTATCTTGCAATGTATAATTTAAAGTATTTCGAAGAAACTGCATTTCAGCACTCTGAATCTTGCCGCTTTCCTTTTTTGTTATGACCCACTAGCGTAAATCAACGTGGGTATTGCAATTGTCTTATAAAATTTAATCCTTGTGCTGTGTCTTGTTTTATTTCTAAGATTTCTATGAATCGTACCACAAACATTACTAAACTTATTTATCATCGTATCAGAAACATTCCCAAATTTATTTATCTTCTCAGATGGTGCGATACTCTATTATTGTTTTCGTTTATTGAAAACATACTCAGTGCCTTCTAGATATCACAATTCCCTTTTACCACCTCTTAATGTAAGTCCCGCCACTGAACGCAAACATTTTAAGTGTCCAGCCTGGATACGTTTACAATCGTTTTTTGTCAATGTCCAAGCAAGCCTCATAACAGATCAGCAACAGCGGTTAATCTATAAAACTTCGATAAAGTGTTTCTTCGTTCATTAATTCGAGTGTTAATTAATGAACGCTTCCGACAGATTAGAAACTAACAAAAATGAAACACGACACGCCGGAAATACGAGCGTGTCAAAGCATTGCTCAAAAATGATGTCGGCGTTGGATGGTGGCATAGAACCTAACTCGTCACATTCAAATTACTACAACAAAATTTGAATCACTACTCGTCGATAGTACTGAATTCTTATATCCGTCGATAGTCATAATGTTTAGACACACGTTGAATTGCATTAAGCAAGAGCCTGTCTTCCGCAGTAATTTCCCTGTCTTTTGACAGGTATTTTTTACAGAATTTTTCAATTGTGTGTACAGAATACCACTTTCTGAATAATATTAAATACAATTTATCAATTTTTGAACGTTCCTCTACTGCCCCTGTTCAACTATATAGGCCTACACATGCAGACTGTGTGTGTGTGTGTGCGCGCGCGCGCGGTGTAATCCAGTAAATCGAAAAGAAAAATGTTGAATTTATGGAATTAAGCAAGTTTCACGTTTACGAGGGTCAGTTGAAAAGTTCGCGGAGCGACATCTATAGCTCAGTGGTAGAACTAAAACCTTTCGTGTGCTGCAAGACGTATATTTCGCGTGAACACCCGTTAATTTCCAAATATATCTGTCAATTTATTCACTTTTATCAGCTCTTTGAAATTTTCCTATCAGGCGTGTTTTTAAAATGCACAAAATCAAACATCGTGTTGTGATAAATTCTCTGTTATAAACGTTTTAGCGACAATGGAAAATCAAAACGAAATTGTAGTTGTGTTAGGAAATGCTGCGCCTTCAGAAACAACGGTAAGTGGGGCACACTCGAGTTTAAACGTGGTCGTAGAAGCACTGAATACTATCCCAGCAGTGGTCGTCCTAGAAGTGCAACAGAAAATGGCATTATTGGAAAAATTTCATAGGGTGTTGGAACACTACAGACTGAGAAGTGGATGACGTTGGTAAAATCATAGGCATCTCATATGAGCGTGTGTATCATACTTTAACTCAAGAACTTGGTGTGAAAAAGGGTTGTGCAAGATGGCTGCAGCACCTGGAGTTGTTGCATTTTTGGGCGTCCAATGCGAGCACGTTTTCAATGCTCGTACGACCACGTTTAAACTCAAGTGCCTACTTACAAACCGTTGGTTTTGAAGTCGCGGCATCTGACACATTTACAAATTCTTTTTGAATTTCCGTCGACGCTAAACAATTTTTAACTAAGAATCACACCACGATGTTCGATTTTGTCCGTTTTTCAAAACACGCATGACATGTCAATTTTAAACAGCTTCTAAACAATGAATAAATTGATAGATTTGGAACTTAACAGGAGTTCGCATAAAATACAAATCTTGCGGGAGACGAAAAATTTTAGTTTTACCCCTAAGCTACAGATGTCGCTCCGCGAACTTTTCAACTGATCTTCGTAACTATGGGTGTATTACGAAAACGTGATACGAAAAAAAAATTGTAATGGAGATTTGCACTTCTTCAAACTGATTTTCAGTGTAGTTCTCGTACCGTCAATGTGATAAATGTGCCGTAAACGGAACACATTTTCACTTAAAGGACGGCCTTGACATACGTGAAGTGGCAAGGTGGAGGTCAGTATGCGACGACGAAGTAATTAGCCAAATGTTGACCTGTATGCAGGTAACGATGCCACGCAATGATCTCATCCGACCTCACTCACTGCAGATGCGTCACGGCCCGTTCGATATCTCGTCGTGCCAACTGCGTACTGTACGTCAACGTGTGGCTCAGTATCGGACCCAAAACCACACAACTTCAAGTCACCTAATAGGTCAGCTGTTCGATTCCCGTTAGGCACTGTACAGTAAGCGGGATACAATAGGATACTACTATTCCGCCCCTATCATCTTGCAAAATCTTAATCATGTGGTATTGGGCGATCCTACATTTATAATGTTCAGTTCCTACTGTCGATAACGTTTGATCCGTCCGATTAAAACTTGCTTCCGACAATTTAGTAACTAATATGGTCCCTGTATATGTTACTAACATATCACATGGTAAGATGATGGTGGGGCTTCCATTTCCGGCTTAACAATCAGCCCGATTTTTTCTGGATTGTCTCCCATAAACTGGCTACATTACCGGACTAAAGGGACCATTTTGTCGGTTTCGGGTACAGATAAAGATCTTGAAAATGTATTTCTGTGGTTCGATGAGATATTCATCGGTTTCACTTAACTTTCCACATCCTACACCAACTAACAAAAGGTATTACAATCAAAACATGAAGAAAGTTATTTTCCGAAACGTGTCTGTGGGTAGAATTTTTTGTATGGCGAACGATAACTCCCGCAAATTCAAATAGAATCAAATACTTTTTTGCAAATGTGCCCGAGTTGTAGAGGACTCAATGCCTATTGATTTTGATGAAGATCGGTTACGAGGAAGGGGTAGTTTACCTGCAACGTTTTACGTTGTAACAAGAGTAAAGTACTTCATTTTGATAAGTAAAGTACCCTGAAAAGAAGGTCATAATAATCCACTGTAGAAAGGTAAATGAAATATCTATAAATGAAAAGGGTAGTTGAATGGGGAGGGGATAATCTATATCTATAAAAATGAATGTTTGTTTCTTTCTTTCTTTCTTTGTCCCGTATGCGTTCCTATACCATTCATCCGATTGCGATGAAACTTCGGTGAGTTGTTGTGCGCACGCCCGCGAAGGTTTATGAATTTTTTTCGATGGGGTCCTATGGGGGGTTCTTGGGGTCTTCCACATCTCCTCCTAAACCACTGGACCGATTTCAACCAAACTTGGCACAAATATTTTATGCAACGGGAGAACCAACATAGGGTAGGTGTTTTTTCGATGGGGTCCTTTGGGGGGTACTTTGGGGTCTTCCACATCTCCTCCTAAACCACTGGACCGATTTCAACCAAACTTGGCACAAATATTTTACGCAACGGGAGAACCAACATAGGATAGGTGTTTTTTCGACGGGGTCCATTGGGGGGTCCTTTGGGGTCTTCCACATCTCCTCCTAAACCACTGGACCGATTTCAACCAAACTTGGCACAAATATTTTACGCAACGGGAGAACCAACATAGGATATGTGTTTTTTCGATATGATCCTTCGGGGAGTCCTTTGGGGTCTTTCACATCTCCTCCTAAACCACTGGACCGATTTCAACCAAACGTGGCACAAATATTTTACGCAAAGGGAGAACCAACATAGGATAGGTGTTTTTTCAATGGGGTTCTTTTGGGGGTTCTTTGGGGTCTTCCACATCTTCTCCTAAACCACTGGACCGATTTCAACCAAACTTGGCACAAATATTTTACGCAACGGGAGAACCAACATAGGATATGTGTTTTTTCGATGGGGTCCTTTGGGGGGTCCTTTGGGGTCTTCCACATCTTCTCCTAAACCACTGGACCGATTTCAACCAAACTTGGCACAAATATTTTACGCAACGGGAGAACCAACATAGGATAGGTGTTTTTTCCGACGGGGTCCTTTGGGGTCTTCCACATCTTCTCCTAAACCACTGGACCGATTTCAACCAAACTTGGCACAAATATTTTACGCAAAGGGAGAACCAACATAGGATAGGTGTTTTTTCGATGGGGTCCTTTGGGGTCTTCCACATCTTCTCCTAAACCACTGGACCGATTTCAACCAAACTTGGCACAAATATTTTACGCAACGGGAGAACCAACATAGGATATGTTTTTTCGATATGATACTTCGGGGGGTCCTTTGGGGTCTTCCACATCTCCTCCTAAACCACTGGACCGATTTCAACCAAACTTGGCACAAATATTTTACGCAAAGGGAGAACCAACATAGGATAGGTGTTTTTTCGATGGGGTTCTTTTGGGGGTTCTTTGGGGTCTTCCACATCTCCTCCTAAACCACTGGACCGATTTCAACCAAACTTGGCACAAATATTTTACGCAACGGGAGAACCAACATAGGACAGGTGTTTTTTCCGATACGATCCTCTGGGGGGTCCTTTGGAGTCTTAAAAAACTAACTTATTAGATCTGGTTACTATGGCAACCCAATGGAATAGATTCTGTTCTAAATATATTATCGCATTAAATTGAAGACCACGCGAACGAAGTCTTTATATATTATATATATACAAACACTTTCTTTCTTTGAGTGGCATTGCAACGCATGCCGGGTACTCGCTAGTTTCCTATAAATTAAAATGATTGTTTAAGGGAGAGGGGGATAATTTTGTGTATGTATACTATGTTATCGGCAACAAAGAAGTAGTTTCTATGGAAATATTTAATTTCCAATTGTCAAACAAAACTCGATATACAAGGAACGCACCTAACTTGTTAAAAATTATCGAACCGAATTCAAGTAAATCATTTTAAATGTAAATCTTACAACATGGAAGTCATGTATGGTTGTCCATACCGATGTTTTGAATAGCCCTCGTATAAATAACATTAGGTTTCATGGACTATACAGAATAATTTCACGGATATGCATAGCATAAGATTAAACGTATTTTCCAGGTCCACTGCGACTTGAAATTTCTTGCATACATTATTTTCTTGTCGCAACCTTTGTAGCGGATGACATCGTAACGGAGCGCGGTTGGCAACTATTTCTGTCGGTCATGACTTTTGAATTCGGAAATGTTCGTGGTTCAATTACGGTTGGAACTTACGGTCACTTGATGATTGGTTAATAATATGGCTGGTACTTTCTGTGCACCACGCACGCGCGCGTTTGTGCATGTGTGTGTACACGTGGGTTTTTCTGTTTATCCAATTCCCAAGAAACGCGTTATAGCACTTTAATTAGCCATAAAACGGCGAACATAAACTGGAACGCCACAGCACATAAACTCCATCCCCCTTCTACCGACTGAAAACAGCCAGCTTACTCACTCACATCTGTATACAATTTACGACAATCGATTTCTTCTTGAAAAACAACGACGAACGTATTTATAGACTAGGTCTAACGTATGCAGCGAGTCTACAAGTATTACTGGCTTAAAAAAGGAAAAAGGAAAACTACATGAAAATAGATGGAGAACTCGATAAGAAAAACACGAATGGGAATCGCAGAAAACAGAAGAGACTCAGAGGTACAATCTAGACTTAACTGTGCTAGAAAGAGAGAACTGAGTTGCTGGAATAACTTACAAATAACGAATAAACAGGGCAAGTAAGACGAACGAGGAAAGAGAAGATGAAAAACAGGAAAAGTTCTTCACACGTTTTGGACAAAGCAGTCGTAGGAGTTTTTTCTTCTTCTCGAGTTCTTCACTTCAAGGATTAGGTTATATAATCTTGTTCCGGCATCCATCTCTTCTTCCTTCCCTTACCTGAGGACTATAGAGTCATAGAATTACCACACCAATCCGGCCTCAAACACTCTCGATGGCCCGCCGTAAAGACATCCCGGACTTAACGCCCCTGCAGTTCACCTTCAGGAACCCTTACGTAGCACGCTGAACAAGCAGCCTGCCGCCGTTACCTCTGCCACCGGCCTCAAGGCGTTTGCTATTTGTGTCCGAGACTGGTGTTGGATCGGTATCAGCAGCAGTCCCACGACATAAAGCCTTCTTTCCGCGCCATCGCGTTGGCGGTAACCTTTCCATTGTTGGAAACCAGTCGACGGGTCTGGTTACCGCTCAAACGATGCTACACGCTACACGCTACTCGGACGAACCACGTATCTTCTACCAATGGCTTTATATTCGGAATCAATCGTCTGTCATCCTTTAAAAATGATCGCACCGTTGTCTTGTATAAGTTGAAATGATTGTACATTTATATCTTTTACTTTTAATTCTGCTCTTATATACTCATTCCTTCTTGTATCTTGCAATGTAAGTTTATAGTTTAAAGTATTCCGAAAAAACTGCATTCCAGCACTCTGAGTCATACAGCATCGACCGCAGAGTCATCACCCACACATATGTCAACGTGGGTATTGCAATTGACTTATAAAATTTTAATTCTGTGCTGTGTCTTGTTTTGTTTCCAAGATTCCTCCATTTATTGAGCTTTACTTTTACGTCATATTCAGGCTGACAGCTTATTTCATTTCCATAGATGGAACTTGGAGTAACACGAAACGCGGACGAAATCTGTGATGAGTTAAACTTTAGTTACATACACATACACCCATAGACATACGCAGTTTCGAAAGTTAACATTTATTTTATTAAACTCTCAAATTACAACAAATATTTAGCTAATTAGTGATTACAATGAGCATAGTAGTAGCCTACTTAGGCTTAGAAAACACTAATCAATCCATTATTTCTTGATTTTGCCTTAACGAAGTCTTGTATAATTCCTTCTAAATCGAGGGATTCAAGTATCTCGCTTTCAATATTCAACCTTGCTAACGAAGATAATCTCTCATCTTCCATAGTTGAACTCAACATATCTTTAATGCGTTTTAATACAGAAAATGAACTTTCAGATTTGCAGTACCTATTGGAATCGTCAAAAGCAGACGATAACCATTGTGTATATTCAGAAATACCGTAGGTAAATCATTTTACAATCAATAATCCAGTTCAATACTTTGGGCGGACAAACTGTAGTGTCATGGAATCTATCATCTTCATTTGAACGATTTGAAAAAAAAACTCTTTCTTGCAATTTTACTCAAGACACAATGTGCTTCAATTCTATTAGAAGACGGTTATTCAAATCGTTCGAGTAAACTTCTAGAAGAGCTTTCGCTTGATTTTCCAACTCGGCACTCTCCACGGTTAATATAACTGCGTAAGAAAACCAAACAGTTGCGTAATGTTATCATAAGCTTTGGTTCGCTTGGTCAACTCAGCTGGTGTCGGTGCCCCCTCCGACAGCTGAGGCCCTGATGCCCGGTGCTGCAGCATACCCTAGCGATATGGATAATCCGCCACTACACACACCGTTTTATGATAATACGGGTTTGGAGTTCACACACACACACACACACACTGCTAAAGCGTTCGGTCCTTCGATCGCAGATTTAGACGCTTATGTGAAGCAATCATCATATTCTTCAGCTTAACAGAAAAAAATAAATAAAACTCATCTGTAGAATGCGCTTTGCAACCAGTCCACATAATAAAAAAAACGTACTTATAGGTTTCCTATTTCACGTTCAGTTATACAGTGTAGCCGGAAACTGCTACCGTCGTAATTCTCGAAACAATATCTGAAAAGGTTACACAGTTCACGAATTGTCCGTCACGATTCCAATACCCGCCCAGTCAGGTAGTCGCCTTCGACCTATTATCTGGCGGCCCGATGTAACCGATAATTATGCACTCGGCGGTAGACCTACTTATGCTGACCCCTGCCCGCTGCAGTTATTGAAACGCTGCGATTCTCTCGTCTGTTGTCTGCTATTACCGCCGCTAACCACTGGGACTGGCGTCGTGTTCCCGCGGCGGCTCAACCCACTACGTCAGACCGTTCCGTTCGCATCCTATATAAGAGAAATGAGTAAAGTGTATCAGACTTGCCGATGATTCTGTAATTCCAATTGACGACATTAAAGCACTGTGAAGAATAACAGAGGCGCTGGAAGAAATACGCGATGATCAAAATGTAAGAATAATATAAATGTTAAAAGTTACTAGAATGTTTCAGTGACGTGGCGTGGGTACATAACAGCTATTGCCGGCTGTGACAGGCCTAAAACTTACCCCAAAAATTAATTCTTTTTTTTTACGATCAAGTGTTCTTTTTAGAGCCAAAATACTTTTTTAGAGAGAGAGAGAGAGAGAGAGAGATGGGGGAAGTATTGTGGCTTTTGAAATAAGAGATTATTGAGTAAATCTGAAAGAATAATGTCAATGCTGATGAGCAATTTGAGGAAAACATGAAGAAAAGTCATTTTCCGAAAAGCGTCTGTGTGTAGATTTTTTTCAATGGCGAACGATAACTGTCGCAAATTCAAACAGAATCAAATAATTTTTTGCATATGTGCCCAGGTTGTAGAGGACTCAAGGCCTATTGATTTTGGTGAAGATCGGTTAAGGGGAAGGGGTAGTTTACCTGCAACGTTTTACGTTTTAACAAGAGAAAAGTACTTAAAAATTCATTAAAACTTTTTCAAACAATGGTAAGTGTTAAAAATAAAATAATTTTATTAAATCATAAGTAAGTTACTTATTATCAAAGTACTTAATTTTGATAAATAAAGTATCCTGAAAAGAAGGTCATAATAATCCACTGTAGAAAGGTAGATGAAATAACTATAAATGTACACGGGTACCCTATATATAAAAGGGTAGTTGAAGGGGGAGGGGGTAATTTTTTGTATTGATGTTATAAATTTATTCGACCGAAAACTTATAAATTTTAATAAAATATTAACAATTAATATCGTTACATGCTATGTCACCACGGATACGTAAACAAAATAATTTTTCGTTTTCAGAAAGTCACAGAAAACAAATGTTGGGCGGTATTCGCTTTTTTCGCGTTGTTTAAATAAAAGATAATTTAATCAAATTAATTCTTTATTTTTAAAATATCAACAACTAGGTACAATTCGTTTTTTTATTATCTTTCTTAGCGTTTTTACCAAAAGCATACTGATATATTCGGTTTCGTTCGGAGTTTTTGTGTACATATTAAAAATAATTGTATAATTAATTAGAACATGGAAGTCGTGTATGGTTCTCCATACCGACGTTTTTACACTGACGATATCTGTCCGTTTTGATTGATATTGTGTACGGTAAGTTACCGTTTCACCTAAAGACCTCTGATTTGATTACGGGTCGATGCGTTTTGATTTAATCTGTATATACGATGGCAAATGTACGAAATCTTACAGACCTAATGTCTAACAACAATAATAACAGGTCACTATTGTTTTTTTTTTAGTTTTAAAAATCGTATTATAAAACATACTAATAATCGTATTTTATAAAAGACAATTTGAAAACAGTTGGTCAGCACTAGCTGGAGGCCTACAACGTAAGGCGCGAAAAACTAGAAATACTGTTGTAGGGTTACCATACGACCTAGGTGAAAAAAGATGGCAACCTGAAAATTTAACAGCATGAGCGTTACTTTACTTAAAAAAAAAATTGCAGTAAAAACATTATACATATGGATAAAAAGGTATTGATGATTAAGTTCGGCATTTTTACAGAGTTTATACAATGTACAATTTAATTTTTGTGGTATAACAAGAAAATGTATAAAAACAAAACTTACAACTATTAGAAGCGGAAAAGAATTACATACATTACTTACATAGGAAAATAATTTTTGCTCTATTTATTTTTAATCACAACAATAATTAATTTTAATACTAATCAGACTAATCAGTCTGAATCGGATCCACAGTCTACGCGGGAAAGAGCTGTAGGCAAGCAACATTTGACGCCATGGTACATTTCTGAGCGGCGCCGCTGGGAGCGCTCTTGCGCGTCGTCACTACATTTTTCAGTTTTACGAAAAAAGAATAAACATTTCCCTGTTTTTTAAAAAATCCTCCCGGACAGGTTTTTAACACTAAAAAAGAGGACGTGTCTGGGAAGAAGGGGACGTATGGTAGCCAGCATGAATCATACGAGGTTTTACACTGTACAATGCTTTATACCAAACGCACGTATGTTACAGTGTAATACAGTATTTCGCTAAGAAGGCTACTACGACACAGTGAGTAGGCAGGTGTCTGCTTTCTGCAGCCAACTCAGCTCGCAGTCAACGCAACCCGATCGATTTCTGCGGACATGACTCATCCATCAGCTTACGCGTATAATGTTACTAACATACAAATCACAGTTACTCGCACATTGCCGCGGTAATTTAGGCAGACTGTCTGCCGCAAATAACTGATATTATTTACTCAAACTTTGGCGCACGAAATACTGAACCCGTAAACAAGTTACACTCGCTATGCTATAATAGCCTACTGTACTACAACTGGATCAATAAAAAAAGTGGCAAGAGCCCTTTATTCAGTTATATTTTAAAACCGTGGAAATCAGTTCATTAGAAACGTGTGTACTTGTGAGAATGTATGCGTAATGAGGTTAGATTTACTGCTGACAACAGGAGGGAAGATAGTACACTAGTGCTGACACCAAACTTAATATCAGCATCAAAAAGAATACTGGAAAAGACAATGAATACTTATCTGAAAATAATAAAGTCGGGACCTGACTCGGGAATATCACTTCAGCGAAATATTCATATGAACGCATTCCTTATGCAGATGACAAGGTAAATGGTACAGAAAACAGAAGACCAGTTACAGCCAGCGGGCGATATTTACGTTCAAGACCATCATACAAGACTATGGGCTGTCTACAGATCTCTGCTACAAAATCTAAAACGATGGTATTTCAGGGCAGACTCTATAAGAACTAAGATAGTCGTGAATAATCAGATTTTGGATCAGGTTAGTCATTTTAATCACCTGGATTGTAATATCTCATATGGAACTGATATTGATTGGGATAGTAAGGTAACAAAATTTAGATGCATCTGTGGAACGATTCATAGGTACCTGAAAAATAAAACACGGAAGGATACGCGAATGAAATTTTATAAAACTGTGGCTGTTCCCACGTCCCTGTATGCTAGTGACACATGGACTCTTGGTAAAAGGGACGTGCAAAGGATTCAGGCAGCCGAAATAAAATATCTAAGAGGAACGCAAGGTTGTTCTCTCTTGGATCGGAGAAGGAACTAGGAAATTAGACGCGATTTAAACATTATATCTTTGCACCAGAAGATTGAAGACCACAGAAGGAGATGGTGTGAACACTTGAATCGCATGCCTGATATCCGTCTACCTGTGGTTGCCTTGGGTTATCACCCTACTGGGAAGAGAGATGTCGGTAGACCGAGGAGGATAAGGGTTCCGGAACAGGTCTAAGGCTCAGTCCTTGGAGTGGTGATGATGATGATGATGATGATGATGAAATAATAAAACATTTAATGTAGTAAGAGAGTTACAACGGAAACCTCCTATGATAAATCGTCTGAAGAAGAAAATACCGTACATATACGGCAGGCGGAGGCCACTTAAGCTTGGAATGAGTATAAACAATGATAAAGAGCAGCTTGTATGGTTTTAAACAAGCACAAAGTTGCAAAAATCAATCCGCTAAATGAGCGCTTGCGCGCGCAAAAGCTGCTTTTCAAAGCGTCTGCCGACGTTCTTGGCTTTTCTGCTTTCTCTCCAATTGTCGTCGTCGCCTTCATCATCATGATCTATTTCTAGCTCCATAGGTCTTGCAAACCTGTCGCGAACTTGTAGAACCTAAATTAGAATTCAATGGACGGCCTTCTGCCATCAATGATATATTTAAAAAGCGCCGTTTTCGCCTACCCGAACAATTAGCAGCTCTCTTCTGGGTAAATACACAAATCAGTACAGTTGAAAAATAATAATAATAAATATTTTTTACTAGAGTGGATAGAGAAGCATTTTTTATTAATCCACATAATAAGACTTACCCAAACAAAATCCCATTAATGAATTCATCACACAATACAGGGCACACAGAATATACTGTGCAGTACTTGTGTGTGTGTGTGTGTGTGAGAGAGACGCATTTTGTGTTTTGTACTGTGTTCATTACAGGGTATCTGGCTGGTAAGTCATTCTTTATTTACAAGATTTAGTTAAAAGTCTAGAATTAAATAAGTTATCACAAGGATTAAATTTTATAAGACACTTGCAATATCCACGTTGATTTATGCGAGTGAGGCGTGGGAAAGGAAAGCGGCAAGATTCAGAGTGCAGAAATGCAGTTTCTTCGAAATACATTGCAAGATAGAATAAGGAATGAAGATATCAGAGCAGAACTCGAAGTAAAGGACATAAATGAAATTATTTCAATTTACAGAAGACAATGGTGGGATCATCTGCAAAGGATGACAGAGGATCGATTGGCTAAAGCGGCACTGAACTATAAAGCCATTGGTAGAAGAGACGTGGGTCGTCCGAGGATGAGATGGGTGTCGGAACAGGTTTATATAACCTAACCCTTGAAGAGGAGGAGAAGAAGAAGAAGGTTTAATAACTTATATTATGTGGACCCTTTTGTAAAATAATTTACTCTCTATAGGCTACTCGAGCAATATTTTTTATTATGTTTCATTTGTAATGTTTTAATTTGTGTTTACCGTGAAAGCGTCTGTCGACTGTTTGGGTAGCCTAAACGTCGTGCGTTTTAAATACAGTATTGCCAGCTGTGCACTAACCATCCCCGCTGGACGTCAGGACGGACAACAAGTCAAAAACGACAGTGCGTAGCTTTGACATGCATCCGCACGTCGTGTATTTTTTGAAGGATGTGCACGACGAAAAATGAGTCCAGCAAGACCATCAGCTCAAGCCGCACGACGTGCGAACGGATCGTGTGTAGTGTTGACGGATGTCAAGGACATGTGCATCGTGCATGTTTGATCATGCGCCCATATCAAATAGTCATTTTCGAGCAAGTACAGTACATGTTTTTAGAGCACATTTGTTTAATAAATGTTTACTGTTTAATTTTACGCTACATTCATTCTTTAGTTTATATTTAATAAGTAATGATTCAGATAAAATTTCAGTTTAATATTTAGTTTAGTTTGTTCTTCGTTTACATAATACATTAAAATAGCATTAACAGTTATTATTTTTAATATTAAATCCTTAAATTTTTAGTGACCGTCAATCAGTGAATGTTTTAGTGGATAGTTAGTGAGGATCGGTCAATAATACAACTTTTAGTAATTTTGCGTCGACGTTTCGACAATATTTATTGTCATCTTCAGGACCTGTGTATGAAATACAGTAGAAATATCAAACATAACGAAACAATTAAATATTTGGGTGAACGTGTTGGTGATGTGAGTGTGTGCGTGTGTATGTATGTATCATTTTTTATGTGAAGACTTATGATAGTTTTACATCTTCAAATTATCTTTCGATAATTTGCTCGCTTTCTTAAAGATAATTTGAAGATGTAAACAAACTATCATAAGTCTTCACATAAAAAATGATACATACATACACACGCACACACTCACATCACCAACACGTTCACCCAAATATTTAATTGTTTCGTTATGTTTGATATTTCTACTGTATTTCATACACAGGTCCTGAAGATGACAATAAATATTGTCGAAACGTCGACGCAAAATTACTAAAAGTTGTATTATTGACCGATCCTCACTAACTATCCACTAAAACATTTTTAATATTGTTATTATTAATTTGTTTTAATTACAATTCATAATGGGCCGTGAAATAACATCAAAATTTATCGAAAAATATAAATTACAGTAAATAGATGTCTGTGGGACGTATCGTATCAACGAGAACGTGTAGCACGCTAGACGAGTTGCACGACAGTATGGTGCGCACATCATTACCGACGTCGGGCATGCTGGACAGCGACGATGTTAGTGCTCACTGATGGCAAAAGTCCGAAGCTCTATCACAGCCATCCTTTACAGAATCTAATCTGCATTTCAAACCAGCGTTTCCTACGTTCCTCTGTTCTTACTTTCACCTTCATCAATGATACTTGCCACACCGCTCAAAGACTGTCGTGATCGCCTCCTGTCCGCTCGGACGTTTCCGTTCTATGACTTACTGACACGCAATCTCGTGTCCAACGTCTGTAACAAATAACTTCCAGTCTTTCCATGTTTTGTGATACTTTTTCTTTTGTTCGCATCAGTTCTGTGATTCTTTTGTTACGTACACGATATTGAAGCCTACATGATCTCTTCAACACGTCCATCTCGAAGACAGAGATTTCTCACACATCCCTTTCCGTTACAGTGTCGGACTAACGGTAGGGTATGCGGCAGCACCGGGCACCAGGGCTTCAGCTGTCAGAGGGGGCACCATCCAGCTGATCTGACTAAGCGAAGCAAACTTATGATTACATTACGCAATTGTTTGGTTTTCTTATGCAGTTATTAACCATGGAGAGTGTCGAGTTGGAAAATCAAGCGAAAGCTCTTATAGAAGTTTACTCGAACGATTTGAATAATGATCTTCTAGTAGCATTGATACATATTGTGCCATGAGTAAAATTGGAAGAAAGAGCCTTTTTTTCAAATCGTTTGAATGAAAACGATAGATTCCATGCTAATACACTTTATCCGCTCAAAGTATTAAACTGCATTATTGATTGTAAAATAACTGATGTATTTCCGAATATATACATTGCTTATCGCCTGCTTTTGACGATTCCAATAGCTGCTAACTGCGAATCTGAAAGTTCGTTTTCTGTATTAAAACACATTAAAGATATGTTGAGTTCATCTATGGGAGATGAGAGATTATCTTCGTTAGCAAGGTTGAATATTGAAAGCGAGAAACCTCAATCGCTCGATTTAGAAGAAATTATACAAGTCTTCGTTAAGACAAAATAAAAAAAAATGGATCGATTAGTATTTTCTAAGTACTACTTTTCTCATTGTAATCACTATTAAGCTAAATATTTGTTCTAATTTGAGAGTTTAATAAAATAATTGTTAACTTTCGAAACTGTATATTTATCTGCCATTTATCAGTGTAAATTATGGATAAAAGGATGGGGGGCACCAGTCTTATGGCAGCATAGGACACTACGCGCTTCTAGTCTGCCCCTGCTCAAAAATATTCATTTTCCTCTGGTTCCCCTGTGAGTTTTACATTCTTGTAGACGTAAAACGCACAAAACAGAACTTTCCCAAAACAAATTCATTCTTTACAGCAATTACAGTAAAATTATCATCTGAATGAACGAATCAAAACCATGGTCGAGCGACGTGTCGTGATGTGCTATCACACAGAGAAGTAATTATTACAATAATTCCACGTCACACACACACAACGTCCGGTCGTAACGTTATTATCTTGACAATCGAAACAGACATAAAGCAGTCAAACGTCAATTGTAACTTACGCTTTCCGTCTGTACAAAAAGTTTAGTTAATTCCAACAATTAACCGAATTCCCAAAGCTAATTAGTGTGTGTGCGCACGCGCGGAGTCACAAGCAATGATTCAATGAACTTGTGTAACTCGGGTGGGCTCGGCGTGGGACACAGGATGTTGGAAAAAAACAACTAAAGCCTTGGCTCGGGCGACCAAAATCCAGTTTAATCAGGTCCCACTCCAGCTCATACGGATTTTACTTCATTATTTACTCTGGCTACAGTCCAGTATTAATACTGTACGGTACGCAAGTCGCTTGTCCAGTTACTGACACCGGGCCCTCTTTGTGTGCCGACACATTTGATCCATCCCCAGCACGTCGAATCGTATCCCCGTGCCCTTCGGCCAGTCGGGCTCACGACCGTCAACTGGGCAACGGTGTCTGTAAGATAGGTACCACGAGCTTTGTCCCCAATATTCACGAGCCGCGTGAAGGTTTCATGGCGGCTGCTGAGTTTTGCTCTAGCTAGTGGTAGACTCCGCTCTTTAGCGGGGTCTGACGGCCTATCACAGACTGTATAAGGGTGGTAGTAATTGGGCTGTACCGTAGGTATGTACGGCCCAAAGAGGATGTCACCCCTTTTCGGGCGTTTTTTCTCAAGCTAAAGCTGTAACTAAACTAATGTTAACACGCATTTCTACTGTGACAGCTGGGGAAGTAGTAATCTACTGTTTCCACTGTCAACGTTAGTTTCAACCGACACATTCCCGTTGAAACAACCACAGATACTGAAGAGGCTTACCGCGGACGTAACCATAACGCAACGGCGATAAAGGGACCACAACGTCGAACTCACAAAATTTCTTCCCCCCCCCCTCCTGTTATCAGTCTACGTCAACGACGGACGTGCCGAGGTCCAGGTGGTGACCCTATTTGCGGATGCCACGGCTGTACTTAGAGCCAACCGTAACGCAGAACGGGCTGCCTTACGACTGCAGCGCCAGCTCGACTCGCTCGGGGACTGGAGGGTGTCTCTAAACGCGACCAAGTCTGTAGCCGCCCTATTCTCCATAGGGTTGTATTCTTATCGCCAGAACGTACTTGCGCTGGTCCAACGAAGTGGAAGTATCTCGGTGTACCCCTCGACCGTCGGCTCACCTGGCGTACCCACGCTCAGACAGTTCATCCGCTCGTCTGAGCTTACCGTTTCCACTCCTGGTCGTTCAGCTATGACTAGGAAACTAGGCAAAATTATAGTCGGCGCGTATTTGCTGCCGGTCATAACTTACGCTTGCCCGGTCTGGGGTTACCTCGCCAACGTGCACAAAAAGAAGTTGCAAAACGTCCTCGACAGAGGACTTCGGCTAGCGGCCAAAGAGGATTCTCTTCTCGCCTTCTGAGGAGCGGACTTGGCGTCCGCTGCTTGGACGACACCTTTAGGCGGCTTACACGCAGATTTTATGCACATGCGGCGAGGTTCCAGGCGGCTCTTGTAGCCGGGCTGGGCAGGTACCGTATACCTCCAGGTAACGACCTCGGTGTATACTGCGCTAGCCAACAGAGGAAGATCGCCCTACTTGGGCAGGAGCTCCAGAAGACAGTTCCAGCGTGGTACGTCTCTGCGACGCACAACCACACAGCCCAATGTCGGTCAGTCAGTCACTCATAAAATCTGCAGCACAAGCAAAATTATAACATCTAACGTCACGATCACGGAACAACTCTCAATGTGTCTGAGTTCTAGTGACGTCATTTTTTATGAGATTAGGTTAGGTTTTCCACGTAAATCTGATAATATTGTGTACATACCCACGGCTTCGCAAGGGAACAATTGTGAATTAACACATGGGACTGATTAGTTGGTTTCACTAACACCGTCTCGTTCTGATCACAGAACATTGTTCCATCCGCCTAAACCTAAGTCGACTGAGTCGTGAAATCCGGCCGGACAGACAGACCGCGTACCGGAAACTTTATATTACATAGCGAAGATATGCTTTGATCCGTCCGGCTAGTCCTTATTTGAGGTAATTTAGTAGTGAATATGTCCCCCGGGATATGGTATTAGTGTTGGAAATATCCACACTTAAGACCAAGGTGATGGCTTTTCGTGAAACTGATCCCGTACGGGTAAAAATTGTTATAGATGGTACTGTCATGGAACAAGTTAGCAATTTTGAATACCTGGGCTACAGCGTGTCTTATAATGCAAGCAACGACGTTGTGAATAAGTTGCATAAGTTCAACCTTACTTGCGGGACCATTAGGCGAACTCTTAAGTCAGCAAGTAAAGGAACACGCCTAAAATTCTACAAGGTGATGGCTCTTCCCACACTTCGTTATGGGTCTGAGAATTAGACTTTAACGAAGGCCAGGCCAGTCGTATCCAAGCGGCTGAAATGAGATTTCTCAGGCACGTGGCAGGGTATACTCTCCATGATCATAGAAGAAACACAGATATACGGCAGGAACTGAATATTATGAGTATACTCGACAGGATCGCCCAGTATCGGCTGAATTGGTGGGAACATCTTTGCCGAATGGATGACTGCAGCATCCCCAAACAACCCTGGAACTATAAGCCGAGGGGACGGAGAGGTGTGGGACGTCCGAGGAAGCGCTGGAGTGACCAGCTCTAATCTTTGCCTATTTGAGACCGGAACAAACCATCCTTGGTTTAATCCGTGAAGATGATGATGATGATGATGACATACTTTCGTCTTAGCATATGCTTGAAATTACAAAGGAGCCTTCACTCATCCCACTGCAAACACGATATAGGCCTAATCGTCGACGAACGGTACGAAATTACGTAGTTCAGTTCGTAAACTCGTTTTACCGCAAGACTAGAAGAAACAAACATAGCACTATTTTGTAATCACACAATTTACAAAATATTTTTTAGGCTCCTTTTATTTACACCCTAAGCAGTGTAGGTGTTAGGCAGACTAAACTACCTTATGCGAGCTGTTCCCATGCAATGGAATTAGTGTGGCCAGCACTACGGTTCAGCCGGCCATTATTACCCGAGAATATTATAACAGGTATTCATTTAAACAGGGTGGATCGACCTGGTGGCCGAAAATCGCACCCTGATTTTATGGTGAGCCCGGGAATCGAACCCCGGACCCACAAAATGTAGTTAATAAATTATTTTTAAAAATATGAACGCTACGCTCTAAATAAAAATCGGTATGGAGAACCTTACATGACTTCTATGTTCTAATTAATTTCAAATTACTTTTAATATGTACACAAAACCTCTGAACGAAACCGAATATATCTGCACGCTGTTTGGTAAAAACGCTGAGAAAGATACTCAAAAAAATACGAATTGCACCTAGTTGTTAATATTTTAAAAATAACAAATTAATTTGATTAGCCTAAATTATCCTTTATTTAAACAACGCGGAAAAAGCGAATACCGCCCAGCGTTTGTTTTCTGTGACTTTCTGAAAACTAAAAATTATTTTGTTCAGGTATCCGTGGTTACATACCATGGAACGATATCAATTGTTAATATTTTATTGAAATTTTCAAGTTTTCAGTCGAATTCATTTATAACATCAATACAAAAAAAATACCCCCTCCGCCTTCAACTACCCTTTTCATTTATAGATATTTCATGTACCTTTCTACAGTGGATTATTATGACCTTCTTTTCAGGATACTTTATTTATCAAAATTAAGTACGTTACTCTTGTTAAAATGTAAAACGTTGCAGGTAAACTACTCCTCCCCCTTAACCGACCTTCACCAAAATCAATAGACATTGAGTTCTCTACAACTTGGGCATATATGCCAAAATTATTCGATTCTGTTTAAATCTGCGGCAGTTATCGTTTGCCATAGGAAAAATTCTACACACAGATACTTTTCGGAAAATGACTTTTCTTCATATTTTGATGGTAGTACAATCAGAATCAGCCCTTATCTCGAACACGATTTTTTTTTCGCGATCACCATACTTCCATTTCCTTACGGAATATCGAAGTAAAAATAAATAATAAAATATATAAAATATTTAAATCGTTCGTTTAGCAGAACGGCGAAACCATCCTGACGGCGGTTAAAATCCTCACATAAATTAATTTACCCGTCAACGAGAAAAATTCGCAATAAAAATCCAAAATGCTGCTAATAATAGGTAAGGTAAACAAAACAATAACGTAAATTTCAATAGTACAGGCCTATGTGCTCACCTAACAGAGTTTACTGCTTTCATGCAAGACAGGACGATTTCCTACAACATGCCAAGCGTTAAATTATTTTCTTCTCAATGCTGTATAATTTTTCGTAAAGTTTAAACGGCGAATTTATATAACAAGATGGTATTGTTGTGTTAGGCAAAACACAGGACTAATGGAACAGAAAAGTATACGGTTATAAGTATAATAAGAATCAGTTAATGGTTCTAAACTAGCGAACGCCTCAGACACTCATAAAAATAAAAACGATTTTTGTTTCCCTCGAGTTCTACGAGTGACTGAATGCATTTAAAAGTGCTAAGACGGCAAGGGTTACGCTATGAGAAATATACTTAAAGTTGCGTTTTCATTTGACAATTCGTTTTACTTTTTCCTCTAGTCAAGTCACAATTTTTATACGATAACATAAAATTAACAATTACTACATCCTGCGACATTATTTTCTTCTATGTTTTTACGCGTAATAGACCAATGTCTGGTCACCAGAAACTTCTCGTTCCTTCTCAAGCGAGAAATCGGATAGACGCAAACGACGACATACTACAAGGGATCTGACTAGCAGTATCAGCCCATAAAGTCGACACCTGGTAAATCCCAAGACCAAAATGATAAATCTGAAGTCAGACAGTGACAATGTCTATTGATTCTACTTCCATGTTTCGTAAGGAAATGGAAGTACGGTGGTCGCGAAAAAAATCGTGTTCCAGGTAAGGGCTGATTCTGATTGTACTACCTTCAAAATATGAAGAAAAGTCATTTTCCGAAAAGTGTCTGTGTGTAGAATTTTTCCTATGGCAAACGATAACTGCCGCAAATTCAAACAAAATCAAATAATGTTTAGCACATGTACCCGAGTTGTAGAGGACTCAAGGCTTACTGATTTTGGTGAAAATCGGTTAAGGGGAAGGGGTAGTTTACCTGCAACGTTTTACGTTTTAACAAGAGTAAAGTACTTAATTTTGATAAATAAAGTAATCCTGAAAGGAAGGTCATAATAATCCACTGTAGAAAGGTAGATGAAATATTTATAAATGAAAAGGGTAGTTGAAGAGAGAGAGTGTAATTTTTTGCATTGATGTTATAAATTTATTCGACAGAAAACTTAAAAATTTCAATAAAATATTAACAATTGATATCGTTCCATGCTATGTCACCACGGATACGTAAACAAAATAATTTTTCGTTTTTAGAAAGTCACAGAAAAGAAACTCTGGGCGGTATTAGCTTTCTTTCGCGTTGTTTAAATAAAAAATAATTTAATCAAATTAATTCTTTATTTTTAAAATATTAACATCTAGGTAAATTCGTATTTTGATTATCTTTCTCAGCGTTTTTACCAAAAGCATGCTAATATATTCGGTTTCGTTCTGAGTGTAGGCTACATATTAAAAATAATTTTATAATTAATTAGAACATGAAAGTCATGTATACTGCTTTAATGTTCTCCATACCGACTTTTTAGTTATCTCAAGCGTAATTCCAGTAAAATTGAATTATTTAACATTGGTAAAATTTATAATAGCTAAAATAAATTGTAGGCCTACTTTTGGTTATTAGGCTGAAGTTGTCGGACGTCCGCGCTTTATCTATGTTTCTAATCAGTGGTCCTTGATCACCTAAACATTAGGTATCACTTTATTAGATGATACAATCGTTTTAGAGATTTCAAGATGCACATAATGGACATATATCACGTTAAATGTACGCCAGTAGCGTATCTACAATTTGCCCTTGGTTTGGGGGGGAGGGGGTCCGGTCGAATCTGCTTCATACAAAAGAAAAAAAACACGCGTTAAGACAAACCAACATTACTACTTTAAACTGGTTGAAAATCGTGTGATAACATACTGAAATCAATCACATTAAAGTAGACGGTAATAACACAATAGAAATACGCGTTACTGAAACATTGCTTACAAGATACTTATTGACTGAATTGATTTTCCTATTATATATTTCGTATTTCAAACGTTTACGCTAATGATGTTTGCATATTTTATTTGGTTGAAATGATTTTTCTCTATTTTATATTTCAAACATATAGGCTACGCAAACATATATATATATATATATATATATATACATATTGTAACGAGATGTTTTTACCTTCCTTAGAGCCACACGTTGTTGCGTCAATTTGTAACGAGTAGACTCTGTCGTATTCCTTAAAAGTATGTTTCTATCGTGCGTTAGCCTCACACGTTGTAGTCGTTACTTTATGTTTACTTACTTACTTTTTCTTTTTGTTACGCTGACGATGTCCGTCGCGATCTCACGAATTACCAGTACAATATCTCACGAGTGTAAACCTTACCTGTCCTTTAATGAGTATATTTCATTCCCGGGTGGCGCCAAATTGTTTATGAAAACAATTAAAAAATACGAAATCGAGTGGTCATTCTAGATCTAGACGGTGTTGACTGATTCAAATTACCCTCGCAATTAGCAGGCGTATGAATCTCTAGTAGTTCGCCGTGCTGCCGACGTCTAACGCCGGCCGTCTATCTCGCTCGTCGCTAAAGTACACAAACTTTATAATGCAATTTATAAAGAAATAAAGGACGGTTATTACTACTCAGTACTAGTTTATTAACGTGAAATTATTAGTTATTCAATTCAATACAAAATTATATACTGTTATTAAACAAAGTTGCTCCGGCAATAAATAGACTATTTTTCTCAGGTTGGCTGAAGTTGATTTAAAACGATACTAACTCGACATGGCTGTTGCCGAAGTTTATTTTCTACGGTTCGTTTAATCTGAGTTCTTTTGGTTACGAAAAAATATTAATAAGATGATAATGAAGTACGCTACCTTACATCAATGGTACTTATATACTATTACAGTTAATTACAATTCGTTTCTGAAGTGTTAAAAAGTCTGTGTTAAGAGTTCGTAATTTATACACAGGTTATTTTCTGGTTACATACAAGTTTAGTTTTTTATTTTCAATTAATCCTTGAAAGAAATTTAGTTATCAGTTCAGAGTGAGAGTTATTTGTGTTGTGAAAAAAGTTAATCAGAATTTATTCCATAAATTCGGGTATTTCAGATATACTTAACAAATCTGTTGAATTCGGGTGAAGCGTTACTCATTTCTAGTTAGGTTGGGTCCTTTTGATCATCAATCTTCCATCATTTATGATTTGGAGTACGTCTGGCTTCTTTTTCGGATAGTGTGGATTAAATAATTAATTTAGAATTTGAAAGTCTGGTCTGTGGTCCCTGTTGAATTGACTAGTTCTTCATCAGACTTCTTGCATCCTCGTTTTATAAAATTTTGACTTAATTTTGATTATTTTGAGTGAAATTTGAGTCGAATATGGTTTGGCTTCTTTTTGTCTTGAGCGTCAATAATGAACTAATTCTTTTTAACGGAATTATAATAAATAACGTTCCATTGTTATGGCAACTGTCTGTACTCTCATTGGCTGCTCATATTTTATGTCTATTGTTATAATATTTGAATTTTAATTCAAAATGACTAAATATCTTCTGATTACTATTATTCTTCTGTCTTCTTATCTATGTATGAGATATTATCACAACTGTTTATATTTTCTTTCAAAGATCATTTTGACATCCCACAAAGCTGGGTTTGTTTATGTATTAAAGTTTTGACAATAATGTTAATATTATGTAATTACATTTCTTTCTTGTTTTATGTTTTTAATTTAACTTTGACATCTTAATATGATTCACTAATTGTACTTAACTAGTTACTTGTCCTGGATTTTCTAATACAATAGTTAATTTCTTACAATTTGTTTATTTTGGATTTATACAGTTAGGCATTTTATAGGCCTAAGTAGTAATAGGCTATATCTTCTTATTTTACACAAATTAAAGATTATTTTACATTTACATATGTTTTTCTTGGTGTCACTTATGACTTGTTTACCTTTTGAATTAATTTGGGCTGTTTTATAATAATTGTATGTTCTTATTACTTTACAAAATCATGGCCTGTCTATTATTCTCCAATTTCTTTTCCTGTATTATTATGTTTGTAAGAATTTATCTCCTTACTTATCTATATTGCCATTTTTTATAACTTGTCTATCATTTAATATTACTTATAAAACATAACACAAAAATTAGGTTTATGGTCTGTTCACTTTTTTCAGCCATATTCCTTCTTATAAACTTAACTGAACAAATAACTATCTTGGTGAAGAACATTATAACACCATTCATTTTATCTTGCTAATTATCCCTTTGAACATTTTGATTTTATTTAATTATACTTTATTTGATTTTAATATTTATCATTTACATTTATTATTTGTTTGTGCCTTTTTCATCATCATTTGAGTTTAATATTTCTCATTTTATTTTCTTTTATTGGGTCAATCACTTGGGTTGGGTTATAGTCATTTTTGTCTTGTCATAGTCATTTTATTTTCATTAGTTTAATATAGTTGATTCATTACATTTTTTTGTTTTGGGGTGGCTTTTTGTGTTGTAACATAATATATATATATAAAGCAATTTGCTTTGCACTATGTATTTCAGATTGATCCAGCAAAAACAAAGAGGCAAAATGTCAGTAGTAAAAATTAAAAAAAAAATTCTAAAAAATCCGTGTGGGATATCAAATTAAAGAGAATTTTAATTTTAATTTGAACCTAGTGTTCGATTTTGGAAATTTGAAAATTTTGGGCCCCGGGGAGGAAAATATTGTAAAAATTCGTGCCGTGCCACCTGTCAAGCCATAGGGAATGTAGATCAAACCCGAATATCGTGTTTACTTGGAAATTCTGTTTAACTTTAAGGCCATAAACGGAGGTCAAAATTATGAAAAAGTTTTATGAGTCTACCTATGTAGGGCATTTACACGACAACTGCAGTCTATTACAGTCGTAAGACTATTATTTTGTATATAGAATAATTAAAAGTTTATATTTAGCATATTATTTGTAACCTCTTCCGTAACCAATTTGTTTATACATATGTACACGTACATAAAAAACATGAAAGTATATAAAAAACTTTCTCGTTTTGACACGTCTTCGTTGTTTTCTTGTTTGGCATCTTCGAAGCATGCTCTTCAGACCTATTTTCATCTTGACCCAATCGGAAACAGTAGTAACATCAACACCAAAATTGGCTGCCACAGTTCGCAAAATCTCGTCATTTTTAATTCTTTCTCCAATTTTTCTTCAATCATTATCATGATCCGTTTCCGCTTTGTTAACAAGACGCACAATTTATTTTATGTTTATTACACCAGTTTCGTTTTTTATCCGGAAAACAAATTTTCACTGTAAAAATCAGGAATATATAATTTTTTTTGTGTGTGTCGATTCAGTTAAACGGGGTTTCGGATTATAGAGGTTCTACTGTAGTTTTAAAATTTTTCTGTGAATGGTCAGCTGCGATTTTGAGTACTTGATTATAATGATAGGACATAAAATTGTCAAACAGGACACTAATTACAGACCAGCTATTCCAGTGAAAGAAATGTTTTCAACACCGTAGAGGCGCTGCAACACGATTTTACAACAAATGTTTACAACTTTCTTTGATCTTTACCGACTTCTATTGGAAAAACCATACGTTACATAAAAAGTAAAAAAGTTAAAAGCAAATAAACTATAAAAATATGAGAAACTATTCTCATCCCAGTAGAGTTTCTCGATTAATGATAAGAATCATACATACAAAGAATTTTTGCTCATTGTTTTAAAATATTAAAGTTTATTAACTTGATTTTAGTTAATACTAAACGCGTTTCGTTGAGAACTGAGCGACTTGTGCAGCTCAGGGAACTCTGTAAGCCTAGTTTAATACGACAAACTACTGCATGACAACACATATTACGAGGATCATTTGAAAAGTTCGCGGAGCGACGATTGCTTACAGCTAGAACTAACATTTTTCGTATGGTGTAAGATTCGTATTTCATGTAAACGCCTGTTAATTTTCAAATATATCTGTCAATTTATTCACTGTTCATCAGCTATTTAAAATTTACGTGTCACGCGTGTATTGAAAAACGGACAAAGTCATGAATTCTTAGTTAAAAATGGTCTAACGCTAACGGAAATTCACAATAAAATTGTAAGTGTGTTAGGAGATGGTTTGCATCTTAAAAAACAATGGTTGGTAAGTGGGAACTCGAGTTTAAACTTATTCGAACAAGCATTGAAAATGGTGCCCGGCAGTGGACTCCCAAAAAAGCAACACTCCAAATGCGTCACCGATCTTGCACGAACTTTTTTCACACCAACATCTTGAGTTAAAACATTATGCACACGCTCGCGTAAGACGCCTATGATCTCAGCAATGCCATCCACTCTCAATCGCTGGTCTTCCATCACCCTGTATCACATTTTTTAAATGATATTTGGAGTTGTTAATTTTTTTGGGCGCCCACTGTAGGCATCACCTTCAACGCTCGTGCTACCGCATTAAACTCTGCTACCCACTTACAAACAAACTACCGTTTTTGAAGGCGCAGCATCTCCTAACACATTTTGCATTTCACTGTGAATTTTTATTGGCTCTAGGCCCGTTTTAACAAACAATTCAATCACAGCACGATGTTTGACGTGAAGCAAACGTTCAAGCTGTAAGCAATAACCCTCGTACTTCACGTACAGTATTTGTTTTCAGTACGGTGTTTAAGTCAGGAAAACCCTCAGTTAGACACGATGTAACGGGTTCATTAGCTTCACAGACGATTTGTCTCTTTAGAAGCACGAAGGCTTACTACGTTAAGATATTGAACAATTAATTGCACTTTTGACACAAACCTTCTGGTTTTCCTTGGTTCATACTCAACCGATGTCACAAAAAATCTTTATTTCAATTCGGTCTGTTGATATTGAGTAATTTAACAATGTATATTTTAATTTTAGTTTTTCTCTAACTCCAGTTTTATACACTGAATTTTTGAAAATAAATCTGCTTTCCATTAAAAATACAATAATACAATACAATAATAATTTATCATATATACAAAAAAACATCATATTCAATTTTTCAGAAGAAGCAGTAAATTAATGCCTCTCCGGGCAGTGGCGTATCTAGAATTTGGTCTTGGGGTGGGGGGTCCGGGGTCGAGCCGTCTTCATTTGTATGAAAATCAATTTAAGACTAATCAACATTACTACCATTAAAGTGGTTGAAAAACGTGTGATATCATCTTGAAATCAGCCCCATAAAGTAAACGGTAATAACACAATAAAAACGCGTTACTGAAACATTGCTTACAAGATACTTATTGACCGAATTGATTTCCCTATATTTCGTATTTCAAACGTTTACGCTAATGCTGTTTGCATATTTTAAAAAAGAGTTGCTGCTGTATTAGAGCACACAGCTGAAAAAATAATATAACACCATAAAAATTAAGAAATTAACAAAATTCGTCAATTTTTTCAACCCTCTGGGGGCGTCCGGTCCCGTTCGTAAATACGCCTCTAACTCTGGGCACAAAATTTCTTTCCACGGCCCTGAATTTGGGAGAAAACAATCGTTATTTAGGTTTACTGTTGTATATGCCAGTAGATACATGCCACGGCGATGATACATCACAAAATTTCTGTTTGAATATTTTAAAGTAACCAAGCCAATAACAAATTTAATGTGTTTTAAAATCCGTCACGTTCATTCGAACACGTTGTTATCTCGTCTGCTCGTGGCCACACTTCACGAAACACTGAAGCCGCTGTACCGAATTCGGACGAATTGAAAACAACAGTAAACACGCCACGCGAGCCTGTGGCGAACTGCTACTGAATCGCTCGCTGCCAATTAATTATTATACAAAACGAGAAGCACGGATTTCTCTTTGCTATCTTTGACACGTAATTCGGATTCGACACCCTCCCACACGACCGTTTCCATACGGCAAAGAAACACAGATTATTAGCCTACTGTTAATAATATAATTAGTATAATTACTGTAATTACGACACTCGACATTTAAAAATAAACACACCAGAAGTATTAAAATGAAACGAGTAAAAAAAAACGAAAACAAAGCAATTTCCATACCAAGAAACGATTAAAAATTAACTCTGCTAAGTCAAAAAAAAATCGGTATGGAGAACCATACATGGCTTCCATGTCCTAAAATTTATATTTAAAATCATTTAAATATTAATTAAATAAGTGGATACTTGAGTTCTGAAGAAATTACGTATCAGCTAAAATGGTACCACCATGTCGGGTGGATTAAGACTATCCTCAACCTTCGTGAGGAAGGTCTGTACTTTTGGATAAAGTGTCTGTAGGTCGATTCCTGTACCTATGTCTGTAGGTAGCTGCGATCTGATTCCTGTAATGAAATTGGACTCTCGCTGCGAGGGGCCGAGGGATGTCTGTAGTGTTATCAAAGTCTTTCCTGTCAATACTATAGGCCTACTAGTCATTTTTCTTTTTTAAAATCGAGTCTTGATTTCTTTCTTTCCATTTGTCTTATGATTTCCTGAACGACTATTCTGTTCACCCGTATAATTATAAATTTCTCAGCAAAACACTTCTTCCTTAATACGTTTGCGTCTCCTGTTTAACACCCACCATTCTGATCCATGTCATAACGCTATATTCCACACAGGCTAGTAAATAACTAGCCATCAGAGAGGTCAAAATATTTTCAAGGAGGGGCAAACAACTTTCCAAAGGAGAAAAATATTTATATATTTTTCATACATACACACATGTACATATTAGTTTATAATTCTCATATCATAATAGAAATAAGTACACAGATTGTATTAATTGCTTTAATACAACACTGTCCAGCGATCCACAGGAAGCAAATCGATGTCCACCTTTTCGGCTTGCACGCGTTGTGTTGGTGTGGGTTTCGGCACTTTCCATTTAAAAAGCGTGCAAACATAAGAAAATAAACATGAGTGAGGCCAGAAATAACGCGAATTGTGTGTGTGTGTGTGTGTGTGTGTGTGTGTGTGTGTGTGTGTGTGTGTGTGTGTGTGTGTGTGTGTGTGTCCTGCCGGCCTTTTTATTGCGGTAATCACAATCATAAAACTTTGGAAAAGTAAACATTACATAATTGAGATATGCTTGCCTGCCAGGAACGATATATTTTCACTCACACGTGATTTAAATTAAAATGAAAAATATAGAATTTTGTTAAAAGTGAAATGAAATCTTTCCATAGAAACTACTTCTTTGTTGTCAATAACGTAGTATACATATAAAACTTTAAAAAATTTACCTCCTCCATCATCAACTATGATTTTAATTTATAAAAAACATTAACCCCCTCCCCCCTTCAACTACCCTTTTCATTTATAGATATTTCATCTACCTTTCTACAGTGGATTATTATGACCTTCTTTTCAGGATACTTTATTTATCAAAATTAAGCACTTTACTCTTGTTAAAACGTAAAACGTTGCAGGTAAACTACCCTTTTCCCTTCATCTTCACCAAAAACAATTGTAGCCTTGAGTCCTCTACAATTCAGGGCTGTATGCAAAAAATTACTTGATTCTGTTTGAATTTGCGGCTGTTATCGTTTGCCATAGAAAACAATTAATTCTACACACACACACTTTTCGAAAAATGACTTTTTTCATGTTTTGATGGTAGTACAATCAGAATCTGCCGTTATCTCGAACACGATTTTTTTCGCCATGAAATAAATGGAAGTAGTAAAAAATTTGCGGCTGTTATCGTTTGCCATAGAAAACAATTAATTCTACACACAGACACTTTTCGAAAAATGACTTTTTTTCATGTTTTGATGGTAGTACAATCAGAATCTGCCGTTATCTCGAACACGATTTTTTTCGCCATGAAATAAATGGAAGTAGTAAAAAAGCGCTGAAAAGACGGAAGACGAAAATAAGGAAGGACGAAAGAATTAAAATTAGCCATATACAGAAAATTATTAGAGTTCGCGATAAAGAGATATATACGACTTTATTAACAAGTACAGAAGCCAGTTCTAACATTTATAGCCAATGTTATAAAATTAAAAAGTCGCTGTTGCGTGAACAACATTAAACTCACAGCAAAACAGAGACGTAGATGCGCAGTAACAAATATAACGAATCAGTGCCATGACCACTAGAATTAAAGCGAATTCTAACAACGAAATTTGGACTCTGCCGGCACTGCACTGGAATTCAGTTCGTTTTACTGTTAACACTTATAATAATATATTTATTACACTTCAAAAATATAATATGTAAACGTATGTTTATATAATATCCCGTATTTCCGGATTCTATACATATTGTAAAATACTGAATTTAATATATCTTTTATCGGCTTGAATTATGTGTATGATACTCGATACACGGTTAAATAATACATTCAATTATTATTCGAAAATTTATTGTAATTAATTCGAAAAAATACATTGTAAAAGAAAATGTTCGACTGTTGACAACATATTGGAAAAATACACAAAAACTTTATGAACCTATCAACAAATCGACTAAAACAATTTATGCGGGGAAGGGTAAAAATCAAAATGTTTATAAATTTCATTGAACAATACGATAGATAACGTATTGTGAAACGAATTTAAAGCAATTCTAATGTCTCAGCTACCAGCTTTTAACTATTGATAAATATATATTTTATTTATAACAGGTTTTCAACTTGCAAAGATTTATTTCATTAGTTCTGTCCATGTACACTTCGTTGGAACATTATCGAATACAATCGAGAGAAAACCTCTGACGATGTTACACAACGGTACATTAACAAAATTAATGGCAACTACAGTATATCGTTTGCACGTTGAGAATTTACTGTAAGTAAAACTAAAAAAATAACACCGTGTAAATACAATAAAAACGTAGCATTTACGTATACGTTATTCCATTTTGATTTCGATACAGGCATTTTTGCTCTACGCGAAAAATTAGAACGTAACAATCAATTGCACTCGTTAACAATAAAGTAAACTTATCGCCACAGCTTACCTCTCTGAATGTAAAGTGTACTCCTGTAAACCAATTGTTTAATAACAATATAAAAACTAGCAACTGAACTTCGCGCACCGTTTAGTACCAACAACTGAACTGAATTGACAAGCGTGGACAAGAAACAATGTTCAGGTGTGCTGGATATTGCCTTCCCCCACCATACGCCAACAATCACAACGCTCCTCGCCTCGCATCACGATTCGTCTCGAACTACGGCCTTAGTTTTTATTAATAATAATAAAACGCGGATTCGAGCCTCGTTTTTACACTCCCGCAACCGTATAAAAATCCATAATTATAATCATAATTGCAGCGTAAACTAAATACACAACATTAACCTATATACAGAATACTTATTTAATTTGTACTCACATTTCTACTTCCATGTTCCGTTAGAAATATAAGTAGGCGTACGCCTATAATAAGGTGACTGAAAAAAATAATACTAATTCTCCGTATATTTACTGATTCATAATCCACGACCTTGAAAATGTAAAAAAGTGGGTTTCCGAATAAGGCGCACGCGCTTGTACAACAATAAAAAACTTGATACTTATACAATTTTCAGGGGGCAGTTTGATTTACTATTTTCTTGTTGCAGTTTGTTTCTATCATAAATATCATATCAATCATATCTATCACTAAGTATTATATTTCTGTACCTCAATCGGCCACATTCAAAATCATAAAATCAAGACATCTGCAAAACAACAATTATTTAGTATCTACGTAAAAATTTTACATGTTGTGACACCGATTATATTGTTACTGATATTTTTCTAAAGAATGAATCGTCCTCAGGAAACATTTTTTTACATCGCATTTTGTACGAATCGACAGGCGTGTGATCAAAGCCGACCTTTCTGATTAAGATTGCTTCAGATTTACTGTTTAGGACTTTTATCACTTGCCCGAAAGCAACTCATGAAATATCTGGTACTACGGAAAGCAAATCGGACGTCCGGTAACCCTAACACGTCTGCTCAATCGAATACGTTTTGTTTATCAAATAGTTCAAACAAATTCTTTTACGAATTGTCCAATTCACTAAGAAAAACTTGCAAAAAATAAACTGATTTAAATGGTTCATTTTTCGATTGGCTGTATGGTTCGTAGACAATGTGTATTGTTTTCGTGAACAAACATTCCAGTATTTTTTCAAAACATTTTCACAAAAGTAAAAACGTGAACTTTACGAAGGGCGCTGGTGCCACGAACCAGTGAGTTTATCATTCAAATCAAAACAACAGTAGCCAATAATTTACTTATATAAATAAGTGTACCGTTATTGATTTGAAAACTAATTAAATACTGTTTCAACAAACAATATGACATATCGTGTTGACATTTTATGAAAAATTTTATTAAATTTAAATTTTTACTTATTGGTTGTCACGAAAATTAATATTTTTACTGATGAACAAAGATTATTATTTATTATTGGAGAAATAATAATTGTGTTATGTAACCACATATGATTAAAATCTAAAGGATTTTCGGAACTGTACCTTTATCCGATCCTGTAGTACATTTTCGATGTTTTTAATATGAGATTGTATCGATATATTACGATGTGGAAAAGAAGAAGTGTACTAATTGTAAATTGCCCTATTTCTTAATGCAAAGCGAAAAACGTGTTGTTTTCGTTTGAAATGTTAGGTGACAGTGGTTTTTGGTTTTTAGTTTACTGCTGATATAAATAAAAGCCATGGTTGAGGAAAACATAACATTTAATGTATACATACGGTGCTTATAACACAGTAATACTTAAAATGAAAAACCTAATGTTTTTGAGTTGAGAAATTAACAAATACAAATATTTATGGTTAATGGAAAATACAAAAAACAATGTATTAAGTAATTACAACATACGCACTACATATTACACATAATGTATGTTTGTTTTTGGTTAGCCACAAAACGAGTACTTGTTGGAAAACGAATATTACCGGAAAAACTAGCCTAATTCTGCCAAAAAAAAGTGACATGTATGGTAATAGGCAAGGGGTGGCTTTCGAGTTTTTTTTCATAGTTTCCGCAAAAAAAACGAGTTTTACATTACACACGTATCGCTTTCCATGCGTAATTTCAGTTCTCATGTTAACCTAACAACATAAACTTTTGGCGTCACAGGTACGCAATGTGATATATTACTGGTACAATAATTTTTCATTAAGAAAAGGACTAAGGACACCAACTGCAATCGCCAGCCAACTATTTTGCAACATACGAAATTAAAATTTGTATAATTCTTTTACCTAAATATAATTATTTCACTACGACTTGGGAACACAAGACTTTTTATGGGTAAAAACGTAAACGTTTTACCTTATATCCTGAACCGGTTTTCACTTTTAAAAAGCTTCTTCAGAGGTTCACTTTCTTAAAAGTGAAAACCGGTTCAGGATATATGGTAAAACTTTTACGTTTTTACCTATAAAAAGTTTTGTGTTCCGAGTCGTAGTGAAATAATTATATTTAGTTAATTAACGGACACGTCATGGACAACGAAATCCAGGTCTTTTACCTACATAAAATTATGTGCGATATTCACTAAAGATCGAAGCCAAACAATCGCATAATCGAAATATCGAAAATGACCGCAGGAACGGATAAAGGTACAGTACCGGATTTTCTTCTTCTTGTAAGAAAGCTGCACAGAAACCTGGGCCGACCACTAACCGCACCCGCACTACGTTGTTTTCAGTACCCGCCCTACTTCGAGCTGTGTGTGTTTTTGTGATTTACACAAAAAAACGAGTATTATTTTAAAGGCTCCTGAATCCTTTCAGTTTACCTGTTAACCTAACAACTCCGACTTTACTGCCACAGCCTCAGGTTTACCTATAATACTGTTAGACACGCTTCGCACAAAAAATATATTTATAACAATTAAAAAAGGTAACAACAGAAAACAAACAATTCTATAACACAAACAAATAAATTAACACGATTTCTACTGCATGTCGTAAGCTGACACGGGCCAGAGCTCTTGTCGGGTATCGTTCGTCGGCGAAGATCTGTCGTGCCGTACTCCGTCTGAAGAAGATCCCCGAGGGTGTGATAGCAACAACAGTCTGACAGCCCGGTTTATTATCAGTTTAATAATACGGTTTCCATTGTTTTACTAAAATAATTCGATATTCACTACAATCGATACCGACTATCGCATAATCGAGTTACGTAAAATTAGTGCAGGTACGGTTATCGGAAAAGCACCACCTTGACTATACAACTGCTAAAAACTGACTTTTAGCTGATAAAAATTATTTTAAATTTAGGCCTAAATCAATATTAAGTGGCGCTGTGGATTCGTTTACGTGATAAGTGTTACTTAATTGTCTTTCATCACAAAGTAGCAGCAACATGTACGCACACAAACATTACAGCTGGGCTCTGCTGGGGTAGCCGAGTAACGCGTAGAACGACACACTCCATTGTTCGAGAATGTTCCTAATTGCGTAACTATATGTTATATTATAATAATGTGTAATTTTATTATATTCAATGTGAAAGGTAGTATTCAAAACACTTTATAAAGAACGTACTTTGAAAGGAAACAATATAGATGCAGGGGCACAGAACAATGCGTGCCACGGTGACGACAGCGTCCGGGCAAGCCCGATGCTCATCGTGTGCGTTTAGCGAACCGTGTAGCAGAAAAACACGACTGGGGGTCGCGCGGGTCACGAATTGTGCAGTGTCCCGAGTCTCAGTTAGGACTCCTGCCACTGGGTCAGTTTGAGTGCCTTATATATTGTTATTTCCTACTTATGGAGGGCCTGAAGCGACCCTCGGTTGGTGGATTATACCACCGGGGCTAATAGACGGGGTCGCTTTCAGGACCCACCTGCTCGCGGGGTGTATTTACCAAGTCCGGCAATGGGGGAATTGTAGGTCACACTTTCGGAGCGAACATAGAATCTACGCGCCAGGCGTCTCACGGTGTCATCAAAAGAGCGGACACCGAGTCCTCTCCTCAAAAGACGAGAAGAGTACCTCCGGGGGACTTTACACGCAAGCTTCAGTCCCCGGTCGAGAACGCGCTGCAGCGCTGACCTATGACCTCGAGCAAGGTATCCCCAAACAGGACAGGCATAGGTAATCACGGGCAACACGTACGAGTTGACTATGAGCTTACCTAGCCGGGGGGTCATTACCGGATTAGATAGCACGGGCCAGAGTCTACTGAGTTGCGCCGAAGCGCGTTGACGGATGTATTGTGTATAGGTTCGCCAGGTGAGTCGGGAGTCCAACGGAGCCCGAGGTACTTGACGCTATTGGTCCAGGGTACCTCGACGGGGCCTACTTTAAGCGGCTGAGGCCGCTTGCGTTTTCGCGAGAATATTACCGCGGCACTCTTGGAAGCGGAAGCATTGACGGCAACTCTCCAGTCATCGGTCCACCCGACATACGAGTCGAGTTGGCGCTGGAGCTTGATTGCCGCATAACTTGCGTTCGGCTCTGAGGCAAAAGCCGCAGAGTCGTCCTCGAACAGCGACAAATTTACTCCAGGATCTCGGGGCGTGTCGTTGACAAACAGCGAGAACAGGAGAGGCCCAAGTACACTTCCCTGAGAGACACCAGCGGTAATACGCCTCTCCGAAGAGAGAGCGTGGTCTACTCTCACTCGGAAGCTACGGTCTCGCAGAAAGCTGCCGATCAAGTGAACGTAGCAATCTGGGAGAAGGACTTCCGTGAGCTTGTAAAGGACACCCTCGTGCCACACGCGGTCAAAGGCTTTCTCTACGTCTAGGAAGATCGCAGTCGTCTGTTTGCCCTGGCAGCCAGCCTCGGTAATGCATTCCACGAGTCTCATCAGCTGACGAGTCGAGGAGTCCAGCTCACGAAAATCGAACTGTTCGGGGATCAGCACGTCCAGTCTTCCTAGGTGGTCGCGGATCCTACGCTGGATCAATCGCTCGAAAACCTTGGACGTCGCGGACAAGAGGCTGATGGGTCTGAGGTTTTCCGCGGGAGAAGAATTCTTTCCCGGCTTGGGTATCACTATAACTGTAGCCTTTTTCCATTTCGCCGGAAAGTAGGCCAGTCTGAGACAGATCAGAGAGGCCATATATTGAACAGATCAGAGAGGAACTGTATTCCTCGCTCCGGAAGGCGGTGGAGTGCGGAATTCATGACTGTGTCTGGGCCAGGCGCCTTCCGGGGCTTGAGCTGAACAATCCTCTCAGATACCTCCTCCGGGCGAGATGGGCTCCGGCTGGACTGTGATACCGGCCGATAGAAAGCGCTCTATCTCGCGGCAGTTCGCTCAGCGAAGGCCGAGTTCTAGGATGGGTTGGGAGCGGACTGACCCTCTAAACTGTCAGCCAAGAAGTCTGCTTTCTTGAGGGGGCGTCCAAGGGGTTGACCGCCGGGTCCTCCCAGTGCGGTGAGAGGCGCGCGTTTACGCTTTCCCGTTAGGGCACTGGGAATCCGCCAGACATTACGGTTCTCGGCAGGGCCATCCATCTGTGCTACAGCTAGCTCCCAGTTACGTCTACGGAACGCCAGCATGTCGCGATGTAACTTGCCGGTCGCTCTGTTAAACGCAGCCTTGTCGGCCGGGTCACGAGTCCTCTGCCAGCGTGTCCGGAGGCTATTTCTTTCGCAAGCGAGCTGAGACACCACTTCGGGGATCCGCTGATAGTCGGGCGTGAGCCCTGGATTCATCCGGGAGGACACGTCTACCGCCGAAACTACGGCTGTGTTGAATAAGGCAACTGCCTCGTCGACATGCTGGGTAGTGTCGAGTGGTATATGCTCAGGTAGGCGGCGACTGAACGCCGGGCCAAAGCGTTCCCACTCGATTATATGCCGCTCGTCGCGGACGGTAGAGTGCTGGGTAGCTAGATGCACACTGACACTGGTCCGAGGACAGTTCCGAAATGACGGAGACGTGGACCGGGCAATAAACGTCCCTGACCGCGGCAATGTCCAGTACATCAGGGCGGGAGTTAGCCCTCGGGGGGATAGTAGGTAGGCCCGGTAGGACCCATGACTGTGACCCGAGCCGCATCAGCGTACCTGCGTAAGCGGGCTCCGTTTGGGTTCTACAAGCGGCTCCCCCAATCAGGGTGCTTACAGTTCAGGTCGCCCGCCAGGACTACCCTTCTGTGTGCGCCAAAGACGGCCTCCAGATCGTTCGACAGGAGCTCCGTTTGTGGAGGCTCGTATGCGGAAACCACGAGTAGACAGCCGAGAGCACCATGGAGCTCAACCGCGGTGCACTCGAGGTTCCGTCGCTGAGGCAGGACAACGCGGTGATGGCGAAGACTCGCCTTCACCGCGATGGCAGTGCCCCCTCCAGCGCGACCCGACCGGTCGTCCAGGTAGCACACGTAGTTAGGTAGTCGGAATCGACGATGCGGGGTCAGGTGCGTCTCACCAAGAAGAAGCTCATCGGGCTTGTGACGGGCAACGAACTCTAAGAGCTCAGGATGCCGGGAAACGAGACCATTGACGTTCCATGCCACGAGCTCGAGGTCTCGGTTGAGCGATTGCCGTGGTTGTCCGTTGTTCATAACAGACCAATAACACGGCAGGCTTCCACCATGAGGAGGAATCTGTCTTGGGGCGAGGCTGTTGCCAAGCGTTCGTTGATGTTACGGAAAGTTTGTGCTACATTCTGCAAGTCGTAGCTTGCCAGAAAGTCGGAGACGACGGTGAGATCATCGGTAGATGATTGTGGAGAACGCTTGGCGGCAGCTGCACAGCTGCGGCGGGGCGAGGTGGTGGAAGCCTTGGGGGCAGGTTCTGGAGCGGCTGGTCGCTCTGGCTTTTGGGGGACAGGCTTTGGTCCAGTGGCAGGTATTGGCTGGCCCGTGTTCTTGGCCTGAGGGCCTTTAACTTTCTTGCCTGATCTGGGGTAGCGAGGCTTGGGTGGCGGCGGCAGTGGAGGATCAAGTTCCTCATCATCCTGCGGCAACGGGACTTTTGCATACGCGGGTGTCTCGCATTCCGGTTCCGAGTGCGCGACTTAAGGTGTGGCCTGTTTAGCTTTGCTCGGACTCACTGCACTAGGTGGTTTCGAAACCGGAGCAGACCTTGGGGCTGGTTTCCGTGCTACAGGCTCAGAAGCTTTGGCCGATGTTACTGGCTGAACAGTATGCTGAGGCTTAGGTTGGACAGGCTTTACAAATTTGTCCAGCTGCTCTTTGTAGATAGGACAGCGCCCGTTATTTGCAGCATGGGCGCCTCCACAGTTTATACAATACCTGTGATTGTCAGGAACAGCGCAGGCCTGCGTTAAGTGTTCGAGTCCTCACCGGACGCAGGTCGGCATGTTCCGACAAGCAAAGCTGGTGTGGTCGTACCTCTGACACCTGTGGCATTGGGAAATCTTCCCGGTCTGGCGGCAGGGCTCTACGCTAACGCAGAGCCCGAACAGGCGTTTTAACTCTAATAGGGCCTGGGTGGGTTCGCCCTTCTCCACCTGGAGTCTGATAAGGGGCAGGGGTCGACGCAAGCCGTAGGTTGTATACAACCGAGAGGCTGCCACAACCTTGTAGCTCGCGTCACACAGTTCGTCAAGGATGACCTGCGGATCGGCCTGTATGTCTAGCCTCCGAAGGACGAGGGCTACAGGCTTGATACGGTTCAGGGAGTACGTGTGGAACTGGAACGATTCTCGTTCCAGCCACTGGATTACTCTCAAGTGTTCAGATGCGCTGCGGCAGGTAACGCATACAGTCTCACTCGCTAGGAGTTTGACAGAAGCGTTATCCGCCAGCGCAACTACCTTGCGGAGTCGGCGACTAAAGCCGATAACGTCCTTGATGTTCGTGACGAACACCGGCGGGATCCTTCCTACGGAGGTGCGGCTAGGCGCAACCTCAGCGGAGGCTTGGAATGCCGCCGAGTCCGTAGCCGAACTCAAGAAAGCCAGGGACGGAGACTTCCTCGGCTTGCCACTATGCCCTACTACCACCCAGTCGGTGGAAGCCGAGGTCTCCATGTCGGGGGAGTCAGACTCCGGTGGAGGAATGTTGCTGTTTGGCCTACTAGCGGCCATGCAGCCGGAAGGTCCGGCCTTTACGGGCTCTGGTGGCCCTAATAAGGACCGATCGCAATCACGATCTTGCACGGGCTGAGCAGGGCTGCCCGCGCGAGTCGTAGGGTTCCCGACTGGCCCAAGGGGCCGGTCGGGGGGCTCGTCGCTGCCGCACAGTGCAATAGGAACGCTAACAGATGGTCTACTGCTGACTTTCTCAGCTCTTTGCCCAGCGGGTGTCCGGGGGCCGAACTGTGACACCGTCACATTGGCGGCGCAACCCGCATCTCTATTTGTGAGTCCTACTCTCGGACTCCCCGGATTCCGCTGGGTAGCGCTACCTAAACGACTTACCTGCACTGCTGCTGCTGCCAGAGCTGTTGGGTTGCGCGTAGTGAGACAACCCAATGGGTTCCTAGTACCGAGCCTCCGGTAGAGGCTCCTGCCAAGTGGTCCTGTCCAGACGGAATATTAATTCCTAATTATTTAGTGGCCGCTACAACGACATGCTCGTACTAGGCCATCTTAGTACTGTATTTGCCGAGGCCGTTTCCAAGAATCACCTGGACGTGTTCGGTACTTGCCAAGGCCAGCTATGAGAGGGTTTGTCTGGGTCCTCGCAGCTCGGATGTAAAATTTACGTGCAAGTCGCCTTGCGGTGTTTTCCAAGGAGCGGACACCGAGTCCTCTTCTCAAAATTCGAGAAGGGAACCGATAGGGGGCTTTGGCAGCTAGCTGAAGGCCCCTATCGAGAACGCTTTGCAACTTTCTTTTATGAACGGTTGTGAGGTAACCCCAGACGGGAATAGCGTAGGTAATGATCGGCAACAGGTACGCGTTGACGATCAACTTACCCAGCTTGCGGGTCATAGCCTTGTTGACGAGTATCGGAAACAGTTGCGTGAGACGAGCTGACGCTTTCTTACGCATCGTCTCAGCGTGGGCACGCCAGGTGAGCCGACTATCAAGGTGGACACCGAGGTATTTAACCTCTCTCGACCAGGGCAAATACGTTCTACCGAGTCTCACTCGTCCTCGTGGTTGTTTCCGGCGCTTTGTGAATAGCACCGCGGAGCTCTTGGTTTCGTTGACAGCAACTTTCCAGCTTTCCGTCCACGTCGAATACGCATCGAATGCGCGCTGGAGTCGTGGGATAGCCCTGTAGCGTTCCGATCGGCGGTATAGACCGCCGTGTCGTCGGCAAACAGGGTCTTTGGACTTTAGGCTCTCTGGGTACGTCGTTGACGTACACGGAGAACAGAAGAGACCCTAGCACGCTACCTTGAGGTACCCCGGCTGTAATGCGTCTCTCGGAAGAGACATGGTCATCTATTCTCACGCAGAAAGTCCTCTCCTTGAGGAAGCTAGCGATCAAGCGAAGGTAGCAATCTGGGAGCTGAATTTTCCGGAGCTTGAACAAGAGCCCGTCGTGCCAGACACTATCAAAGGCCTTCTCCACATCTAGGAAACAGGCGACAGTCTGCTCTTTCCGACAGCCGGCGCCCGTGATGTATTCCACAAGTCTCATCAGCTGATGAGTGGTGGAATGCCCCACGCGGAAACCGAACTGTTCGGGGAACAATACATCGAAGTTTCGTAGATGGTCTAGGACTCTCCGGTGTACAAGACGTTCGAGGACCTTTGACATGGCTGACAGTAGACTAATGGACCGGCGGTTGCCGGGACGGGAAGCGTCCTTTCCCTACTTCGGGATCACTATGACCGTCGCCTTTCGCCATTTCTGGGGAAAATAGGCCAGTCTTAGACACGCGTTGAACAGCGCAACCAAGAAAAGTATTCCTTGCTCCGGAAGTCGAGTTAGAGCGGCATTCGAGACGCCGTCCGGGCCAGGAGCTTTTCTCGGTACGAGTTCAACGAGCCGATCTTGAGACCTCTTTCCTAGTAATGGGTTCGGGCTCCGCAGTGATCGGAAGAGACAGAAAGTCTTCCACTTCGTTCTCGACTTCTTCATCGAAGTCCCAGTCCATGGGCGGTTTTGGAGCGAACTGTCGCTCGAAACACGCGCCCAAGTACTCGGCCTTCGCCTCCGGGCAAGCTAGGATTTGACCGAAAGGTCCAGCAATGGCTGGGATACGAGGTCGGCGCCTCTTCCCTACCAACGCCGAAGGTATCCGGTAAGGGCTACTTTCGTCCGATCCGTCCCCTGCTTGGGCCACGGAGAGTTCCCAACAGCGTCTCCGGTAGGCCTGCATTTCACGACGTAAAATGCCGGTCGCCCGATTGTACGCTGCCTTGTCGGCCGGATCACGGGTCCGCTGCCAGCGTCTCCGAAGCCGATTTCTCTCACAAGCGAGAGCCCTGGTCTCCTCTGGGATCGGCTGCCAGTGGGGCGTGACGCCAGGCTTCATCCTGGAAGACGCGTCGATCGCAGATACGACAGCCTCGTCAAACGCGGCGACTGCCTCGTCGACTTGGCGGACGGTTTCGAGTGGTCCCGCCTCTGGCAATCGGCGACTTAACGCCGAGTCATAGCGGTCCCATTCGGTAGACACCTTCCTGACATCTCTGCGTACGACGTGCTGGGTAGCGACGTGTAACAAGATGGGGAGATGATCGGACCTTGGTAAATACACCCCGCGACCAGGTGAGTCCTGGAAGCGACCTCGTTCATTAGTCCCGGTGGTATAATCCACCAATCGCAGGTCGCTTCAGACCCCCCCCCACAATTAGGTAAAAACATATAAAAAGAACTCAAACAGACCCAGTGGCTCGCTGGCAAAGGGGACAATAAGCATCCCGTCAATACTTTCCTAGTTAAGTTGCTAAAAACTGGAAATTTTGAGGAGGTCTATGGCCTCCAAACACTCCTTCACCTGAGGGTGACAGTCAGATCATTTGACCCGCGCCCAGGCCCTGCTCAGTGTTTTAACTGTCAGGGCTTCGGGCACTCTTCCCTCTTCTGCCATGCGCCCCCACGTTGCGTGCGGTGCGGCGACCCTCACCGTGGCTGTGATAAGCCTCGTGTGCCGGGTTTTGTCCCGTACTGCTGCAACTGCAAGGGCGCCCATCCGGCTAGTTACCGGGGTTGTATTCACTACATCGAAGCTGAAAGACAGCAGCGATCTGCGCGCCCTGGCGCGCAGCGTCGTGTAGCTGGCCTGGCCCCTAATCGGCGAGAGGTCTTCCCCCCTCTCTCCGGTATATCTGTCAAGGCCCCGGCGGCGACTCCTGTCGCTCCCGCGGTCTCAGTCCCGCCTGCAGGCGCCGCTCCGGCGGCGCCTGTGACGGCTCCACTACCGGCGCCTGCCGGAGCGCCCGGTCCTTCCTATGCAGCTGTCGCTGCTAAGCCATCATCAAAACCTACTTCCGCCCGAAAGGGTACCAAAAAGCGCTCGCGTCGCCGGACTCCCGGCCGACGCCATCAGCAGGCTCGACCTGCCCAACCTCAGCGGGACCTTCCCGCCCCCGTCATCTCCCAACCTCCGCGTGAGCAGACCCTAGTTCAGTCCGCTAACCCAGCGCCATCTGCAGTCCTGGCCGAAGTTCCTCAGGAACGTCCGCGCGGGTCCCGGGAATTTTCTCGGGCTCCAGCGGACCCCCTGACGGTTTGGGCCACTCAACTTGTTGACAGCATCAGGTCTGCTCCTGACACCACGACAGTACTGATGTTAGTTTTCCAATCCCTCTCTGCTCTCTTCCCTCTCCTCCCCCTCAATGGCTAGATCCCTGCGGATCGTCGCTTGGAACGCTGATGGCGTTTCCTCTCGTCGATCTGAGCTGGCGGCTTTCGTCGTGGAGTACGACGTTGATGTCGTGCTTCTCTCCGAAACCCATCTAGCCCCCTACCATCGATTCTCACTTCCTTCTTACACTTGTTATCGTCAGGATCGTCCCCGACAGCCGCGCCAACCCCCGAAAGGGGGTACGGCGATTCTGGTCCACAGGCGGATATCCCACAGGCCACTACCCCCCCTAACTACTCGACTCATCGAAGGTTGCGCGGTGGCAGTGGACGCAGGCAGCTCGGAGTTGCGCATTGTTTCCGCGTATTTCTGGCCTGGCCTGAGCCCGCCGCCCCCGCCTGAGGAGTGGAACGCTCTCCTCGACCACCCAATCTCGACAATTGCAGCCGGCGACTTCAACGCCAAACATCCTTCTTGGAACAGTAGGGCTACCAACGCCTACGGCAGATCACTCCGCCGGTTCGTCCTAGACGACCCGGATACGCACGTCATCGGCCCTGATGACCCTACCCACTTCCACTATGCCGGTCACAGACCGGACGTTCTTGATGTAGTTGTAGTCAGGAACGTGGCCCATAACATCCAGGTCTCGTCAGTGTCAGACCTCTCGTCTGATCACAATCCCCTTCTAATAACTGTTCGAGATGTGTCGGCTTCACCCCGACTTCCCGCTGGTCCTGCTAGGAGGGTCAACTGGCGCTCCTATCACGACGAGCTATCTCGAAGGTTACCATCTGTCCCAGCGGACCCGATCGCCACTCGTGACGATCTGGATCTCCGTGCCACTCATCTTCAGGAGTTGGTCCAAGGTGTCATGGATCGACACACATACAACGTAGAGGTGAATCGTAAATCGGCCCTTCAACCGGAAGTTATCCACGCCATCTGGCTTCGGCGCAAGCTCCGCCGCAGATGGCAACGAACCCGAGATCCCGCCGTCAAACGACGGTTTCAGGCCCAGTCTCTTTACGTCCAGCAACTTTTGCGGGACGTAAACTCTGATCAGTGGGACTCATACCTTGAGTCCCTTGAAGTCGACCCAGCCTCCGTCTGGAGAGCGACGAGTCGCCTTACTCGCGAGAAGCGTACTCGCAACCCGCTTAATACCCCGAACGGCATTGTTTCTTCACCGGAAGGCAAGGCAGAGGTCTTCGCCGACTGCATGGAGACTCAATTCACCGTTCATGGAGGCGTCTCGGACCCTGCCTTCTCGGTAGTGGTTCGAGACTTCCTATCTGGTTATTTTTCCCGCCCTCCACCTGACCCTCCCGCTCTCTTCGACAGGGACGAACTAGTTTCGTCTATCTGTCGACTAAACCGACGTCGCGCCCCTGGTCCTGATCGGATCGGGGCCGCAGCTTTGCAACATCTCCCGGCCTCGGGCGTTGAATTGGTCCTGGATCTGTTCAACTCCAGTCTCCGGCTGCAATACTTCCCCCGCCTGTGGAAAAATGCCAACATCTGCATGATACCCAAGCCCGGCAAGCCTCGAATGCTTGCAGGCAGGTATCGCCCCATATCGTTGTTGCCAGTAATCTCAAAGGTGTTTGAGCGTCTCCTACTCGCCCGCATCTGGCCGCTGCTGGATAATTTTATTCGGAGCGAACAGTTCGGGTTCCGTAGAGAGCACTCGACAACTTTACAACTCGTCCGAGTTGTCACAGCATTGTCCGACGCCGCCAACAAGAGAGAGTCTACGGGCGCTATCTTGTTGAACGTGAGTAAGGCCTTCGACAAAGTCTGGCACGAAGGTCTTCTCTACAAACTCGCTCACTCCCCCATCCCACCGTCCATTGTGCATTTCTTGCGGTCATACCTCAGTGATCGTACCTTCAGGGTTAGCGTCGAAGGGTCCTGTTCATCAGTTCGACCCGTCGCCGCTGGCGTTCCGCAGGGATCTGTCCTCGGCCCCGTTCTGTACCTAGTGTACACGAACGACATGCCTGTTATTCCTGGAGTCACGTTATCTCTATTCGCTGACGACGCAATGTATTACTGCAGCTCCCTGTCCCCGCGAATTGCGTGTTCAAAGCTGCAGCGTCAGTTGAATCTGCTTCCGGCCTGGCTAAGGAAGTGGCGGGTGCTGATCAACGCGGAGAAATCCGAGGCGATCTGTTTCACCAGCAAGTCCACTTCCCGATGCCAGGCCCTCTCCCTCGAAGGGAGGCCTATCGCCTGGCAAAAGTCGGTGAAGTATTTGGGCGTTCGGCTAGACCAGCGCCTTAGCTTCAACGGCCACGTGACTGCTACCCTCAACAAAGCTCGAGGCGTCCGAGCCAAAATATTTCCCATGCTCTCGTGCCGCAACCGCCTGGCTTTGCGCACTAAAGTTACTATCTATCTTTTGTTTCTCCGGTCAATATTGACCTATGCTGCTCCCGCATGGTGGTCGCTTGTGTCGACCACTAACAAGTGTAGGCTGGAAGCTTTCCAGGCCCGTACCCTCCGATCCTTGTCGGGGTCTCCATGGTTTGTGAGAAATGATGTCATTCGTGGAGGCCTTCGAGTTCCTACCCTTGCTGATTTTGTCCGGTCGCTTGCTGAAACTCTCTTTGCTTCTGCAGCGACCTCGTCCTTTCCTTATCTCCGATCTATCAGCACGTCTGAACCACCTCCCGCTATACGTGTCAAACGCCCTCGGGCGATCTTAGACGACCCCCCGTAATTCTGTTTGCTCTAATTTAGGTTCCCGAGCAATTCTATCTCCTTGTTACCATACTACCCAGTCAGATACCTTCCCCAAGTAAGTTGATTTTCAGACTGCTTGGCGTTGTTACCGATGCCAAAGACACGGCGGATCCCTGCCTCGCGGGGAACGACCGGCGCTACAAGGCGCCTGCATGCCGGGCCGGGCGCGTTCGGCATCTGCCGTTCGCCCCGCGCCCGGTGGCAGTGTTACCATGACCCGGAACCTATATATAACAAAATTGAAAAATTTTCCGCCGCCTTCTCAGTTAACTGGTTGGCGTGTCCCTCCCGAATATTTTAGGCCACCTTCTTTTGAAAGTCCAGCACTGTTTTCTTCTGGCAGCCATCGGGCACGTCCCGGAAGCTGCAATAAGCCACGGGTGCAAAGACGCCCCACTATTCAATGCAAAATGCAAAAACCCAGTGGCAGGAGTCCTTTCTGAGACTCGGGACACTGCACTACTCGCGACCCGCACTACGCGCGGGCCGCGCAACCCCCAGTTGTGTAAGCCGGCGCAACCCCCGATCCATCTGTCGGCATGCAACGGACCGGAAATTTTGCAGGAAGGAAATGGTTAAATCCGAAAGGTCGGTGTGTGGACAGATGGGTATTGTGGCAATTTAGTATTTATGGCGGGTCGTCGAGCAGGGCTCGAGGGCGTCTACGTTTGACAAGTGGTGGTCCATCATCGTTGCTAAGTCGACGGAGGTGAGGAAAGGCTGAGTTGGATGCTCGATCGAAGAGGTTGAACGTAAGAGTTCGCGCAAATCCATCGAGCGACGGAATCTTCAACCCTCGCCTGATGGAATCATTTCTGACGTACCAGGGAGAGACGGAGATAAGGCGGAGGGTGAGGGACTGGTAAGCTTCCAGGCGTGCAATTACGTCGGGGGCAAGTTGGGTCCAAAATGCAGGCGCTGCGTACATAAGGACGGTTCTGAGAAAGAGCAGATATGTCGAGAGTTTCGTGCGCACAGGCAGTGGCCCTCGAGTAGATAAGGACGGGTATAGTTTGGCTTTGACGCCTCGGGCGCGCTGGAGCACGTTGGATACGTGAACTCTGAAGCTTAGGCGTCGATCAAGCGTGACGCCCAAGTACTTGACAGTACGTTGCCAAGCGATTGGACTCCCGTCAAGAGAGAGGGTCCGGCATCGGGAAGTGAGCTGACGGGAGAAGGCAATCGCCTCGGATTTCTCCGTATTGATTGCCACCCGCCATTTCCTTAGCCAGGCCGGTATTAAGACGAGCTGGCGATGCACCACGTCAGTCAAACGAAGGTTTGCTGAGCTGGTGTGGTACATTGCGTCGTCCGCATAGAGTGACAGCGTGACTCCAGGCAATACTGGCAGGTCGTTCGTGTACACTAGGTACAGAACGGGGCCGAGGACAGATCCTTGAGGGACGCCAGCGGCGACGGGGCGGACGGAAGAGTACGTCCCGTCAACGCAGATCCTAAACTTGCGGTCGCAGAGATACGACCGCATCAGATGTACAAATAAGGCCGGGAGTGGGGAAGTGGCTAGTTTGTAGAGAAGGCCATCGTGCCAGACTTTGTCGAAGGCCTTGCTCACGTCCAGAAGTACGGCGACTGTCTGATGATGTCTGTTGATGCCGTCAGTGAGTTGCGTGACAACTCGGACAAGTTGAAGAGTGGTCGAATGCTGCCTGCGGAAGCCGAATTGTTCCTGCCGAATGAAATTATCCAGCAGGGAGGTAACTCGGCGATGCAGGAGGCGCTGGAACACCTTCGATATGACTGGCAAGAGCGAGATTGGGTGATGGTTCTCCGGGAGTGTACGCAGCTTGCGAGGCTTCGGTATCATGATGGCCTTTGCTCGTTTCCAAGGGCTGGGAAAGTAATGGAGCCGGAGACATCCATTGAACAGCTCGTGTATAAGCGAAACGAGACTTGGTGGGGCGTTGAGTAGGGCCGCTGCGCCAATACCGTCCTCGCCGGGCGCCCGAAATAATATAATCAAAGAAATAAATACTAAAGTTAGAATTATTGTTGTGTTAAACTAATCCAAAGCTTCCGAGTTAACTAAACTCTTGCTCTGTTTCATTACTTATTTGCTTTATTTTGTTGTAAATTAACTTTCTATTCGTGTGGATTTAATTAAACTTCCCGCTGTACTTCCCCGATGTTATATAGCCTAGCCTAGACAGATTACCTTTTACACAGCGAACTGGTTCCGCCTTTCATAAACCGGCCAACGTCCGCTTTTCCTTCATACTCTTACACTGTCAAAAATGTAAGCGAGTGTTCTAACTACAGTTTCTGCCTGAATTCTTTCTTTCTCCCTTAATTTAAATGTTTAATTTTGATCTCATGTTTCATTAGGCTAAACGTTTGGCTACAATGTGTGTGTACGGAGAAAACTATAAATATATACGAAAGACTATCGAAAATATGGTTCTATAGGGACTCGCAACTACGAGAAAGCTTCTTGACAGAGTAAGAGAGGCACCCTATGAAAAATTTTACATCGTCTGGGTATCCTGAACACCTTATATTGGCTCTATAAAATATAATATTATGGGACAAAATAATATGTGTTGCCAACGTTATTAACGAAATTTTCCCAACAAATAAAAAAAAAAATTTTATTTTGCCACACTCTGTACAACATCATCATCATCACTCCAAGGGCTAGGCCTTAAACCTGTCCCAGAACCCATCTCCTCCTCGGTCTACCGACAGTAAGGTGATAACCCAAGGCAGCCACAGGTAGACGGATGTCAGGTATGCGATTCAAGTGTTCACGCCGTCTCCTTCTTAGGTCTTCAATCTTCTGGTGCAATGATACAATGTTTAAATCGCGTCTAATATCCTCGTTCCTTCTCTGAACCAAGAGAGAACAACCTTGCGCCCCTCTTAGAAATTTCACTTCGGCTACCTGAATCCTCTGTACGTCCCTTTTACCAAGAGTCCATGTCTCGCTAGCATACAGGAATGTGGGAACAGCCACAGCCACAGCCACAGTTTTATAAAATTTCATTCAGGTATTCTTCCGTGTTTTTTTTTCAGGTACCTATGAATCGTTCCACAGATGCGTCTAAATTTTGTTAGCTTACTATCCCAATCAATATCAGTTTCATATGAGATATTACAACCCAGGTAATTAAACTGGCTAACCTGATGCAAAGCCTGATATTCACGACTATCTTAGTTCATATAGGATACCTGCCATGAAATGCCATCGTTTTAGATTTTCTAGCAGAGATCTGTAGCCCATAGTCTTGTATGATGCTATTAAACGTAAATATCGCCCGCTGTAACTGGTCTTCTGTTTTCTGTATCATTACGTTGTCATCTGCATAAAGCAATGCATTCACATGAATATTCCCAAGTCAACTTTAACTGTCCATCGCCGGAATATGTCGTCCATGTAGATATTAAAAAGTGTCGGTAAAATAGGGCACCCTTGTCACACACCTTTATTTGTTGGAATGTCTTCTGATAATTTACCATTCAGATCCACGACAACCGCTGTCTTGTAATATAAGCTCCTAAGAACTTTAATTAATTTGCGAAGGGAAACCTCTTCGTTCCATTATACTCCAGAGTAGCGAACGTTTCACATTATCAAAAGCTTTCGACACGTCTGTGAATGCTAGAAGCGTCTGCACTCTGTACCTAAAGAAGTAAAAACCAATCGAGGAGTTACTAAGGTCTGCTGCAATGTTTAACAGTGATTTCCAACTGACACCTTTTACTGAGGCTGGCCCATAACCTAAACTTGGAAACCCAATTTAATAATTACTCTGTTTACTTAATAGAAATTATTTTTAAAATACTTTAAAAATTTTCTCGTGCTCTTTGAAAAAAATGAATTAGCTCATCCTGCAAGCTGTCGGAAAATACCAGAAGAATTTAAAAATCATGAAATATGTGATTTTTCGGGATTTGGTGCAAATATATTCAAACGAGTTGATGAAATCATAAACGAGTTTAACGTGATATCCAAAGAATTTTAAATACTGAAAAATAGTGTTTTCCCTAGTTAATAATCCTCTTGGTGATGTCACTGTCAACGGACGTCAACTAGAATTGTGAGTTGCAAGCTGATCCCTTCCTCCTGGCCACGCCGAAAAAGGAGCAGGATTTCTTTAAGCTGCTACCCGTGAACCACTTCCAAATCTGCGAAATTTTGAACAGAAATAACGTCGTTCTTTGGAAGTACACACGTGCATCTGCGAAAGTGTGTTCTCCACAATGAAGTTAATCAAGAACAAGAACGACAGCAGAAGTCGCCCTCGCCTGACAGATCCTCTGTTTCACTTATTGCACGTGTGTTCTCCACAATGAAGTTAATCAAGAACAAGAACGACAGCAGAAGTCGCCTGACAGATCCTCTGTTTCACTTATTGCACGTGTGTTCTCCACAATGAAGTTAATCAAGAACAAGAACGACAGCAGAAGTCGCCTGACAGATTCTCTGTTTCACTTATTGCACGTGTGTTCTCCACAATGAAGTTAATCAAGAACAAGAACGACAGCAGAAGTCGCCTGACAGATTCTCTGTTTCACTTATTGCACGTGTGTTCTCCACAATGAAGTTAATCAAGAACAAGAACGACAGCAGAAGTCGCCTGACAGATTCTCTGTTTCACTTATTGCACGTGTGTTCTCCACAATGAAGTTAATCAAGAACAAGAACGACAGCAGAAGTCGCCTGACAGATCCTCTGTTTCACTTATTGCACGTGTGTTCTCCACAATGAAGTTAATCAAGAACAAGAACGACAGCAGAAGTCGCCTGACAGATCCTCTGTTTCACTTATTGCACGTGTGTTCTCCACAATGAAGTTAATCAAGAACAAGAACGACAGCAGAAGTCGCCTGACAGATTCTCTGTTTCACTTATTGCACGTGTGTTCTCCACAATGAAGTTAATCAAGAACAAGAACGACAGCAGAAGTCGCCTGACAGATTCTCTGTTTCACTTATTGCACGTGTGTTCTCCACAATGAAGTTAATCAAGAACAAGAACGACAGCAGAAGTCGCCTGACAGATCCTCTGTTTCACTTATTGCACGTGTGTTCTCCACAATGAAGTTAATCAAGAACAAGAACGACAGCAGAAGTCGCCTGACAGATTCTCTGTTTCACTTATTGCACGTGTGTTCTCCACAATGAAGTTAATCAAGAACAAGAACGACAGCAGAAGTCGCCTGACAGATTCTCTGTTTCACTTATTGCACGTGTGTTCTCCACAATGAAGTTAATCAAGAACAAGAACGACAGCAGAAGTCGCCTGACAGATTCTCTGTTTCACTTATTGCACGTGTGTTCTCCACAATGAAGTTAATCAAGAACAAGAACGACAGCAGAAGTCGCCTGACAGATTCTCTGTTTCACTTATTGCACGTGTGTTCTCCACAATGAAGTTAATCAAGAACAAGAACGACAGCAGAAGTCGCCTGACAGATTCTCTGTTTCACTTATTGCACGTGTGTTCTCCACAATGAAGTTAATCAAGAACAAGAACGACAGCAGAAGTCGCCTGACAGATTCTCTGTTTCACTTATTGCACGTGTGTTCTCCACAATGAAGTTAATCAAGAACAAGAACGACAGCAGAAGTCGCCTGACAGATTCTCTGTTTCACTTATTGCACGTGTGTTCTCCACAATGAAGTTAATCAAGAACAAGAACGACAGCAGAAGTCGCCTGACAGATTCTCTGTTTCACTTATTGCACGTGTGTTCTCCACAATGAAGTTAATCAAGAACAAGAACGACAGCAGAAGTCGCCTGACAGATTCTCTGTTTCACTTATTGCACGTGTGTTCTCCACAATGAAGTTAATCAAGAACAAGAACGACAGCAGAAGTCGCCTGACAGATTCTCTGTTTCACTTATTGCACGTGTGTTCTCCACAATGAAGTTAATCAAGAACAAGAACGACAGCAGAAGTCGCCTGACAGATTCTCTGTTTCACTTATTGCACGTGTGTTCTCCACAATGAAGTTAATCAAGAACAAGAACGACAGCAGAAGTCGCCTGACAGATTCTCTGTTTCACTTATTGCACGTGTGTTCTCCACAATGAAGTTAATCAAGAACAAGAACGACAGCAGAAGTCGCCTGACAGATTCTCTGTTTCACTTATTGCACGTGTGTTCTCCACAATGAAGTTAATCAAGAACAAGAACGACAGCAGAAGTCGCCTGACAGATTCTCTGTTTCACTTATTGCACGTGTGTTCTCCACAATGAAGTTAATCAAGAACAAGAACGACAGCAGAAGTCGCCTGACAGATTCTCTGAAGTGGACATTCCTGCCTCACAGATCCACCTATTGAAGATTTTATGTTAATATTTAATTTTTAATATCTTTCTTGGGGTAACAGTGACACGTGTGGGACCAGAAAGAATTTATCGAGTGAGCAACTTGGGGTGGAATAAAAGTAAATCTAAGTCTGCAATATTTTACAACCTCCGCTATACCCGACACATCTGCCCACAGTCATTGTTGTAAGAGACGGTTAGCTACTACTGAGCCGTTACAAACTAACAGTTCATAATTCACGCTCGACAGCACGTGCTGGGTTCACACACGCACAAACACACAACATCTAACAAATGAATAAACGATAGCAGAACGAGTATTGTTCTATTAGCCTACACAATATACGTACACATGAACAGTAGACACACGCGCGCTCTTCATTTTATACCTATTATAAATGTACAGTATAGACGAAGGGAAACTCCCATCTACACGAATCACACCGGGCGCGTGCGTACATACAAACTCACACATGCACTCGCGTCCTGTCAAAACTAAATAGCAACAGTACAAATATTGTTCTGTTGTCGTATGCAATTAACGTGAAGTAAGTGCTTGAAATCAATGTTTTCCTTTACATGCATGTTAGGCTGTTGGTGGGAGGGTAGTTGAAGTTAGATGTGAGAGAAGCAGTGGTGGTTACATTACAGAGAGAGAGAGAGACAGAGAGAGAGAGAGAGAGAGAGAGAGAGAGAGACTTTGCGGCCCCACACGTATCACCTTTTGCCATTGGCGGCCCGTGCTTAGGTTGCACAACACCCCATTAAATCTCGAACTGTATTTTAAATTACAGAATTATGAATAAAACAGTAACTAGTACTATTAATAGTGTTTCGAAGCTAAATCATCGTAATTAATCATCTGCCGATTCGAAAGCGCAGAGCAACTACTAAAAACCGTACACGCTCTTGCCGCCGCGGTCTATGCACGAACTGTGACGCGCTTTGTATATGGAGAAATATAATGGAGTAGTGGCCGTAGTGCTCTGGCTGTCTAGACTTGGGTGTTTCTGTTGCAACGATATAGGCTCGCTTGGTGTGATTAGGGACTGCAAACCCCGTTTGGACGTCACGGCGCTACCAGTCTGTTAGTAAATAACACATGGTGCGCCAGGTTGGAATTTGTATTAGTTAAGTGTCGGTCGAATTTTTTGTGAAGTTCGTTGTTAGTGTCAGTCCAATTCATCGTTAGGCTGCTGACACACGGGCCACTCTCTGGCGCCACTCAGTCGCGCCAAGTACCAGTGGCTCGTGTGCAAGGGTTCGCTTCAGATACGCGCCACTCTCCATTTGCTCAGTGATAAAAGATGGTTTCATTTAGTATTTACATCAGTTTCATCATGGACTCTGACGAGGAAGTTCTTCTTCCTTCCGAATTCTTTTGTACACAAGAAGGGTCAGTACCATGGCAAGACAGAATGATATATTGACCATTTTCAGAGAAACCTTGTCTCATACTGTTTCACTATCAAACCATAGTCATAATAAAAATTATTTTATAACTTATTTTGTGTCTTATTCAAAATGTGTTTTCCCTAAAATATATCTCTTAGTAGAAATATTTAAAAATAAAAATAGTTTCTATTTATATGAATGTTGTTCGTTTGTCGCATCTAATTTGTTTCATAGATTTTGATAGATTATGTTAAGAACGTTACACCCACGTACATTCTCTTTACCTTCCTCCTCCCTACTAACATCCCTCTCACACGCACGCACGCGCTCACACACACACATACACACACATGCAATAATCGTATTTTAGTAGACGAAATATTAACCAGTTTGGTGTTGAGTAATCGATTAAAACTATTGGTTTCCTGTAAGCCAGACCTAAACTAGTTTGCAACTGTAAACTGTGTGCATTGTTAGGCAAGATTGTTTTGGCTCATAAGTATGTGCTCAAGTAGTGTTTGCATAAAACATTGTTGAGACCGTCCCGCCTGAATTCGCTAATATGCTATGTAATTTAGAAGCCATTACTCTTTCTCTTGTGTTGTAATTATGATACTCAACAGTAAACTATGGCTAGAGACTGATCTTGCAGGCAGAATATTGTTATATAATTATTTGTCACTTGTAGGAGTCATATGGGCTAGACGGAAATGTATACGATTGTTGCAGAGACTGATGTTAAATTTTTTATGGTGCAATTCCATACAATACAATAGTTATTAAAGAAAATATTAATTCATAATTACTCAATTATTATTGTATTTTATTAATAATAATAAAACTTTTCGTACAAGAATATATTTTTTATTATTTTTTCAATATAACACTGTTTATATACTGTTAATTTTAATAATTTTTAATTTGTATATCTGATGATGTTTGTTAAATACTATTGAAACAGTGTTATATTAAAAAAATAATTAAAAATATATTCTTGTACGAAAAGTTTTATTATTATTAATAATAGAGAAAATATATATAGAAAAACTTGTTCAAAGCGGAATTGCATGGGACCGAAGTTTTTTCGGATTGCATAAGTACTCGCATTATACAAACTTAGACATTAGTTAAATACTGGACTTCGTAGACCTTGTATACGTATTTTGTTTCTATTCTATTACATACACCAACATTTCTGTCATAATATAATTACACAATATAATGTCTACCAACTTTAGGCATTTATGACTTTAGTTGTTTTATGAAGTTTACACTTTAGTTTAGTGCAGTAGGCCTACTTTATTATTATTACTGGTATTATAATTTTTATTACAGACTTTACTACAGTACTGATTAGAAACATACCTGATTTATTTTTCATCAGGCTGTCCATTTCACTGAAGCCTGATACAAAAATATAACAGAGCTGTTCCCATGCTCTCCCTTTTGCTATTTTGTTTGAATATTCATTGCATCTCGGATCCCAAATTGCCGGTCTCTGTTCCACTTCAATTATAAATCGATCAGAATCAAAATCCGACATGATAGTTAAAGTTTTTAAATAGTTTTTAGAAACAAGAAAGTCTTATAAAGTTTAAAAACAAATAGTAAGAAAGCTCCAAACAGTTTTATAGAAATTACAGTGTTAATACACGCTTCACACCACTACTCTGAACACTGCTGTGGCGCGACTGAAAGTGGCCCGTGTGCAAGCTCCAACGCCACAAATCGTCGCCACTCGTGGCGGGGACTGGCTTCTGCTTGCCACAGTCGCTCGTGTGCAAGGGTACAATTTAAAACCATGTAAAACAACCGGGCGCGACTGAGTAGCGCGACTGAGTGGCGCCACAGATTGGCCCGTGTGTTCATTGTTAGTGTCAGTCCAATTCATCGTTAAATGTAAATAATAGTACATATAAGGGATTAAGGTGTCATAGTGTAAGATATTTATTATATTTAACTGGTAGGACGCAATGAATTCTGTCGTAAACTTAACGAAAACGCTGTTCAGTTTACGTCCGATTGAGTAAAAAATTGAAATTAAGAAAGTAGGTAGGCCTACATCAGACCTTTCAAATTGTAATCAAAGTGTAAAATCAGGTAACAGAATACTTAATCGTAAATTTAAAACAAGATTTATACAATAAATATTTGTGGTTATGTGGGTGTGGCACTAAAATTGCATTATTTTGCTTTCCTTGTGTATTGTTTGGAGGGGAGGAGACTTGGACATTTTCTATTCAAAGAATAAAACAATTTAGTACGGTACCATCCAACTCAACTGCAACCCCCAAATTTTTCAACCACCAACCGCCATTGCCTTTTGCCCTTCTTTTCTTCATTATTATACTGATACGATAAAGACTGTATCGTTAAAGATACATAGTAGGACATGTTAAATGTTCAAATTATCTCTTTTTTCTTATTTACAACGGAACACTGGCTTTTTTTATTTTTACAGTAGGCCTACTTGATCGTTTATGGAGCGGCCCGCCGCGCCGGTAGTTTCTTTAATTGTGGCCCTCAGACGATGTTAAGTTGGAAACCACTGGTTTAACATATACGTCGATGATTTCATTAGAATTGAAATCGTAAGGAGCAGTAGCGTGGTGTCCATGTAACCGGTATTGCCGGCGGCAACAGTACTGGAAATAAGAGAAAATAATATTAATTATTTCACGAATAAATACTTTAGTTATTGAATAATTTGAAATCCGAACAATATTAGTAAGCAAACTTGAAGAAAAGCGTAGCATTTGCTTTCGAACTGCTGGGCGCTTTCACCGTCTTGTGTTGCTGGCTCACAAATCGGCAATGTTTTACTGCGTACGGTCATTGACCTCGTAGTAGTTGTCACTGTACAAACTGTGAAGGGGGACACACACTCGTCCACCCAATGTGTTGCCGCTGTATAAACCGGCAAAACGCTCAGTTCGTTTTCGGAACCGATGTGCAGCAGTTACTATGTACCTATTTGTTTTTTGTTCGTTTAGTCGTGTGTTTCTCTGTTCGTCTGTATTACTTTTAATTCGATTATTTGTGTTCTGATTTATTCTCTGTAAGTATAATGAGAGTCAGATCCCGTTGAACCGGACCCTCTTCTTCACCCAGCGAATGATAGAAAATGCTATAAAAAGAAAACTTGGTACAAGTAAAAATTCGAATTAATTTTTAGGTTAAGTTTTAGACCTATCACAACCGGCAACAGGTGTTGTGTACCCACGCCACGCCACTGTAAGGAGTAACAGCAAGCTGACAGAGATATGTAAACACCTATGCGACTGACCAGCTAATTACTTAAGAAAGGGAAGACCGAATTGCAACGCCCAATCTATAAACTATAAGTTACCGGAAGTGTCGCCTGTTTGTCTGTCAAATCTATAATACCCATGTTGTGAGTGTGAAAGTTGCAACACTCACACAGCATACCTTCAGTCATGAATGATGAATTTTTCTTTGTGTTCACAACAACGGAAAAATGGATGTGAAGCATAGACAGAAGGCAGTTATCGAATTCTTAACTAAGGGTACGCGTAGAGTGCAGCCAGGTTGTCAGATTCAGTAATTAGTCATGCAGTTAAGTTGTGAAGAAGCTACGTATTTACTAATTGCTTCAGCAGGTTCAGCTTAAAAATGGAACAAGAGAGAAGTGGGGTGTCAATGAAATTAATCTCTTATCAGGTTACCTGCAACACTCATTTCCTTTTATGTAGGCCTATCTCGCCAACAGGCGTCTACAACCACCCGGGTTCCTACAAATTCCTCGACTTCCTTGCTCCAAATTTCAGGTTTCATTAAAACTTTTGATATCAGTGTTTCCGTATCCATGAGGAAAATAAGAAACGTAACTCAAACGAATAAAACACGTGCAGAACGCTCCGACTCGACGCTGGTGCTGGATCTGTGGCGCCGGCTCGCGTCGATTGTCATAATCCGAAAACTTGTCTGCACTCTACGCATACTCTAAAGAGGGATGGCTCAGAAACGTCGTAACATTAGACGAGAATAATTTTTGTAACATGTGTCAATAAGTTTCAGACAAGAGAAACTTTCATAGACGAAAAACCACGTAGTCGAAAGCTAGCAACTGTAACGACTTTTGACAACCGCGGGAACGAGTTGATGACACGATTCATGCAGATCGGGGAAACTGTTGCGAGCTTGAATTGTGGGCATGACATCGTATAAACGACCTGGGGCTACAGTAGAGTATGTACCTCATCCATTGACATCTGCATTGAAGGAGACAAGAGCAGACGTGTGTGTTCAGAACAACTGTTCATGTTTGAAGCCGATGAACAGAACTTTTTTTACAAGTTTTGTAACAGAAGACGAGGCTTCGGTGCATCAGTACGATCGCGATACTAAGAGACAGCCAATGTAATGGCGACACAGTACTTAACCTAGGCCTAAGAAGTGTGCAGCCTTGCTGTCTAGGATGAGAGAAGAATCATTTTGCTGGAATTTTCTGAACAGGCCTCAACAGTCCTTCTCCCAGATTGCTACGTTCATTTGATCGGCAGCTTTCTGCGGACCGTAGCTTCCGAGTGAGACTAGACCACGGTCCCTCTTCTGAGAGGCGTATTACCGCTGGCGTCCCTCAGGGCAGCTTCCTTGGGCCTCTCCTGTTCTCGGTGTTCGTCAGCGACACGCCCCGGGTGGCTGGAGAAAGGCTGTCTCTGTTTGCCGACGACACCACGTCTTTTGTTGCGGAGACGAACGCAAACTTTGCAGCCATCAAGCTACAGCGTCAACTCGACGCGCGTGTCGGGTCGACCTGGAGACGAGTTAACGAGAACTGGAGAGTTGCCGTTAACGCTACTAAGAGCACAGCGGTAATATTCTCACGACGCCGCAAGTGGCCTCGGCCGCTAACCGTAAGCCCAATAGAGTTGCCCTGGACCAATAGCGTCAAGTAAATTACCTCGGGCTTCATGTAGACTCCCGACTCACCTGGCAAACCCACGCACAGAAGGTCAGACAACGCGCCTCGGCGCAACTCAGTAGACTCTGGCCCGTGCTTTCTAACACGTACGTGTCCTGTGTGGGGTTACTTTGCACGCTGTCATGGATCGGCGCTCTCGACCGGCGACTTAAGCTTCGTGTAAAGTCCCCCAGAGGTTCTCTTCTCGAGCTTTGAGAAGACGCCTAGGTGTCCGCTCCCTGGATGACACCTTGAGACGTCTGGCGTGTAGATTCTATGGTCGGGCTGCTCGCGTGACCCACAATCCCCTAATCGCCGGACTCAGTAAATACAATCCAAGGTCAGGTTAGTCTTGGAAGCGACCCCGTTTGTTAGCCTAGGTGGTATAATCCACCAATCGAGGGTCGCTTCACGCTCTCCTACAATTAGATAACAAATAAATTAAACTCAAACTGACCCAGTGGTAGGAGTCCTTTTGGAGGCTCGGGACATTGCACACCTTGCGTTTCGCGCTTCGCAGCTGAAGATCACGTCCTGAAAATACTTCCGTTACTTCCTGACAACCAAACTTTCACACACAATTTCTAATCAAGTTTCAAGACAGCAAGTACATCTAACTACTACATACAAAGCTATAATTATCAACTTGTTTGGTTTGTTTATATAGGCGACACGAGTATTCACATCAAAATTTAGGTAAGATTCGATCTGACAACTTTTTCCAGTTTCAAAAACGCCGTGATGTCGATTCAACCACATCTTGAGGGAAGGTTATACCAAAAACTAATGCCGTTGCTAATTCCTCGAGTCTTATCGAGACCGTCTCCAGGTTGATGTGATCGTTGTTTACCAATCGATCGTTGTCAATCGCACGCTGCTGTGAAAACAGACTTCAGCATGTACAGTATCGCTGAGATATGAGGGTATGAGGCGGACCTATGTGAATGCGGGGATTTGCTCCCGCTTTAACTGACGGCCACTTCACTTGCATTAAAGTCAACAACAAATTTTTTGAATTATCGTTATAGTAACAAGTTTCCATAAATACACTTGTACTTCAAAAATTAACAATAAAAAATTTTCATTTTTAATTCTAAACATTTTAAATCCAAAACTAGAATTTTAATATTAATTTCATCATTGTTCGAGTTATGTAAGTTAAACCGTATAACCACGTCTGCAATATAGTTTCGTACCATTACTGACAAAACATGTGAACACGATATAATTGTTTTGTTTTATTTGTTTACTAGCAGATACCCGCGGCTTCGCACGCGAATATTGTTGTGGTAACTGTCGAGTTGGTAAATTGCTAGTGGTACATCTATATTAATAATATTCTTATATTGTAAGTTATGAATATCCAAAAAGTGAGAAGCAATAGATCCATCATTCATGTTTCCTCGATACGTAAAATCAAAATTTGATAATTTAGTAGATATTTACAAACATGCAGTAACACAATTAGATAAAATGTTTATTCGTATAGAATAATACAAATAATGAATACATAAGTATATTGATATGAGTTAGTCGAAATCTTACGTGCTAAGTCAGTCTTAAACTTTTTGGTAGAATCCTTATATACGTAAATGTCTCACAGTCCAGTATACTCAGTTTTTATATATATTTTTACATCAGAGCCTCGTTATAAACTACATTTTTCGTTCTGCCGTTATCAGATAAATAAAGAGCTCGCTGCTTCTGCTTACTCGAGAACATGCCATATACAGTTGTCCGTGAGAAAAGCAAGCAGCTCTTAAATCCACACCAGCTGCACGTAAAGTTTGCCCTTGTGACTTATTGACAGTCACTGCAAAGTGAAGTCTTAAATAGTCTTAGTGAAGTCACTGCATAGTTAACCGGAAACTGAGGTCTTTTAAATTGAAATGGAAAGTTATTGGCTATGATTGGAATTCTTGGGATAAATACTGTTTCTCCTTTGCCGCAGCCTGTTAAGATAGTCGCTTCGATGATATGTTTTTTTTTGCGACCTAACTTTCAATCGTGTTCCATTGCATAACTGTGGTGGCTTCAGATTTCTCATGAGTATAATTGGAACACCTAGTTTTAATTTCTATGTGTGAGCTGGTAATCCTGATGCAGATAAACTATTCAAAAACTCAGTTGGGTAATGTACTGCATCCTCTTCGTTCAAAACTGTATTAATGGAGTGATATGTTTTTTCGTCTCCTGGAAATTTATGCAATATGCAGCTATTTATGGCATTTACTTGTTCGTTTTTTGGTGCTAGTATCACACGCTCACATAACCACACATCATCGTGCAAATTTATAGACTCAATATGTCCATAAACCTTTTCGATCAACTCTGCCAGTGAAGAAACTGTACGACATAATGATGGCGGTAAACATATCGCACCGTCTGTCTCTAGTATCTTACCATCTCCAAGGCTTAATAAAGTAGTAGAAAATTCGTGAATATCTGCATCACCTCCAAGTTGGACTCTCATGTTTATTGTGAGTGATACTGTTTGAACGGTACGCCATATATTCGATCGTTTGACGCAAGCGTTTACTTCATCAGCTCTGGTACCTCGCGTAACTACGGGCAATGTTGGCTGAAATCTCCGGTAAAGAGAAAAGTTATTCCACCCACAAATCTGTTGTCATTGCGCAAATCTCGTAGAGTTCTATCGAGAGCTTCTACTGATTTTTTAGGGGCCATAGTGCACTCATCCCAAACAATCAAGTCTGCATTTCTAATCAATTCTGCTTTAGCACTATTTTTGGAAATATTGCACACTGGAAATTCGCTGCAATTCAAATCTATTGGTATTTAAAAAAAGGAATGAGCCGTTTTTCCTCCAGGTAATAATCTAGCAGCGATTCCCGAGGAAGCTGCTGCTAATGCGATCTTGCCTTCGCTTCTTAACTTCGAAAGAGTCAATTTTATTCAAAATGTTTTACTTGTGCCTCCTGGTGCATCAACGAAAAATGCATTTCCAGATTTACAGTAAACACTTTGAAGAATGAGTTGATATATATTTCTTTGTTCGTCTGTCAGTAATATTTCATTCTCTTCAACTGTAGAAAGTAGCTGTTGTCTGTCATAAGTGGTTTCAGAAAGATATTCCTTTGAAATGTTTTGCACGGTAGACTGGATTTTGTAATCCGTATTGAGCTATCGGATTACCACCGATAGAAGTAACAAAATCTTGTAAAAGCAGTAAACAACTATTTTCAGTGCTTTCCTTGTATAAACTCAATCAGCATCAGGAATTCGACGCATAATGTCTCGAATCAAGTCTTCAGAGAAGTGGTCTTTGTATTTAATCTACAATGCACTCGGGTTTGAAATACTGCAGAACACCAACATTATTGCAAAAGGTTCTCTCATTTTTTCAGGGCTAGCAGGTAAACTTGCCTCTGACAATGTGTCGTTCCAATGATTGTAATTCTCTACGAGATCAAGAGCTTGGCATGCAGCTTGAAAAGTTGGATGAATTACGTTGTCGACAGTCTTGATATTTTCAAATGAAGTTGGGCCACGTATATTGTTTAGAAGTAAACGAAGAAAATAACATTCACGATTGTTTGGATGAACTGTATACACTCGACCCAATACGTGTTCACGATATACGTTCTCGCTCCCTTCTAATAAGACTCCTCGACGTCTACGTTGAAATTTTCTTGTCTACCTATTGAAAGTGTAATATGCTGGCACTTCTTCGTACAACAAAGTTTTGGCAAAGTTATCTTCCCGACATAGATAAGAAAATGCCATGAGAGTGGTGTTTCTTGGATTTTCTATTCTTCCGTGCAAATTATCTTCACGAAAATAAACTCTCTGCCCATTTTCGAGATGTACGTCTAGATGAATAACAGGTGGAAAACGCTCATGTATAGGGAAAGAGAAGATTCTCCATATAGCTTCAGATGTGCTTATGTGTCGACCATTTTGAAACTGTAATACTTCATCGTAAGAATTTTGTATACCAATCGTAGATAGATCGGAGCCTTTATTGACGCATTTACATATATATTTAATGGATTTTACACTACTACACAATTCAACATTGATGTGAGCACCAAAAGCTCGTGAAAGCACCGGTGAGTATGGAGCTACCCGTCTATTGTCAACTATTAAAATCTCATCTCTCAAACGGATTTCACACTGAAAACTTCCATCTTCAAGACTTAGTCGGCGATAATTAGGGTAGCTATCATCATTTATCGTCGTTTCTTTTGTAAGCGATTTAGGATATCGTTTAGTACACTGACCCTCCTTCATACATGGTGACTGTGCATTAATTGTTCCAAATGGCCCATGAATCATATGTGTTTTAACTATATCATAAAGCTCTGGATCTTTATCAGGGTCCGGCAGCTCTGCACTAATCACAGAATCTATCTGATCTGGTCGTATTTTTCCTTCTAACCAGAGCAAAATATGCGCATGCGGCAAACCTCTTTTTTGCCACTCTACGCTGTACATGTAGCAGACAACTGAGCCAAAAATTTTACCTTTCACTAAGAAATCCATTAATTTCTTCAATTTCAGATGAAATACGCGTGCTACCAAGTCGTGTCGATCTTGAGCTGAAAAGCCTTGATGCAACTCCTGGACGATCTCTCTTCACTTAGGATTTGTAGTGGACGTAATAAATAAATCAGGCCGCGAGTATTTGCGTACGTAGCAAAAAGCGTCTTGCGTTCGCTCATGCATATATCGTGGACCTCCTGTGAAACTTGAGGGTAGAATGATCAAGCGGCCTAAATTATCCAAACTTTCATTATTTCGTAATGCATCTCGCAAATCTATGTAATTCTCAGCTCGTAACTGAGTTTGATGAGTACCAGTGGCGAAGCTAGTAGTTAATGAATGGGTAGGCAAAAATCTTACTTTAAATTTTTTTTAAGGAATCACTAAAAGGACGGTAGTTCAAATCGAACGCTGAGGCAGAGTTTGCTGTTAGCGAATGGTTCCACAAACAGCCGTAAGAATTTTACTAGGAGGGAATCTACAGATTAGTGCAACAGTGGGACTCATGTCTTAATATTAATGGAGACTTCTTTTAAAATCGTTGAATAAAAAATGCTTTACAGCCCTAAACGTGTTTTTATTGAACAATCCTTGTATAAGTCATACACAATAATACAACTGATTGAACTTCAAATTTTTAAACTTGATTAGTTTCTATATATATATATTGTATGTTTAATGTTACAAATAATCCAAATAAAAATCTTGATCATCTGTTACTTCAGCAGTATAACAGGAACACTTTTAATAACTGCATAAAATAAACACACTTATAAACAACAAAGCGCGCTTTAACTTAACTTTCTGCATCACAGAAGTGAGACATGCCTCAATGCTCTATGTGTACAGCGCGGGACAATCCCTCTCCCCCGCACTTCCCTACGCGCCAGCACATTGCTTACATACGATGTACAATGTACACAAAAAACGCTGAAACAAGTTCACGTTGCCTCATTCGCTTTAAATGAGCTATGCCGAATCTCACCTGTCACCATATAGGGGTCGCTCAGTAAAGCACCTTTCGGCTTAATAAATTCGACAGTCATAGTAACAATGTATAATCTTTACGTTACGTAGTTCATACGTATTTATAATTTCTATTCTACAGGATTTTTTAGGGTAGGCATCGCCTCAATTGCCTCCATGTAACTTCGCCACTGATGAGTACGGATGTATATAAGCCTTTCCGACTCTATCTTAGCATACGTATCAACAATATATTGATTCAGAAGCTGTTTGTAATAAATTAAATGATCGTACTCATCTTTTCTCATCATGAGTCTGTAAGAATAAAATTGTAGAGCTGAAACTTTCTTTGTAGTTTGTAACCCAGTCTGAGGATCGACTAATTTTAATGTAAAATGATAACCATCTTCTCCTCTGCAAAACATTAAAGGGTACTGTAAAGCATCATAAGCTCGATGTGTTTCTGCAATTCGATGTAGCGTATGATCCCTCGCACGGATTATTATATCGCGTTTATCGCGTTCCTGGTTAACTAAAACTACTGCCACCTCATTGGTTGTCGGTGCATTGTAGCGACCCCTGTGCTCTTCATTATTTTCTTTTCGATCAGCATGAATCACAATAAGTTATTGTACTGTTTCAGATGTACATTCGCAGATGTTACAAATTCAAACGCACTTTTCAGTTCACTAACATATGGGTTGATTGCGTGAAGAAAATTTTGAAGTTCTGTTACTAATGTCTTATCCAAGTTACGAATATGATCCATTCTTGTTTCAGCTTGCTGTAAATAATTAGCTATGAAATACACCTGTAGAAAGTTTGGTACTTCGTTTTGTGTGGGGAGTAATGATCCCATGAGGTGATATACTTGCCCTTGAATTTTGAAAGTAGGCATGAAGCTCCCTTCGACTACTTCATTGGCTCCGAATGATGTAAATTGAAAGCTGAATTGTACGATCTTAATGCATTCAAAAATTTTTTCGATAAAATGGTGTTCTCCATTTAATAATGATTTTAACGGTTCTGGAGGAGGAAGTATGGGATCTAATCGCACTTTTCCTGCAGAGCAACATAATCCATGTGATTCATTTTTCCACTTTAAAGCTTTGCAATGAGGGCAAACCATACTCGGTAACCCGATATCTGTTTCATTCGCGTAATTAATAACTGGATTATAATTGAAACCACTATTTAATTTTACATTCCATCGTAAAGTAGGACCTCGTGATCTGAGAGTCGCTTGCCTGCGTCTTTGTGCCGCTAATCTATTTTCACGAATCGTAGGACTTTCAACCCGTGAGACTTCTTCTAAGCCAGATCTTTCTGAAGAGTTTCCAGGAGCTGATTGCATTTCGACTCCTTCGACGTCATTTTCAGATGCTCTAAGACGCCTCTTTCTTTCCGCAACACCAGTAGATCTTCCTAAACATGATCGTCTTTTTGGCATTGCAAAGCTAAAAAAAGTGGAAATGTATTTATCTGATCTATACTAATAAATCTCTAGAGGGGGCAATTAATAATTTATACAATACAATACACATTGTTTACTTACCGATGACGTAAAATTAACGAAAAAAGGCACTGATACTACATTACTGACGCTCATCGCATAATTCTCGATGAAGTAGGTTAAGTATAATTCTCGACAATTATAATTATTCCTACTGCACATAGGCCTACTGAATATTCAAATGTCGAAGAGTATGGTTTGTCAGAATCAACGTGTACTATATAATCAATGTTACAATATAATCAAACAATGAATTATTGTATTGTTTATACGAATGCCATATGCTGATAGAATTCCATAAGAATATTATTAATACAGATGTACCATTAGCAATTTACCAACTCGACAGTTATCACAACAATCATATACAAATATTCGCGATCGAAGCCGCGGGTTTAAAAAAAAATAGTTTTTTTTGCAATAACTTCGGTTCTTTTTAACCTATCGTTATCAGATAAAGTGGAAAACCTTCCGTTGGGTACCTGCTATCAGCGTGCAAAGTTTCATTGAAATCGGTTCAGTAGATTCTGAGATTACCGGGGACAAACGTAGGCCCCCCTAGAGATTTATTATATAGATTAAAATACTGGTATCGACGTTTAATGTCATCTCATACCTCTTCGATTTGAAGAAAGAAGTAGGTGTTATGTACTTTGGATAACATGTTTATGGTAGAATTAAATGATTTGGCCAAGTATTACAAGAAACACACACACACACACACAGTTCGCAATTACGCACGCTTGGCTGCATAGAACATAGTAGTTAGAAATGTTTAAACGAATTATTCCCAGCGAGATTGCTTTCTCCTTTCTTTCTGTCAAATTGCGTTTCACAATAAGTGAACCGTTCCTGTGACCCACATATTAAAAGCAACATCATACAATTCAAATGGCTGTGATGAAGTCACCAAACGGCATAAGTTACTATCTGGACTTAATGTTTTGCATCTAGAACAACAAAAAATGTCTTTAAAATTCTCTATTCGACTTTTGGTTTACGTTTCAGTTACTTATTAAGAAGTGGCATTAAATTAGCCTACAAACGGTAAATAGAGAAAAGCTACTGAAAAAACGTACTTCCATCAAAATAGGAAGTGTAATAAGTTAGGCCTACAATAATCAGGGGTATGCAGAATTTTTTATGACAACAAAGTGAACAGACATAAATTAATATTATGGACACTCAGCTCCTAACAACATTTCTGTAGGTAAACAGAATTAATTATTAGTCTATTGTTTATTACAAATAACATTTGGACCCACCTTAAAAGAACAAGAAAAAGAATATTACAGTTGTTCAGCTGAGTTCAGCTTCAGGGGGGTAACCCCCTCATCAACTCCCCTCTGTCTAGTATTACACCCATGGCAGTAATGAACGTTTTGCATTCAGACAGACATGTGATATTATTAATCTACTTCAGGTACTGTATTCTGAAGTTTTTGTTCAGGCTAATCAAGCTACAACAGGTATTTAAATGATCACAGTACATATAGCATAGGCAGGCCCGGCTCCAGGCAGGGGCGAACCGTGGCACCGCCCAGGGCGGCAGATTCCGGAATGTTAAGTTTTGAAATTGTCAGATAAGTGTATTAAACTGTGCAATGGCTTAACTCATGGTGAATCAAAAGACATCAGTGCTATTGATTTAGAGAATGAACTTAAAGAGCTTTCTTCCAACAATTACGCCTGTTGAGACTTCAAAATTTATTCAAGAGTATGGGTTTCCACCAAATGTTGGTGTCGCTCTAAGAGTTTTGCTAACATTACCTGTGACAGTGGCAAGCGGAGAAAGAGGCTTTTTTCGAAGCTCAAACTTATTAAGACTTATCTCAGATCGAATATGTCCGAGACTCGCCTGAGTGGTCTATAGAACATCAGTTATCTGAATCACTTCATTACAACAAAGTCATAAAGAAGTTTGCCAGTGCAAAAGCTAGGCGAGCATTTTTTAACAAAGGTATATGATACATTACTTTTGTTATATTTCAGTCATAATGAATTTTAGTTAATATTTTAATTTTAAGTCATCACATAGGAATACATTTTTATTGTCTCACGATTCCTTGTATTGTCTCTACAATTTTTATTGTAGCCGTTCGCCGCATCGTAAACGCGAAAAAGTTCTAGTTATTTGATAAACACAACAATGCAAACATTCCTAGTCGTCATTTGAAGGTAAGCGCCGTATCTTTAGAGTAGGTCTAGTGTGCGTGAATATGTTCAAAGTTAAAATAGGGAGGGGGCGGCATTCATAAATACTGCACAGGGCGGCAGAAGCGCTGAGGCCGGCCCTGAGCATAGGAGTATTTCAAACGCTGTCTGACTTTACAATATTATATTATTATACCACGCGCTGGGCACCATATACAACGTTACATTTGTTGTATATGTAGTTTGTTATGCCCCACGTTCTTTGGGAGCCATGTAAAACGTTAATTTTTATGTGCGTCTCTGATTGCATAAATTAATTGAAATAATAAATCTTGCTTGTTGCCCCGCGTTGGGAAGCCATGTACAACGTTATATTTCTTATATGCAATTTTATCTGCACAGATTAGTTAATTGATTTTAATTAGGTCGCAACCCCAAGTTTGAGTGGTCATATACGACTTTATATTTTCTGTGAAGTTATGAGTGTAAATGTTAATTGTTCAAATAACTAAATTACCTTGTTTACTATGATTGACGACTCTTTATCAGTTAGGATAAATGGTTTATTATTGATGCTAAATATATCTGCTCATAGGAACTTCATCATGTAAGGTATGATAATTAATTGTATACCATTCTAAGGAGTTTTCCATAAATGTAGGTTTTTACTACAGATCTTGTTTACTGCTCCAGGACGGGCATACCATATATGATGATACACTCTGATATCACTGAACTTTAATACGTCCCGCGTTCTGGAGCACCATATGTAAACAGGTGTTTTGGGTGAATAACAATTATGTGACTCAGACACTATTAACTTTCGTGAACAATACAAATTTATTATATATTTTCAATGTCATTTAAATTCTGAATAAAGTTAGCGTTTCTATACAACTTATTAAATACACAATGCTGTTATATTATCTCTAACATTTATGAACATCTACAAATCAATAAAGGTTAATTAATGACTTTATAAATTTCAATATATCCTACTCTATGGATTCATATTTCTCAATTTGCGTTACTTAGAGCAATTGAATAAATGTATATTCAACTCAGTGGCGAGTTCTTTTTGAGTGGCAGGACAGTGGCAACCTAATCTAATGGTACATGAATAATAATAATTTACTTGGTGTTTGTATCCAATTTGCGGTGACTAACTGCGTAGTTCCTCATTCTGCGACGAGGTCCAGGCTGAAGATAAGACGATTAATCTACTCCGCGTCATTGAATTGTGATACGCCAATTAAATTTCAATTGACACTCCGTCACGACACTATTTGTTCCTCATTTTATTCGGATACTCGCATGAAATGACTAATAGCGTTAATTCGAATATTTCTTCATTGTCTAAAACACTTTTGCGTGCAGGTTCTTTGTCACTCTCGGTGTACGTGTGCAATAGTTTACGCCGCGTTCAACTAGAGCGATCGTACCATTTATAATGTATTCACTTATGCAAATATAATTGGCTTTATTTGCATTTAAGTGAGTTAATTCGTGGCACAATCTCACTATATTGTCTCATGTCACTTACGTCACGGTAATGTGATATATTGTCAATACTTTGTCACACGCATTCGATTCATAAAACGGGATATTTATGATCACAAAGTCTGATCGTACTTAACTCGACATAGTCTTAGTATTTAACTTCCACGATCTTACGAATTCTATTAACGCACGGGTTAGTTCTACAGTTTTACATAGTTTCTGATGCACTCCCGAACGATCTCTCTGCTTGTATCAATACACTTTACTACAGTCCATCTGAAAGACTCTGGCTGATTTATACCGAAATAAAATTGACTGACAAAAATTAGAATACGACCGAACTGAGACTGAACTCAAATTGACTGTTTGAAAATTGAAAATCGACTGACTTGAGATTTAAAATAGACTGACCTCTGATTTAAAATAGACTGATCTCTCCTTCTCTGCCAACACCTAATTTTATTTCTTCAGCAACACGACTCCCTCCACGGATATCATACCCTTACTGTCATGATTGGTTTCTCGCTTCCGATTCTGCGAAGACTCCTCCTAGATACTCTGGCTGGGGCCTCTAGTCTCCTTCCCATTAGCTCTTCACCCTAGTCTCCATGTTGACGTCTTCTTAACACCCGCCTTTGCCGAATTCCTTGTTCCTGATAGGTCAGCCAAGAGCCCTCTCTAAAAGTCTTGCTGACCACACCACCTCCCCGTATGACGACGGACCTAATTACACGGTTGTCTGTTACGTGATTGTCTTACGTTCCCTACTGTCCTTCCCAAGAGATTTCCTGTCCGCACATGTGTGTACCATAACCCGGGTGTGTCGAATCTCCGTATTGTCCTCGACTTCCCTTGTTACGTTCACACGCTGATGGTGGTCATCTTCCAGGAACTAACATCTGTTCTGCAGCCCTATAAGATGCTCCGTATGCCGTGCCAGCAAGCAAGTTACCCGCTGTGCGGCTATGCATGTTCTTTTGTTCTTAATTGCATCCGCTCTTAGACTGCTTTTGTGGAAAATGTTATGTCCATGTGCAGCCGCTAACTCACACGTGTATGTCCAAAATGTTGGCGTCCCCTTAGTACACGCTTTGTCGGTAATTGTGACGAAAAGACATAGTCTTTTGTTTCTTTGTTATTGTAGCCTTTTGCGCTTATGTCGTTCATCCACGTCCAACATCTGCTGTGTGCCGAGGCATTGTCTTTCTTAAGTCATTGTCTAACGGCGGCCGTTTGGCTATAACATGCATCACTCTTGACAGTTGACGCCCGCTACAGTGCCGTTTACACACAAAAAATTCTCTACTGTAATTGCTTCACAGAGTTCCCAATTTTGGTTCATTGATGAGTCCCGAATCAAGGAATCGCAAATTAATGCCCTTGCTGAAATTTCATCAATGGTCATTCTTCATTGAAAAGAGTGTAGTCACCAAAGATCATCTTCCACATGAAAGAGTGTAGCGTCACTTACCCTTTCCTTCCCCCATTTTCAACACTGTCTGTCATTATTACACCACTGTCGTTCATAACATCGATACTGAATTTATTGCTCGCTTGTTTGAGATTATGAATCCATTTACAGATTTTCTAGTAATTAAATGGTTAAGTTAATATTCATTTACATGTTCTATATCTACAAAATTCCTTCTTTTTAAGTAAATAAAGTAAAAAAAAATGTTCTTTTGTTGCTAACTAGTTATCATTTTTTTTTTCGTTTAAGTTTTTAATATGCATTACTCCTAAATAATCTACAAGCTAAATTTTACATTTTGTTGACAAGCGTCCTACCAACTTGGTTACAACAAAAGAAAACACAATAAGCTTACGTTTAAATATCTTGATTACCTATTCACTCCAATTTCCTTGGTTATATTTTCCAAAGATTATATTACAATTTGATTTATGCTAAATTTTACACATATAAACATTAGTAATGTACTTCTTATACGTATCAAAAAAATTTTTCTTCCCCTAAAATTTTACAATTTCTCAACAACATCTCATTTCAATTGAACAAAACCTTATTTACATTTCCCCTTTTATTTGAACTTAACAACTACCACACTATAACTCTCATTAAAATTTTTACGATTACACAATTTATATAAAATGATTTTTTTTCTTATTGTACATTCTTGTAATTTATTACTGCTTGTTGTACATTCCAATAATTTATAGCTAATTATTTCATATGATTAAGTAACAAACCTTTGCTTACTTTCTCCTATCGATTACTATCTTATCACGTACATTATTCAAAATTCTACCAAGAAACAAGACAATTAAATTTTTACAAATTAGTCTATGATTTCACTACTAACTATAACACAATGACATAGTTCTTGATTTAATTACAAAGACAATTCTATCTCTTAGCTAAGCAAACTTGAATGGTTTGTTTTATTACCGTTAGAGGCGTTACGTATTCCTCTAACTTCTTCCCACTTAGCCGTTGAGTAATTTGCCTTTTCCTTCCTTTATGTAACATAAACACACGTCTTGTCCTTAAATAATTTGATGTATTATTTATCACGTTGATTTCTTTCTTTAATCTCTTTCCTTCCGGGAATGATATGCTTTTAATTGCCTTATGTTGAATTTGCCGCGGACCTTCTGTTCATCGCTGCATTCAACCAAGATATATGTAGCTTCCCCTAAGACCTGTTTCACCTTATAGGGCCCACAATACAATTCACAAAATTTGTCAATTTTCTTCTGCATGGCATCCGATTGGCAATATGTCCTTACCAATACTAGATCTCCCATTTTAAATTTGGTAATTTTGTTATCCTCGTTCATTTTCCTTGCGTGCTTCTCTCTCTCCAGCTTCATTTTCACAAAGATTTGGTGGTTGTCCGTTATACTATGTTCATGTATTTCTTGGTTTAAGTATTTTTCCCAAACGCGTGCTGGTCTCCTACCGAACTGCGCTTCGTATGATGTTATTTCTATGGTGTCGTGATACGTTTCATTAATGCAGCTTTCTATTGTTGCAATAAAACGTGACCACTTAGTGTGTTGTTCGCCGACGAATATACGGAACATGTTTCCTAATTGTCGATTAATACGTTCGGCAAGGTTGGCGCACGGGTTGCGAATGGCAGTGTACTTCGGTTGTATTTGAAGTTCACTCATTCCTCTCACCCATTGTTTCGATGTAAACTGCGTCGCATTGTCCGTTAATATTGCTTTCGGTTTTACAACTTCTTCGATGTATTGTCGGACTCTCCTGATAGTTGCGGCCGTTGTTGCCCTTCTCAACGTGTATAACTTCACGTATTTTGTAAAGTTATCTACCATGACGAAGATGTATTTTACGCCACCCGTCGATACCGGTAACGGTCCGTAATAATCACCGCTAATGAGTTCTCCTTTCTCTGATGGTAAAATAGGTATCATTCCGCCAAACAGGTTCCTATTTTGGCTATCCTTGCAACGTTGACATTTGTCACAAGTTTTTACGTACTCTTTAATTTTCCTTGACATTTTGTCAAATGTGAAACTCTCCTGTAACAGTTTGGTACATTTCTTACCTCCTAAATGGCCGTACATCTGGTGTATTTCGGAGATGATTATGACCGTAATACTCTCTGGCACGTATAATTTCCATTTGTTCTTACACTTCCTATACAACTTGTTATCAATATACTTATAAAACTTACACATATCCTTTTCATTACTATTATTTAGATTATCTATAATAGATCCCAACGTCGTATCTTCCTTCTGGAATTTTCCTATGTCTCTTATCATACTACATACGTCTTTCTTCATTTTTATAGTTACCTGATTTATCTGATATTCGAAGTTCTCATCAACTTGGTCCTCTTCCGTTACGTCTTCTGGATACCGGCTGAGTATGTCGGCCACTACATTTTCTTTACCTTTACAGTGAAGGATGTTAAAGTTATATTCTTGTATGGATAGGATCCACCTAGTTATCCTGGAGTTGTTTAGATGGCATTTATGCATGAAAGTGAGCGCTTTATTATCAGTTATAATCGTTAATGGTTGACCCAAGACATATATTCGAAATTTCTCTAAACATCTGACAATGCTTAATAGTTCTTTTTCAGTCGTGAAATAGTTCTTTTCCGCACCCTTAAAAGTTTTACTTGTGTAGACAATAACACCCACATTCCCCTCTTCATCCAACTGATACAGTTGTCCACCATAGGCGTATTTACTCGCATCGCATTGAAGAAAATATCGTTGGTTGACTTTCGGAAATTTTAATATAACCGTCTCAATAAATAAATCCTTCACTCCCTTGAAGCATTGATCTAGTTCTGATGTCCAAATAAACCTTTTATTTTTTTTCAATAAATCCAGTAATGGTTGAATAGTTTCTGCGTACTTAGCAGTAAATCTATTATAAAAGTTAGTCAATCCTAAGAATCCTTTCAATTGCTTCTGGTTTCTCGGAAATGGGAAATTTCTGATCGCAGCAACCTTTTCTTCTGTTGCTTGTACTCCTTCCGTAGTTAAGCGATACCCTAGATAGGCGATTTCTTGACGAAAGAATTGCGATTTATCGAGGTTAATCGTTAGGTTTGCTCTGCGTAGATTGCTTAATAATAAATTTAAATGTACCAGATGCGTCTTGATGTCGTTCGAGTAACAAAGACAGTCGTCAACATAGATGATTGTGTTTTCCTTCACCGGATCTTCAAGTGCCATGTCTAGTCCTCTCGTCAGAGCGGCAGAACTGGTGCTTAATCCGAATGGTGTTACTGTATATCTATAACATTTCCCCTCATACATGAAAGCGGTGTAATCGCGACAACATTTCTTTAGTGGCACCTGCCAAAAACTGCTGGTTAAATCCACTGTGGACAGGTACTTCATTCTTCCACACCTTGCTAATATCTCTTGGATAGGAGTTGGTCCTTCATAGTCGGGAATGGTAACACTATTGATTTTTCGTGCGTCCAAACACAGCCTGACGTTTCCGTCTTTCTTTATTACGGCGACCATTGGATTTATAAATGGGCTATTTCCCCTCTCAATTACACCGTGTTTCAACATTTTGTTGATTTCGGCATCAACTCTTTGCTTGTATGCAAGTGGAATTGGCCACCCGCGTTGGAAATAAGGCGTGTTGTCCGTTACTTTAAATTCATGTTGATAACATTCCATTCTCCCTGGACTCTCCCGAAATAAACTTTTATTATTCATTAAGACTTCTCTCAGATTTTCTAATGTTTCCTCATCCACACCTGTTATGTTGTCCACTTTCGCGTTTATTTTCTTCTCGATTTCATCCTCTTCTTCTGCTTCTACTACTTCCATGTGTACAATGGGTATGCTGACATTTTGTTCTTCCTCTCTTCCTCTAAATTCGACGACTCCCTTTTCCACGTCAATCAAACATCTTTCATCTTTCATAAAGCTAATACCTAATATACAATTTCTAATTAAATTTGGAATAATTAAAAGTACACAGTCTATCTTGATATCCCTAATGTAAATGTCACATAAGATTTGTTTCCGTACTAGCTTAGACTTACTACCTACTGCACTAATAATCAGTGTATTAGTCATGCTTAATTCCTCATAAGGTTCTAAATAATGTTTATTTTGGTTGAACCATTCTTCTGACAACGCATTAATCACGCTCCCTGTATCCAATAAGGCAAGGACTGTAATATTATTATTGAACTTAATTAATATTTCTGGACACTTAGAAATCCGTTGTTCGAATTTTAATTCATCTTCATAAATTAATTCATTTCTAAGATCTGGTAATAGTATGTTAGTTTCGTGAAGTCGGTTCTTAGTCAGTATATCGGCTATCTCATTGTATTGTAGGGTTAATTTTTTTTTCTTTATCTACGTCGTTCCCCTTACCAGTCGAGGTTGACGCACCGTTGTTTACAAATTCCAAGGAATTTATGGGCTGTCGGTTAGTGTGTCGTCCAAACCCCTTAACGTTGTGACCGCTTTCACTTTCCTTGTTCGGCACATGTAGTTTTTGTTTCCAGCTGACACCCTTATTGTGAAATGGTTGGGGTGTATTTGTTGCTTCCCCCACACCTCGGGCATTCACCTTCTCGTGACTCCCTACAACGTCGTTGTCTCTGTTTGTTCGCTGATTAATCGTAGCGTACTCTGCAATCAATGATTCAAGGTTTTGGATAGAATTAATCCCCCTTGTCATCACAGCAATTTCAATATTCTTACCAAAATGGCGCGCTATCTTTTTGATTAACTGACGATCAGTGATTGCTGGCGTTAATTGGCGGCTTTCAAGTAGCTTGCGCTCCATATACTGTATTGCGCTCAGATTGCCCTTCCAATTAAACCGGCCAAATTCTAGGCTGTCTCTGACTGCGTCCTGTCTCTCTTCTCCCCAATACTTTTGTGTAAAGAGGTCTTTAAATTCATCAAAATTACGGATTTGGTCTCGTATCACCCTCCACCAAATCGCGGCGTCTGCTTCTAAATGTCGACCGATCCATTTGACATCGTCACTTGGGTAGAATGTGTTCTGGATTTCGGTCAGTTCTTTGAGAAATTCGATGGGATATCGGTCTGTGCCGTTGTATTTTAATTCGTTGTTATGCGGCCCACCTGTTCTTGCGGTCGATCCGACTTCTGCGTTGGCTAATTGACGCTGTAGTCGTTCTTGGCCTTCTTTAACTTTGGCGATGTGGTTTCTTAATTCTTCTAGTCGTGTCTCCTTCTCTTTATCTGTCTCACTGATTTTCTGTACAGCCGATCGTCGTCTGTCATCTACTTCTACGATCTTCTGTTTTAACGAGTTTACTGCTTCTCCTTGTTCTGTTCGTAGTCGTTCTACGTTGTTCATGACAACTCCTTTCAATTCTTCATTCCTGCTGTTGGTTTCTTGAATATGTGTGTCTATTTTGTTATTTATTTGGTCTACTGTCTTCTGTGTATTATTAATTGCTTCTTGCCATTCTTGTCGGTCCTTCTCTCTCAATTCTTTACTTTCTTTGGTATGTCTTGTTAATTCATTCTTCAACTCTTTCATTCCACGTTCATTCTTTTTCTGTAGCTCGCTAATTTTCTCTTCCCATTTCTTGGTGTGTTCTTGCAATTCTACTTTTATTTTTCCAATCTGTTCTTCGTTATGTCGTTTCAATTCCTCGCCTAGTTTATTCTGTTTCTCACTTAGTTTCTCGCTTAATTCTTCGTTCTGTTGTCTCTGTCTCTCGCTCATTTTTTCACTCATTTCTTCATTCTGTTGTTTCATTTTTTCGCTCATTTCTTCATTCTGTTGTTTAATGAACTCGAGCAATAACTGAAAGTTCATCTCGCGAGGTACTAACGATTGTCCCCCCGCCCTTGTAGTCTCGCCGGCGCTGGCGTTTTCACTCTGCGTCGATTCTTCGTCACGTCCTTCGACGCCTAGCTGGTTGTTCACGTCGAACTCCATACTGTCTGGATTATTGGTTGTCATTTTCGCGCGACTACGCTTTATCATTCAAGTATGCTTAAACTAAGTATTTTCTACTACTGACTTATTGTCTAACAATTGCTTATAGCCACTGCCTGTCCTCAGCCTACTCACTAATAATATTTATTATTAATTAATCGAGCAATCGCTTCGTGCCCCGCGTTGGGCGCCATGTACAATATTATATTATTATGCCACGCGTTGGGCACCATATACAACGTTACATTTGTTGTATATGTAGTTTGTTATGCCCCACGTTCTTTGGGAGCCATGTAAAACGTTAATTTTTATGCGCGTCTCTGATTGCATAAATTAATTGAAATAATAAATCTTGCTTGTTGCCCCGCGTTGGGAAGCCATGTACAACGTTATATTTCTTATATGCAATTTTATCTGCACAGATTAGTTAATTGATTTTAATTAGGTCGCAACCCCAAGTTTGAGTGGTCATATACGACTTTATATTTTCTGTGAAGTTATGAGTGTAAATGTTAATTGTTCAAATAACTAAATTACCTTGTTTACTATGATTGATGACTCTTTATCAGTTAGGATAAATGGTTTATTATTGATGCTAAATATATCTGCTCATAGGAACTTCATCATGTAAGGTATGATAATTAATTGTATACCATTCTAAGGAGTTTTCCATAAATGTAGGTTTTTACTACAGATCTTGTTTACTGCTCCAGGACGGGCATACCATATATGATGATACACTCTGATATCACTGAACTTTAATACGTCCCGCGTTCTGGAGCACCATATGTAAACAGGTGTTTTGGGTGAATAACAATTATGTGACTCAGACACTATTAACTTTCGTGAACAATACAAATTTATTATATATTTTCAATGTCATTTAAATTCTGAATAAAGTTAGCGTTTCTATACAACTTATTAAATACACAATGCTGTTATATTATCTCTAACATTTATGAACATCTACAAATCAATAAAGGTTAATTAATGACTTTATAAATTTCAATATATCCTACTCTATGGATTCATATTTCTCAATTTGCGTTACTTAGAGCAATTGAATGAATGTATATTCAACTCAGTGGCGAGTTCTTTTTGAGTGGCAGGACAGTGGCAACCTAATCTAATGGTACATGAATAATAATAATTTACTTGGTGTTTGTATCCAATTTGCGGTGACTAACTGCGTAGTTCCTCATTCTGCGACGAGGTCCAGGCTGAAGATAAGACGATTAATCTACTCCGCGTCATTGAATTGTGATACGCCAATTAAATTTCAATTGACACTCCGTCACGACACTATTTGTTCCTCATTTTATTCGGATACTCACATGAAATGACTAATAGCGTTAATTCGAATATTTCTTCATTGTCTAAAACACTTTTGCGTGCAGGTTCTTTGTCACTCTCGGTGTACGTGTGCAATAGTTTACGCCGCGTTCAACTAGAGCGATCGTACCATTTATAATGTATTCACTTATGCAAATATAATTGGCTTTATTTGCATTTAAGTGAGTTAATTCGTGGCACAATCTCACTATATTGTCTCATGTCACTTACGTCACGGTAATGTGATATATTGTCAATACTTTGTCACACGCATTCGATTCATAAAACGGGATATTTATGATCACAAAGTCTGATCGTACTTAACTCGACATAGTCTTAGTATTTAACTTCCACGATCTTATGAATTCTATTAACGCACGGGTTAGTTCTACAGTTTTACATAGTTTCTGATGCACTCCCGAACGATCTCTCTGCTTGTATCAATACACTTTACTACAGTCCATCTAAAAGACTCTGGCTGATTTATACCGAAATAAAAATGACTGACAAAAATTAGAATATGACCGAACTGAGACTGAACTCAAATTGACTGTTTGAAAATTGAAAATCGACTGACTTGAGATTTAAAATAGATTGACCTCTGATTTAAAATAGACTGACCTCTCCTTCTCTGCCAACACCTAATTTTATTTCTTCAGCAACACGACTCCCTCCACGGATATCATACCCTTACTGTCATGATTGGTTTCTCGCTTCCGATTCTGCGAAGACTCCTCCTAGATACTCTAGCTGGGGCCTCTAGTCTCCTTCCCATTAGGTCTTCACCCTAGTCTCCATGTTGACGTCTTCTTAACACCCACCTTTGCCGAATTCCTTGTTCCTGATAGGTCAGCCAAGACCCCTCTCTAAAAGCCTTGCTCACCACACCACCTCCCCGTATGACGACGGACCTAATTACACGGTTGTCTGTTACGCGATTGTCTTACGTTCCCTACTGTCCTTCCCAAGAGATTTCCTGTCCGCACATGTGTGTACCATAACCCGGGTGTGTCGAATCGCCGTATTGTCCTCGACTTCCCTTGTTACGTTCACACGCTGATGGTGGTCATCTTCCAGGAACTAACATCTGTTCTGCAGCCCTATAAGATGCTCCGTATGTCGTGCCAGCAAGCAAGTTACCCGCTGTGCGGCTATGCATGTTCTTTTGTTCTTAATTGCATCCGCTCTTAGACTGCTTTTGTGGAAAATGTTATGTCCATGTGCAGCCGCTAACTCACACGTGTATGTCCAAAATGTTGGCGTCCCCTTAGTACACGCTTTGTCGGTAATTGTGACGAAAAGACATAGTCTTTTGTTTCTTTGTTATTGTAGCCATTTGCGCTTATGTCGTTCATCCACGTCCAACATCTGCTGTGTGCCGAGGCATTGTCTTTCTTAAGTCATTGTCTAACGGCGGCCGTTTGGCTATAACATGCATCACTCTTGACAGTGACGTTTAGACAAAAAAAAATTCTCTACTGTAATTGCTTCACAACTCCATGTACTCCATTGTAAGTGCACAATCAGAATCTGTGTTACAAACATAACAACATTAGATAGTGGTTTCAAGAAATTGAATGAAAAACTAGACAGCACTTCTGAAGGTATTAAAGAAACATTGATAAGAACAGGGAACCGATAAGTCAGAAAATAGAAGAGAGTAGGAAGGAAATAGAAATTAAAGAATACAAAGGTGTGATGTTATCAGAGATTAAAAATAACAAAAACAAAGAGAATATTAAGCACATAGAAATCAACAGTAAGGGGGTAAAGAGGAACCAAATAATTAAGAAGATTAAGAAAACGAAATAAATAGGAAAAATATGTAAAAAGAAACTAAGAAAAACAAGAGAAGAATTGGAGATGATGAAGAATGGACTAATTAAGGTGTTTAATTTACCAATTAACGACCAGAACGAAATAATGAATTTTAAAAATAACAGGAGGAACTTAAGAGAAACTTTAGAAAGGACTCACAACAAAACAGTGTGTAACAAATTAAGAAGGTCTATAAGAAAATTGAATACACCAGAAATAGACATGTATAATCAAATATCAGTCATAGCATCTACTGTATGATGGATATACCATTGACCTATTTGTTGTATAAACAAAATGATAAAGTGATTGAGGTAGGCCTGGAAACAAGTGAAAATTTTACGGCAGGAAAATTGAAATACAAGATAGTGGCAAGGAAGTGGACAAGAACAGAAATCATTCTGAAACCAATAGCAGTCCGAACAGCAAGGGTAACTAATATAATCATGGACCATGGGTAAACTAAGTGCAGATGAACACTGAGAATTGGGACTGATTGTCTGATTACCGACTAAACAAACCAATGCAAAAGAAGAAACACTAAATTAACTGAATAATTAAGACAAATTGATGAACAAGGACTAAACGACCAAGACAAATTGAATGAGAAGAACTACCAAAGCAAATAAATAAGATTACAAGTAAAATTGAATCAAAGAAGAAAGTATGAAATAAAAAAAATAAAATAAACTACAAAATTCAAAAATAAGTAAGATCAACGTACACCAATATTTAGAAAATATATGAGAAAAAATAAAAAAATAAACTACAAAATTCAGAGAATATGTAAGATCAACTTACACTACTATTTAGAAAACGTATTAGATGAAGTAAACAAACAAAAAACCAAATGATCAAGAATAAAGTAAGAACAATAAGTATTCTAAAAGGTATAAAAAAAGTGAGATGAATCAAGGAAGAATTGAAAAGGAATAAAAGTGTTAATTGTATCAATAAATAGCAACACTTCAAGTATTCTCAAATGATATCAACAGATAGAAGTGAGAAATAAATATGAATCGAACTGAGCAATAATGAAATAAAAAAAAAAAATTCCCTTCAAATATTATTATTATTATTAGTCACGAGTTGACTGTAATGAAGAATCATTAATTAAGATTGACTGTTGAATAGGTCCAGCAATCATTTAACTGAGCAGGGATGATGTTCCCCTGACCTCAGAAAAAGTGTAGTTTTGAATGACAGAGTTAGGTTAGCCAATAGAGCCCATTCGAAGCGATTTCAGCTACAAAATAGGGATAGTTAGAGAAAATAAGATGTACAGGGAATAATTTATAAAAAAAATCAATAAGCCAGATTGTAGTAGGAAATAATAATGAAGAAAAGATTCAGAATTAAAAGAAGTAAAAGTAAAGATTGAACTTGAAAATTAACATGAAGCAGTAGAATTTAAGAAGGAGAAGATACAATACAATTGATAATTTCATTAAAACTTAGAATCACGTTTTATAAAATGATAATTTTGGTGGAAGGGCATTATATAATTGCAGAAATCAGACCCTATAGGGAATCCACAAATATTATGTAAATGAAAAAAAAAGTAAAATAATTTAAGGAATAATGAACAAAAATATAAAATTGTATTGATAAAATAAAAGAAAACTTGTAAACAAGAATAATAATAAATAAGTAAATGGACTAGACTGACACACAAATGACTATGACCCAACCCTAGAGATAGGCCAGATAAAAACAATAAAATAAGAAAAGGTAAACTAATGATTAAAAAGCACAAATAAGTAAAACAAATTTAGTAACGAGCATTAAATAAAATAATACAAAAGGAAGTACACTAACCATAAGAAATAAGTGAAACAATTATTAATAGATAATGTGTATTGTTAATAGCCTTATTATGATAAGAAAGTAAAACATAAAATGTTGAAAGACTAACTATAAATTTGTGTTTAAAATCCAATGAAACCCAAGGGTGAGAGATAGGTAGGAAGTGATAGTGATAAACGGTGAAAATGTTAGAAGTGGTAAGAATAAATTAATATAAACAATTCATGATTGTAAAAAAGAAAAGAAACGGACAAAGGTAATAAACCAAAACAACAAGCAAAGGGTTGATAGATACCGTAACTAATTTCATAAGTTTAGATAGTAAGAAACATGAGTTATGAGTGCAATGATAATAAAACATCCTATATTAATAAAATAATCAAAGGGATGATTATCACGATAGAATAGATGGTGTTAAAATAATATTCACCAAAGTTGTTATATGTTTAATTAAAAGAATTGTGTTTATAAGAAGGAATATGGCTGGAAAATGAACAGACCATAAACATATTTTTGTGTTATGTTTTAATAGTAGTATTAAGTGCTAAAAAAGTGTGTAAGAAATAGTAACAGATATAAATAAGGAGATAAATTTTACAACCATAATATTAATCATCAGAGTAAAGACAGAAAAAAAGAGAATGACAGACAAGAAATGATCTTGCAAAATTATAATAACTTTCATTTACTGTAAAACAGCCAAAAATAATTCAAAATGTAAATAAGTAGTAAGTGACAGCAAGCAAAACCTATGTAAATGATAAATAATCTTTAATTTGTGTAAAGTAAGAAGTTATAGACAATTACAGCGTAGGCCTATAAAATGCCTAACTGTATACATTCAAAATAAACAATTTGTAAGCAAGTAACTATTATATTAGAAAATTAAGAACAAGTAACTCATTAATTACAATTAGTTAACAATAATAATATGTCAGAAATAGAATAAACTGATAAAATAAGGAAAATATGTAATAACATAATATTAGCAATTTTGTCAAAACATTAACACATGAACAAGCCCAGCTTTGTGGGATATCAAAATAATCTTTGAAAGAAAATAGAGACATTTATGTTAATATCTAATGCATTGATAAGGAGACCAAGGAATAAAAGCAATTATAAAGTATTTAATAATTTTGAACCAAAACCCAGGATTTATAACAACAGATACAAATGTATTCAACCAATAAGAGTATAGGTGGTTACCATAACAACGTAACGTTATTATATTTAAAACCGTTATAAAATGATAGTCCATTATTGACGATCAAGAGAGACAGAAGCCAAACCATATTCGACTCAATAAATAATTAAAATAGGAAGAAATACTATCAAATTTAATAAGATATGGATTCAAGAAGTTGAACAAAGGCCCATTAAAACACGTATTTTAGATAATATTTAGATAATATATGAGAAAAAATAAAAAAATAAACTACAAAATTCAGAGAATATGTAAGATCAACTTACACTACTATTTAGAAAACGTATTAGATGAAGTAAACAAACAAAAAACCAAATGATCAAAAATAAAGTAAGAAAAATAAGTATTCTAAAAGGTATAAAAAAAGTGAGATGAATCAAGGAGGAATTGAAAAGGAATAAAAATGTTAATTGTATCAATGTTGTTGTTGTGTATGTTCTTGTGTGTTAATAGCAACGCTTCAAGTATTCTCAAATGATATCAACAGAGAGAAGTGAGAAATAAATATGAATCGAACTGAGCAATAATGAAATTAAAAAAAAAAATTCCCTTCAAATATTATTAATATTCTTGGACAAAAAAAAACAAATACATAACATACAGACAAAGCACGACAGAAAAATAAAAAACCTGACACCAATCAACACAGATATAATTCCCTCGCACAAATTCTACCCACGTACAGTAAACCTCACGAACGTCACACTCACAAAAAACGAACAAACACTCCTTGATAAAGGCCTAAAACATAACATACATTACAAACATAACAACCAAACACTAACAAAGCTCATAATTGACACAGAAACAAATATACAAAACACAGCACCAGAACATCAAGACAATCTAAGACATAATATAAACAATAATAGGAATACATAAGACACCCGACAACAACAACCACAAGTCAGAAATACACACAGCCATTAAACTAAGGAAAAAGGCACACAAACACAACATCACATTTGTAAAAGCAGACAAAGGCAACACGACTGTAATTATCCCCACAGACAACCTTTTCAAAAAAGTACAAAACTTCATGGAACAGAACAACATCACAGAACTAAAACACGACCCCACCGACAGATACCAAAACTCAGTAAAACAACTAGTCAACAAAGCCAAACACATAATGACACATAAACAAAAGCCCTACATGAAACAAATCCGACCATCAGCACCTACCCTCCAAGCGCTTCCCAAAATCCATAAAGAAGACATTCCGATCCGCCCCATTATCAACTACCATAATGCCCCTGCACACAAACTCGCAAAATATCTAGACAAAATTATTAGACAACACACACAAATAGACAACAACATTGCAGTAAAAAACAACACTGACCTAGTAACAAAAATAAAAGACATACACATCCCCCATAATGCCACATTAGCCTCCTTTGACATTAAAAACCTGTACACAAACATCCCCATCTCTGAAACAATCAGCATCCTACAAAACAAACTCAAACAAAACAACACACCAGACGAACTTATCAACGAAATTACAGAAACTCTGAACATTATCACAAAACAAAACTACTTTACTTATAACAATAAATACTACACACAGAGCGATGACTTACCCATGGGCTCCCCCATATCCAGCATTCTAGCAGAAGTCTTCCTCCAACACTCAGAAAAAACAAAAATACTCACAAACAATGACAGACACATAAAATACTATATTGGCACAGATACGTTGATGACATTCTATTACTATACAGGGGGAAAAAAAGACAACGTGAACAGTTACTTACGCACATAAACAAAATACATAAAAACATAACCTTCACTGCCGAATACGAACACAACAATACCATAAACTTCTTAGACCTTTCCATCACAAAACTAGAACACAAGCACAAATTCAGTATATACAGAAAACCAACTACAACTGACACACTAATACACAACACCTCCAATCACCCAACACAACACAAACTAGCTGCTTTTAGAACCATGATACATAGACTTAACAACATCCCCTTAGATGAAAAAGACTACAAAGACGAACTAAACACGATAAAATATCTAGCAGAATCTAACGGATATGACAGAACAATAGTCAGTAAACTCCTACACAAAACACAAAACAAACAACAGACAAAGACAGAAAACAACAAATTCATAACACTAACATACATCAACAAACAAATTGAAAAAATTGCCCACAAATTCAAAAAAGCAGGATACAGAATTGCTTACAAAACTACTAACAAAACAGAACACACACTATCAAAACGCACGCACAAAACACAAAACAAATTCGATCTACTCGGTGTATACAAGCTAAATTGCTCAAATTGCAATAAATTCTACATAGGCCACACAGGACGTAGCTTCAAACAGAGATACATTGAACACACAAAGGTACTCCACACCACTACAGAATCCACCTTTACAAACCACCTCATTGAAGCAAACCACACATATAAAAACATCGACAATAACATGAACATTCTACACGTACACACAAAAGGCCGAATACTATACACTCTAGAACAATTAGAAATATTCAAACACACAAAAACAAATAAAAAAGACATCCCAAATGAACAGACACAATTCAAATCGCACACATTATTCGAACACATCTCACCACACACACACACAGCATCGATCTTTCGGAAAACTATCCCGTCGCCAACAACAAGACGGACAACGCTACCTACGGCAGCCTCTGATGAAGCCTTCTAAAGGTGAAAGCCGGTTTAGGCTGTAAGGTAAATCTTTACGATTTTACTTATAAAAAACTTAGTGTTCCGAGTCGTCAAACAATAGTGATATTTAATTATTAATATTATTATTATTATTAGTCACGAGTTGACTGTAATGAAGAATCATTAATTAAGATTGACTGTTGAATAGGTCCAGCAATCATTTAACTGAGCAGGGATGATGTTCCCCTGACCTCAGAAAAAGTGTAGTTTTGAATGACAGAGTTAGGTTAGCCAATAGAGCCCATTCGAAGCGATTTCAGCTACAAAATAGGGATAGTTAGAGAAAATAAGATTTACAGGGAATAATTTATAAAAAAAATCAATAAGCCAGATTGTAGTAGGAAATAATAATGAAGAAAAGATTCAGAATTAAAAGAAGTAAAAGTAAAGATTGAACTTGAAAATTAACATGAAGCAGTAGAATTTGAGAAGGAGAAGATACAATACAATTGATAATTTCATTAAAACTTAGAATCACGTTTTATAAAATGATAATTTTGGTGGAAGGGCATTATATAATTGCAGAAATCAGACCCTATAGGGAATCCACAAATATTATGTAAATGAAAAAAAAAGTAAAATAATTTAAGGAATAATGAACAAAAATATAAAATTGTATTGAGAAAATAAAAGAAAACTTGTAAACAAGAATAATAATAAATAAGTAAATGGACTAGACTGACACACAAATGACTATGACCCAACCCTAGAGATTGGCCAGATAAAGACAATAAAATAAGAAAAGGTGAACTAATGATAAAAAAGCACAAATAAGTAAAACAAATTTAGTAACGAGCATTAAATAAAATAATACAAAAGGAAGTACACTAACCATAAGAAATAAGTGATACAATTATTAATAGATAATGTGTATTGTTAATAGCCTTATTATGATAAGAAAGTAAAACATAAAATGTTGAAAGACTAACTATAAATTTGTGTTTAAAATCCAATGAAACCCAAGGGTGAGAGATAGGTAGGAAGTGATAGTGATAAACGGTGAAAATGTTAGAAGTGGTAAGAATAAATTAATATAAACAATTCATGATTGTAAAAAAGAAAAGAAACGGACAAAGGTAATAAACCAAAACAACAAGCAAAGGGTTGACAGATACCGTAACTAATTTCATAATGTTAGATAGTAAGAAACATGAGTTATGAGTGCAATGATAATAAAACATCCTATATTAATAAAATAATCAAAGGGATGATTATCACGATAGAATAGATGGTGTTAAAATAATATTCACCAAAGTTGTTATATGTTTAATTAAAAGAATTGTGTTTATAAGAAGGAATATGGCTGGAAAATGAACAGACCATAAACATATTTTTGTAAATATCACTATAGTATTCACGACTCGGAACACTAAGCTTTTTATAAGTAAAAACGTAAAGTTTTACCTTACAGCCTAAACCGGCTTTCACCTTTAGAAGGCTTCATCAGTAAGGTAAAACTTTACGTTTTTACTTATAAAAAACTTAGTGTTCCGAGTCGTCAATACTATAGTGATAATTAGTTAAGTAACGGACACGTCATGGACAACGAAATCCATATTTATGTGTTATGTTTTAATAGTAGTATTAAGTGCTAAAAAAGTGTGTAAGAAATAGTAACAGATATAAATAAGGAGATAAATTTTACAACCATAATATTAATCATCAGAGTAAAGACAGAAAAAAAGAGAATAACAGACAAGAAATGATCTTGCAAAATTATAATAACTTTCATTTATTGTAAAACAGCCAAAAATAATTCAAAATGTAAATAAGTAATAAGTGACAGCAAGCAAAACCTATGTAAATGATAAATAATCTTTAATTTGTGTAAAGTAAGAAGTTATAGACAATTACAGCTTAGGCCTATAAAATGCCTAACTGTATAAATTCAAAATAAACAATTTGTAAGCAAGTAACTATTGTATTAGAAAATTACGAACAAGTAACTCATTAATTACAATTAGTTAACAATAATAATATGTCAGAAATAGAATAAACTGATAAAATAAGGAAAATATGTAATAACATAATATTAGCAATTTTGTCAAAACATTAACACATGAACAAGCCCAGCTTTGTGGGATAATGTATTCAACCAATAAGAGTATAGGTGGTTACCATAACAACGTAACGTTATTATATTTAAAACCGTTATAAAATGATAGTCCATTATTGACGATCAAGAGAGACAGAAGCCAAACCATATTCGACTCAATTAATAATTAAAATAGGAAGAAATACTATCAAATTTGACAAGATATGGATTCAAGAAGTTGAACAAAGACCCATTAAAACACGGAGAGCAGATAAACCAGATTTTAATAATTAAAAAATAAATAAAAATTCTAATTAATTGAAAAAGAAGCCATATGAAGCAGAAAAACCAAATGATGGAAAATTAATGACTGTATCAACCCACAACGGAAGGAATACCTGTGACTCATCACAAGAATCGACAAGGTTTTGTTAAGTATAATTGAATTACTAGAATTTGCGAACTAAATTAATGAATGTTTTAGTGGATGGTTAGTGAGGATTGGTCAATAATACAAATTTTAGCGATTTTGCATCGACATTTCAACAATATTTATTGTCATCTTCAGGACAATTGTTGCTGACGCCAAACACACACTCCTGAAGATGACAATAAATATTGTCGAAATGTCGACACAAAATAGCTAAAATTTGTATTATTGACCGATCATCACTAACCATCCACTAAAACATTCATTGATTGACGGTCACTAAAAATTTAAGGATTAAATTAATTAACTTTTCTCACAACACAATAACTCTCACTCCGAACTTGGTAACTCAATTTCTTTCAAGGATTGATTGATAATATTTATTAATCCTGTATGTAAACATAAATTAACCTATGTACGAAGTATGAAAGATTAGCACACACTTTTTAACACTCAGAAACGAATTGTATTTAAACCTTAATAGTACATAAGTACCATTGATGTAAGGTGGTGTACTTTACTAACATCTTGTTTTAATTTTTTCGTAATCAAAAGAACTTGTTGACTGAATGAATTGTATAAAATAAACAAAAACGGCAGCCATGCTGCTGTAGTAACTGTTCAGCCAACATAGCCAAACCTTGAGATATCATTCGATTATAGCCGGAGCAACATTGTTTTATAATAATATATTTTGTATCTGAATGGTCAATAATTAACTATTTTGAGCATTAATAAAATAGTACTGATTATTAATAACCGTCCTTCATTTTATTTAAATTGTATTATAACATTTGTGCACTTTAGCGGTGAATAAAATTATTTACCAGATTGGACGTTGGCAACACGACAAACGGCATGCGAGATTCGAATTACCGCCAGTCTGCGAGGGTAATTCGAATTTGTTATCACCGCCCAGAAGATAACCTAGTTTGAACTTTTTAATTGTTTTAATAAAACAATTTGGCGCCTATCTGGAATCAAATACATCGTTTAAGGACAGGTAAGGATTACACACGTGAAGATTTCGGTACTGGTTATTCGTGCGTTCGCGACGGACATCGTCAGCATGTGATACGATATAAATTGACGACAACTTGGTAAGACATTGAGAGTACCCAGGAGGGTAGTACGACCGAGTTTAATTACAAATTGCCGCCCAACGTGGGGCTAAATAACACGGGCGATAGTGTCTAATTACAAATTGGCGACCAACTAGTGAGGCTAGAAGTAGAGAAAAAACAACATTCTAGCGGCGATTATGAAAAAAGAGAACAACATGATCACAAGGGGTAGACCAAAGAAAAGGGTAGAGGACACCGACAAGGAAGAAAAGGAGACAACATTGGTTGAGGAAGTGGAAATGATCGAAGAGGAGGCCCAAGGGGACCAACCAGAGAAACCAACCCAACCAGAACCCGAAGTGGAGGCGATTGCAGGAGATATTGAAAATCTACCGGACAGAACTACACCAACCGAAGAGGCGAATTTGGATAACATGATGAGGTTGAAAAAGGAGCAATTCGGACAAATTAAAAAAGATAACAAGCAAACGAATGAAAAAATAGACAAAATGGAGGAAAAAATAAACGAAAAATTCGATAGAAACAAGGAGGAAATAAATGACAATTTTAAGAAACAGAAGGAAGAACTGAAAGAAGATTTAAGACAAAATAGCAAAGAATTGAAGAAACAACTCAAGGAGGACATAGAAACGCTGAATAATCAGATGGAGAGCAACCATGAAACCTTGAAGAAAAACCAAGAAATTTTAGAAGGAAAGAGTGAGGAATTAAAGAGACAGATCAAGGAGGATCTGGAAACACTGAACAACAAGATCGAAAATAATAATGAAACACTCCAACAACAATTAAGACAAATATTAAGTGGATATTGTGAAGAAAACAAGCAGACAAAAAATGGAGATGACTTAGAAATGGGAAGAAACAAATTACAAAGCAGATCAACTTAATGAAACATTAGATAGTGGTTTCAAGAAATTGAATGAAACACTAGACAGCACTTCTGAAGGTATTAAAGAAACATTGAATAAGAACAGGGAACCGATAAGTCAGAAAACAGAAGAGAGTAGGAAGGAAATAGAAATTAAAGAATACAAAGAGGTGTGATGTTATCAGAGAATAAAAATAACAAAAACAAAGAGAATATTAAGCACATAGAAATCAACAGTAAGGGGGTAAAGAGGAACCAAATAATTAATAAGATTAAGAAAACGAAATAAATAGGAAAAATATGTAAAAAGAAACTAAGAAAAACAAGAGAAGAATTGGAGATGATGAAGAATGGACTAATTAAGGTGTTTAATTTACCAATTAACGACCAGAATGAAATAATGAATTTTAAAAATAACAGAAGGAACTTAAGAGAAACTTTAGAAAGGACTCACAACAAAACAGTGTGTAACAAATTAAGAAGGTCTATAAGAAAATTGAATACACCAGAAATAGACATGTATAATCAAATATCAGTCATAGCATCTACTGTATGATGGATATACCATTGACCTGTTTGTTGTATAAACAAAATGATAAAGTGATTGAGGTAGGCCTGGAAACAAGTGAAAATTTTACGGCAGGAAAATTGAAATACAAGATAGTAGCAAGGGAGTGGACAAGAACAGAAATCTTTCTGAAACCAATAGCAGTCCGAACAGCAAGGGTAACTAATATAATCCTGGACCATGGGTAAACTAAGTGCAGATGAACACTGAGAATTGGGACTGATTGTCTGATTACCGACTAAACAAACCAATGCAAAAGAAGAAACACTAAATTAACTGAATAATTAAGACAAATTGATGAACAAGGACTAAACGACCAAGACAAATTGAATGAGAACTACCAAAGCAAATAAATAAGTTTACAAGTAAAATTGAATCAAAGAAGAAAAGTATGAGATAAAAAAAAATAAACTACAAAATTCAAAAATAAGTAAGATCAACTTACACCAATATTTAGAAAATATATGAAATAAAAAAAAATAAAATAAAAGATAATATATGAGAAAAAATAAAAAAATAAACTACAAAATTCAGAGAATATGTAAGATCAACTTACACTACTATTTAGAAAACGTATTAGATGAAGTAAACAAACAAAAAACCAAATGATCAAGAATAAAGTAAGAAAAATAAGTATTCTAAAAGGTATAAAAAAGTGAGATGAATCAAGGAGGAATTGAAAAGGAATAAAAATGTTAATTGTATCAATAAATAGCAACGCTTCAAGTATTCTCAAATGATATCAACAGAGAGAAGTGAGAAATAAATATGAATCGAACTGAGCAATAATGAAAAAAAAAAAAATTCCCTTCTAATATTATTAATATTATTATTATTATTAGTCACGAGATGACTGTAATGAAGAATCATTAATTAAGATTGACTGTTGAATAGGTCCAGCAATCATTTAACTGAGCAGGGATGTTCCCCTGACTTCAGAAAAATTGTGCAGGAACACGTTATACAGTAAAATTAATTGATACCGATTTTACTGATTAATCGGTATCGATTAATTTTACTGTATAACGTGTTCCTGCGCAGGTCCGCGTCGGCCGTGTGTATTGTGTTTTCATTCTGTTTTGTCTTGTTTTTAATATGTGTTAAATTATTTAAATATTTTTGTTATTATGTATGTGTTGTTTTTATTGTTTGACGGGATGTGCATACATCAACAAATGTATTTTTAACCCATATTCATTAAGTATCTGATGATGACACTTAACGTGTCGAAACTCGAGTAATCCTGTTCTCGGATTTCAAGAAGCGTGACGGAAGGTAATTAACCTGTTTTATAGTCTTAAAACGCTTTTGGAGGCGAATACAATGTTTAAATTTTATAGTAGTTATTTTGCCGTGAACCATTTCCTATTCTGTGCTGAAAACCTTGCCTAACGTTCTTTGGGATTTTTCTGAGATTTAAGGTTAGATAGCAGGATTTTTATAAGTGCAAGAGTGTAGAAGGTTTCGATGTATAACGTTAAAACATCGTGGCGACCTGGGCAGTTTCTTTCAAGGTAAGTTTTAACGGGGACGATGACGGTAAGTACAATTCTGGCAGCAGTGAGCAGTAAGTATTATTCTGAAATCTTCTGATGGTAATAAGATTTAAATAAAAGGTAAAAAGTCAGTACCTTTACAGTGGCGACCTGCCAGGATGTTCGTATAAATATTATATGAACTAGACCTGTTTTGAGGCACAGAAAATAGGTTGTGGTAATGGCGTATGTGTGAATAATTTTCGTATATAATTACAGTGCGTAAACTAGGCTATGTTTTGGTAGCGCTATTGTGTGTTTAATTTCATGTGCGGAGTATTTTGAGTTGAGTTGAATAATTAATGTGTAAGAGAAGGGTTATTTGGAAGTGAGCGTGTTGTTAAATAAATTAATTTCATAATGGAGAACGTAGAGAATAAAATAAATGAAATTGATGTAGTTGTCGGCAATGAGGCCGAAAATAAATCGATGTATGAAATATGTCAACTGAGTCGGCCAATAAAGGCGATTCAGGTATTCAAACAGAGTCACTGTCAATAAGTGACAGTAATGTAGACGGATCTGTATTAATTAGCAAAGCAGAAGCAAAATCGACTCCAGTGATAACTAAAACAAAAGAAAAAGAGTATTCAATGAATGATATATTCAATTTTATGAGAGCAATGTCCGATGATATTAAGCAGAGTGTGAATATTAAGTTAGATAGTCGTTTTGGTAATAATGATATAAAATTTAATGAACTGAAAAGTGATATTAATGAGGTCAAAAATAAGTGTGTGAGTCAGTGTAATGAATTAAAACGAGATATGGAGAAAGTGGTAGAATCAGTAGAGAAACAAATTAAAAGTAAGTCAAATCAGACTTATTGACACAACAATAAGTAACAACGGTAGTAACATAACGAAAAGTAGTGAAGGAATAATTAACAGTAGTAATGTTTGTAGCAGTAACAACAGCTATAATAAAGAGGTCATAAGCGATAATAATAATGTTGAAAGTGGTAATGTAATTGAAAATGGGGTATCAAAAAGTGATACAGTAAATAATAGTAGTAATATTGAGAGTAGAAAGTTAGTTGATGTTAGTAAGAAAGTGGTGATAAGTATTGATGAGTTGGAGAAAGAATGGAGATATAGTTTAAATGCAGAGTATAAAAAGAGGGCAAAATTTTCTTGTAGTATATATGAAGTAAATGCTTCACAAGTGTTGTACGAGGACAAAGGTTCCTTATTAGTTTATTTGGGAGACAAAAGGTCCACAAATAATAGTCCCTTTATGTATTATGTTTCCCTGGTAAGGCCAGGATGTGTTGTAATAATGTTGTGTTGCCCTCTGTGTGGAATGAGAATGTGAAATGTTGTGAGAAGTATTGTAATGAAAGTGATTATGAGAGAGAGAGTGGTAGAAATATTTAAGGTGAATAGAGATTATGAAGAGTTAATACAGAGTTTAAATAGTGAGAGAGCTGGTAGAATTAAAAACTTACCTTGTTTGATAAACAATAATTATATTGATGACAATAATATACGTTTACCTGTAGTGAGGGTCAGTGTATTAGTAACAGCTGACATCTATTGTGATAAAAATTTAAATGATATGATTGTAATAATAAATACCGATGGAGACTTGACAAAAAACAATAATGTTGACTTGGTTTATGACAAAATAATAACAATGGGAGGTAACCCTATGTATTATTATTGTGGTAAAATAGATAAAATAAATTTGTATGGTTATTATAAAAAAGATAGCCATATGTTGCGTATCAATAAAATTGAAAAATGTTATGTGCAGAAAAGACTAATTTTCGACGATGGGGGTTGAGAAATACGGCATGAACATTTAATTACGTGAGTAATGGTAAAATGACCTTGCTAATCTAGGAAATGAGGTGTGGTATACTGAAAAAATAATGACAAAAGATTGTAAATAAAATTATAGTGAAATTAATTGTGTGTGTATTATAAAATGCTTTATGTAACCATGTGTGTATGGAGTAGAAATTGATTTTAATAATAATAATATTTTATTTTGTTAATTAACAATAACAATTAACAAAAGGTATTCAGTAAATTTATTTTGAATTCTGTTTGTATTAAAAGTGTTTTAAATAATGTAATGAAAGTTAAACTGTTCTGGTTGGAGTTAAAATGAAGTTAATTTAAAAATGTGAATTTTAATGAAGTCAAATTAATTTTGATTTAAATTTTGCTTTGAATTGTAACAAATAGTGATTAATATGTCAGCATTAAAAGATTTATAGAAACCAAAAATTTGTAGGAAGTATATGTGTCAGTAGTGTCGTAATCAGAATGTTGAGACTGAATTAGTGTTTATAACACAAGTCTTGCAGACTATTGTTGATGTAAGCAGGTATGTTTACAGGTTGATGTTTACAGCCAGGTGTTGAAGTTGATAACTGTTTTAGTTTGATGAATCAGTGCTATGAGCAAATTTTATTGTGAAACCCAAGAAGTGAAAGATTTGTTGAAATTAAGGTAATTTTTTATAAACAACAAAAGAAAATAACGTAGTGTTTGATTGTAATGCAGTTAATATTTATGTGAGAGAATGTTGTCAATGTAAAATCATTTTCGAAAATGTAATTAAAGGAAATGAAACTGTTTGAACAGATGAGATTGATATAATGAGGTAATTACTGTAACTTAGACTTTGAGAAATTAAATTAATTTGGTAATTAAATTAACTGAAAAGATGAATTTTAATAATGAATTTAAATTTAACTTGATTCAAATTTCAAATGTAATGGTAGATTAATAACAATTGATGTAAACGTAATAGTAGAAATACTCATTTAAAAGGGAAAATTGAAGGACATATTTTGGGTAAAAAAAAAAAAAAAAAAAAAAAAAAAGTGTGTAATCAATGCGCTATTTTGGAGGGGTAATATTGTACGGGATACATTATTGAATTTACTTTGTATGAAACCTATCTGATTGAATTGTAAGTAGACAGTAAGTTTATATTTTCATTTTTAAACTAAACCAGTACTTTGTATAAGCAGACAGTACTTTGCAAATAATGAGCCGGTAGGGCTAAGAGGAAACGAATCAGTTGTGGTTGTGGGATATGGAGTGATGGAAGGCCGTTTGTTAATCTTTTAATGGAATGTTATAGAGTCAGGCGATACTGTGGCGGGTATCCGTCCGACCTTATGGTGTTGGGATCTCGAGTAGAGAAGTCCAGTAAGATCGGATGGGTGTTGCCGCAGCCACCGGACTAGGGGGGTAAGTACCCATGATCTTAGTAGAGAGTTCAGGGGGATTGCGGCGCCATATCCTCACTGATCCTCTTAGGTTTTAAGCAATGAGAGTTTGTATGCTTCGGCATCCAATCTCTCATTGGGGGGGGTATTGTAACGGTACGGAATTGTAACGCCAAGGTAATATTTTAAAGATTATATTTCCCCATGTAGTCATTGTTCACCTTTTCGGAACCTTGACTTAGTCAACTATGTATGCAGTGTTTATTACAAAACAAAACGTCTGTGTTTTGTCTCCGCACTCAAACAGTCCAGCCAGATGATGAAACAACATACATTTTTGCGTCAGCCATGAATCACGGAGAAAATAACGCCAAGTTATGAATTGCACCAGGTGGCAACATGTTGCTAAACGCCATGCCTGTGTTATAGCACTATTTTAAAAAGCACCAATAGAAGCGCAGACTGACGACCACGTGACCAGACTAACACTCCGTGCATTGCTGCCCTAGAGCCGCAATGAGTGTAGTCCAATTGCAACTCACGGTCGAGCGGCCAGACAATCAGCATACGGTTACAAGTTAACAAAAAACGGTAGCCTCGGACGAGTTCTTGGTAGGCCGAAAAAACATAAAAGTAGGCCTACCAAGTATTATAAAATGTACAAACAGTACTAAATAATAAAGTGACGAGTAAATGACGTAAGGTAATGATAAACTGTGGTCGGAGTGGAGAGTGATTAGTGAAAACAGTTCCGGACAATATCGTGTACAACATTTGGATATTACGCAAATAGGTAACAAGTGTAAAGACAGTTTCATTTGGCCAAAACATTTTAATTCATAATTAATGAATGAGCTCGTTAATTAAATAGGAAGTTCTTAAAAATAAATGTAAATTGAGTGAGTGTGTGTATGGGTTATAAAAAGTACTGGCTCACCTAGAAAGATTTAGTAGTAGTCTATACAAAATTATTGGAGTAGAATTAGTAAAAAATTATAAATATAAAGAAAACATAATAATCAATGATAGAGTAAATGGTAAAAATTAAAAGGTTCATTCTTCTATAAACATGTGTTAGTGTAGATATTTCGCCGCGAACCATTTCCTATTCTGTGCTGAAAACCTCGCCTAACGTTCTTTGGGATTTTTCTGAGATGTAAAGGTAGTTAGATAGCGGGATTTTTATAAGGGCAAGAGTGTAGAAGGTTTCGATGTACAACCTTAAAACATCGTGGCGACCTGGGCAGTTTCTTTCAAGGTACGTTTTAATGGGGACGATGACGGTAAGTACAATTCTGGCAGCAGTGAGCACTAAGTATTATTCTGAAATCTTCTGATGGTAATAAGATTTAATAAAAAGGTAAAAAACCGGTACCTTTACAGCCTATAAAATGCCTAAGTGTATAAATTCAAAATAAACAATTTGTAACCAAGTAACTATTGTATTAGAAAATTAAGAACAAGTAACTCATTAATTACAATTAGTTAACAATAATAATATGTCAGAAATAGAATAAACTGATAAAATAAGGAAAATATGTAATAACATAATATTAGCAATTTTGTCAAAACATTAATACATGAACAAGCCCAGCTTTGTGGGATATCAAAATAATCTTTGAAAGAAAATAGAGACATTTATGTTAATATCTAATGCATTGATAAGGAGACCAAGGAATAAAAGCAATTATAAAGTATTTAGTCATTTTGAACCAAAACCCAGGATTTATAACAACAGATACAAATGTATTCAACCAATAAGAGTATAGGTGGTTACAGTGCCTAAAATAACATGTTAACTGGGCAACACTGGTGTCGCCTAGTGCCGAGGTTTTGTCGCCCAGTGACCATGGCTGGTGCTGGCAAAAAATTTTAAGAAAAACGGTAAAAAAACGAAAATATTTTAAAATTTTACAAGTTACTTTAAAAATTAGCCTGCCGCAGATAAGAACAGGAGAATAACAATAAAGCTAATTTCGAAAGAAAGAGATAGTAGACTCTATTCTACTCTCTCACTCTTCTGAGTAGACGGGCTAAGTGAGATGGAGGCTGGGGAACCAACGGAGGTGTGGAATGGCAGGAAGTGCGCGCGCGTGTCTGTGTGTGTGTGACATGCCGACGTGCGTGGCTGATGGCTGATGCGATGCTATTCGCTCCGTGCAGAATGTTCTCCCTCCACTCCGCTTCCCTACTTCCCCCACAGTGCCAGGACAATTTAGTATAGAAAAGCATAGGGAAAATACGAAAAATGTATGCTTTTCGCATTTTCGCTGTTGTTGACCTGAGTGTTCTACTGTTACCGTACTTTTTTGTGCGATTGTGCCGAATTGTTATATTTTTTATTTCTAGGCAGAAAAGGTGAAAGTTGCTGAATTGTGTTTTTTTGTTTTTTTCTGGATAACACACCACATTGCCGATTACCACAACTATAAGGTAAGTGGCCTTTTGATATTATCATAAAATAATAATAATGCCAAGCCCCCTTAACTGAGTTTAATCTATTTTTCATTAGTAAACAGCAGAATAGAGTTATGTTAACACTAAATGTGAAGCTAAGCGACTGTACACAAACTAATATAACCTCTAACCTAACCCACACAACCTACTTCCAGCTGCCTACCTACCTAATTAACCCTTCACTCACGTTTTTAAGTTTTATTGTGTACGGTTATTCTGAGGCTTAAATACAATTTAAAAAATATAAATGATACCTGAGAAGTTCTTAAATTAGTGTGAGCTGTTTGTTTTTATAATTATTTTAGTTTATCTCTCACAAATTTGCTTAAACTTTAAAAATGCTTTGTCAGAATAGTTTTACAAAGAAACGATCGAGATTCTAGCAGGCTTTTGTTTTTATACTATTTGAATATAATACCTTAAAGCTATTTATTTTTATAGAAAGTACTCAACATTTTCTTTTTGAGTTTTTTTCAATTGATTGCTTAAGGATGTATGTATAAGGCTTAAATAAAATTTATAAGGGACGTATGTTATAAGGCATATATACTCTTAAGGGACGTAGTTTTACTAAAAACAGCCTGTATAACCCGCTAGTAGGCGAATGTTGCACGGGAGCCTGTCAGGCCCTACACCTAAATATTTTGTTTTTAATTTTTGTCATTTTGTGTAGTTTCATAGTGTAGTTTTCTCCTTGTGAAGGTGCGCGTCTCACCCCAATAGGAATACATGCCATGGCTAAAAGAATAACTGATTTTTTTAATGTTAGACCCCAAAAACGCACAAAGAGTGATCAAAGCAGTAAAGAAGATGAAATTGTAAACCCAATCAATAACTCCAGTGACAATAGTAAACCAGGTTGCAGTAGTTCCAGTACACAAATCCAATTTCAAGAAACTGGAATTTTCCTTGATGATAATCATCCTCTCAACAACAGCGGTGGCTCTGACTCAAAACTTGTTAAACAAAATAAGGAAAATCCCGAACATCGAGTTGAAACACCTTTTCCTGTCCAAAAAAATCAACAAAAAGAGAAATGTGACGAATGGTATAAGGGTAGCAAGTTAGATTTGTCATGGCTGTTAAAAACTTACAGTGTTTTGGAAAAGGTAAAGCTTGGAAACAAGCGTTCCGGTACAAAATGTGCAATTTGCTCCAAACACATTCAAGAAGCGAAAAAGTTTTCAAGAAATGGCACTTTGCCCATTGCTGATGGAGTCCGATGTGACGGAAAAAAGGAACTGGAAAGGATTATTGACCATTTAACTTGCGAAGCTCACAAAGCAGCTTTTAACTTCGATGAAATGGAGAAAAAATGGATGGCACAAACTGATAAGCACCCTTGGGTAAAAACTCTTAAGACACACACTGCCGAGAAAATTAAACTGCTAACTGAACTGTCATTGGATGTCTATAATGACAGTCGTACCATGACTCTTTCTGCTCACTTTTGGCCTTCGCAGTCTTTGACAAAGATACAAATTGACACCCAGGTTTCTTCATATAAAGGCAATGGTTTAGAGTCCGAATTTTCTCCTCTCAACCCTTCTCCAGCTTTGTTACAGTACAGAAACCCTATAATGTATCGCGAGATGCTTGATGTTGAAGGAGAAGTAGTAATGGAAAATGTTGTTAAGCAGTTAAAAAATTCAGATTGTTTTTCCATCCAGGTAGATGGTTCCGTAGATAAATATGGAATCGACAACAAATTCATTACGGCACGATTCATTTCAGAAGACTATGAAATGCAATCCGTGTTTTTAGGTGAAAGCAAATCGAGTCTGCGAGGGGCAGAAGGTCTTATGAAATAAATCAAGATTGTGCTGGAGAATCTAAGCCTCGGTGATATAGCAAAAGATAAGTTGACAGGATTAACAACAGATGGAGAGAGTGCCAATACAGGCAAAAACAGTGGCTTATGGGTTCGCATGAAAGAATACTTAGGAAGAGATTTATTTTGTGTTTGGTGTGTGGCTCATCGATCTGACCTACCAATGTCAGACTTAGAATCAACAGTCATTGAAGTTCAGCACTGGAAGATAAATTTAAAAGCAATGGCAACATTTTATAGAGCGTCAGCTCTACGTTTTGAGGAACTTGAAAAACTGGCCGAGGTAAAAAAGCAACCTGTCTGCCGCTTCCCAGCGTACTTTGAGGTAAGGTTTGTAGAACACCTAAACAACTTAGCCAAAGCAGTTTGGAACAAACTGTTGTTGATGCAACAACATTGGAGTAATGTGCTAGACAACAATGATTCTACAAAAGTTGAAAAAGCTTCTGCACGTGGGTTTCTGTGTTTGTGGGAGACAGACGGCGAACAACAACGACTTACCGGCCTTATGCTACATCTTCTAGAGCATATGGAAAAACTGCAAACAGACTGTCAGAGATCATTTATCACAATCCCTGATATAGAAGTCTCTAAAAAAGTCTTTACAAATTCACTGACTATGATGGAAGATGATTGTTATCCCGGTGGATATGAAGAACAGTTGAGATGGAAAATAAAGGCGCAAGAGAACCTGAACGTGATGAGTTAGATAGTTCAGATATTGAAGAACTTCCTAGGAGACGTAGAGTAAACTCTTCTTTAGTTTCAACTAAGCGATGCTGGGTTGCAGTAAGAAAAGAGATTGTCTTGAGCTGCAAAGAATTTATTTCTCAAAGACTAGCCGATGACCAAAGAGAAATATCAAAACGAATCAACAACTTCGTAAATGCAAGAACGCCTACTGAAGTTGTCAAAGCAGCTCGCATTGACATGGAGAACATTTTTGGTAAAGATAAAGTATCAGATTTTACAGATGATGTTGTAGAGTTGTACGCGGTGGAAAAACTTCCTCCTTTGTCTATAATGACATCCTCAACAGCGAAACTGTACCATTGTTTAAAGGTTTCTCAACCTCATTCCACTTTTAGTAAGTTATTACAATCATATGTCTCTCTAACACCACACAGTGCTGGTCCTGAGAGGGCGGTATCTGTGCACACAACTTTAAAAACAAATAAGCAATCAAGCCTATCAAGAGAAGCTCTCAATTCAAGGATGTACATCGCTCTAAATGGAGTTGGAACTGCCTTTTTTGACCCGAGGCCAGCTGTAGCGAAATTTCTTGAGAAAAAAAGAAAGAAGAAGGAAGCTTCCTGACCAGGAACTCTACCAGGACCATGAGTTTGTCAAACGTTTTTTGCAAAAGACAGTACCCTATAAATATAAATTTTGTTTAAATTTGAAAGATTACCTATTTCTTTATTTGAAAAGTTTAGTAGTACAATTTACAAATCTTTACCGTAACTGTATTTCTACATGTGCTTAATAAAACATAACTCAGTAACAACGCAAAGAAATTGTTTTCATTCTAAAATTGTGTAGGCCTATTCTTCCTAAAATCCCTCCAGGGGAGAAATATTATAGGGGCTTCAAATCTGTTTAAGTAGGGCTTAAATCACGCTTTTAAGCTTCAAAATTTTCCCGGGGGGGGGGGGCACTGAATGTCGCCCAGTGAAAATCCCTTAAAATATGCTCTGGGTGGTTACCATAACAACGTAACGTTATTATATTTAAAACCGTTAAAAAATGATAGTCCATTATTGACGATCAAGAGAGACAGAAGCCAAACCATATTCGACTCAATTAATAATTAAAATAGGAAGAAATACTATCAAATTTAATAAGATATGGATTCAAGAAGTTGAACAAAGACCCATTAAAACACGGAGAGCAGATAAACCAGATTTTAATAATTAAAAAATAAATAAAAATTCTAATTAATTGAAAAAGAAGCCATATGAAGTAGAAAAACCAAATGATGGAAAATTAATGAATGTATCAACCCACAATGGAAGGAATACCTGTGACTCATCACAAGAATCGACAAGGTTTTGTTAAGTATAATTGAATTACCAGAATTTGCGAACTAAATTAATTAATGTTTTAGTGGATGGTTAGTGAGGATTGGTCAATAATACAAATTTTAGCTATTTTGTGTCGACGTTTCAACAATATTTATTGTCATCTTCGGGACAATTGTTGCTGACGCCAAACACACACTCCTGAAGATGACAATAAATATTGTCGAAACGTCAACGCAAAATATCTAAAATTTGTATTATTGACCGATCCTCACTAACCATCCACTAAAACATTCATTGATTGACGGTCACTAAAAATTTAAGGATTAAATTAATTAACTTTTCTCACAACACAATAACTCTCACTCCGAACTTGGTAACTCAATTTCTTTCAAGGATTGATTGATAATATTTATTAATCCTGTATGTAAACATAAATTAACCTATGTACGAAGTATGAAAGATTAGCACACACTTTTTAACACTCAGAAACGAATTGTATTTAAACCTTAATAGTACATAAGTACCATTGATGTAAGGTGGTGTACTTTAATAACATCTTGTTTTAATTTTTTCGTAATCAAAAGAACTCGTTGACTGAATGAATTGTATAAAATAAACAAAAACGGCAGCCATGCTGTTGTAGTAACTGTTCAGCCAACATAGCCAAACCTTGAGATATCATTCGATTATAGCCGGAGCAACATTGTTTTATAATAATATATTTTGTATCTGAATGGTCAATAATTAACTATTTTCAGCATTAATAAACTAGTACTGATTATTAATAACCGTCCTTCATTTTATTTAAATTGTATTATAACATTTGTGCACTTTAGCGGTGAATAAAATTATTTACCAGCTTGGACGTTGGCAACACGACAAACGGCACGCGAGATTCGAATTACCGCCAGTCTGCGAGGGTAATTCGAATTTGTTATCACCGCACAGAAGACAACCTAGTTTGAACTTTTTAATTGTTTTAATAAAACAATTTGGTGCCTATCGGGAATCAAATACATCATTTAAGGACAGGTAAGGATTACACACGTGAAGATTTCGGTACTGGTTATTCGTGCGTTCCCGACGGACATCGTCTGCGTTAGATACGATATAAATTGACGGCAACTTGGTAAGACGTTGAGAGTACCCAGGAGGGTAGTATGACCGAGTTTAATTACAAATTGCCGCCCAACGTGGGGATAAATAACATGGGCGATAGTGTCTAATTACAAATTGGCGACCAACTAGTGAGGCTAGAAGTAGAGAAAAAACAACATTCTAGCGGCGATTATGAAAAAAAAGAACAACATGATCACAAGGGGTAGACCAAAGAAAAGGGTAGAGGACACAGACAAGGAAGAAAAGGAGACAACATTGGTTGGGGAAGTGGAAATGATTGAGGAAATGATCGAAGAGGAGGCCCAAGGGGACCAACCAGAGAAACCAACCCAACCAGAACCCGAAGCAGAGGCGATTGCAGGAGATATTGAAAATCTACCGGACAGAACTACACCAACCGAAGAGGCGAATTTGGATAACATGATGAGGTTGAAGATGGAGCAATTCGGACAAATTAAAAAAGATAACAAGCAAACGAATGAAAAAATAGACAAAATGGAGGAAAAATTAAACGAAAAATTCGATAGAAACAAGGAGGAAATAAATGACAATTTTAAGAAACAGACGGAAGAACTGAAAGAAGATTTAAGACAAAATAGCGAAGAATTGAAGAAACAACTCAAGGAGGACATAGAAACGCTGAATAATCAGATGGAGAGCAACCATGAAACCTTGAAGAAAAACCAAGCTATTTTAGAAGGAAAGAGTGAGGAATTAAAGAGACAGATCAAGGAGGATCTGGAAACACTGAACAACAAGATCGAAAATAATAATGGAACACTCCAACGACAATTAAGACAAATATTAAGAGGATATCGTGAAGAAAACAAGCAGACAAAAAACGGAGATGACTTAGAAATGGAAAGAAACAAATTACAAAGCAGATCAACTTAATGAAACATTAGATAGTGGTTTCAAGAAATTGAATGAAACACTAGACAGCACTTCTGAAGATATTAAAGAAACATTGAATAAGAACAGGGAACCGATAAGTCAGAAAATAGAAGAGGGTAGGAAGGAAATAGAAATTAAAGAATACAAAGAGGTGTGATGTTATCAGAGAATAAAAATAACAAAAACAAAGAGAATATTAAGCACATAGAAATCAACAGTAAGGGGGTAAAGAGGAACCAAATAATTAAGAAGATTAAGAAAACGAAAGAAATAGGAAAAATATGTAAAAAGAAACTAAGAAAAACAAGAGAAGAATTGGAGATGATGAAGAATGGACTAATTAAGGTGTTTAATTTACCAATTAACGACCAGAATGAAATAATGAATTTTAAAAATAACAGAAGGAACTTTGTAACAGTACAGACTGACTCAGTACCAGAATTATGGGAATTATGGGAATTTTCAATGTTTATATTATGTAATTATTAAACAGACAGAATGGTTAGGTACATTGTCCCTCTGGAAAAAGGAACAACGCAAATTCGGCCAGAGTAAAACACCAAGGTCTCCGGTGAACGTGAAAACATCAAAATATACCATGGCGGTGTTTATGATGAAGTACAACAATATGCATTATGATTGGGCTATAACACAGCTCCGTCATCGCTAAGCACAATGACGCACTGAGTACAATGTGTGTAACGAGGCGTTGTCCAGCAAGACAAAGCGGGATGACGTAAGAACTACACACACACAAGCGAAAATTTACATTTGCCTCGTTCTCATTTCGACGCCATTCTTTATAGCAGCCACAGCGATGTATCGTTGTGAGCACAAAATTTTACAATAATTTAAATACAACTGGCAAAATGTTGGCCATTATAGTGGAGCAAGAAAGGCTCATATGATTTATTAACATACAGTTACTTAAAATGTAAATTCAGTGTAATATCAACCTAATTAAACGGCAGACTAAAAAGGCGAACACCGGCCAGCACCATGGGTAACAAGCAAAATCAACGGATGGACATCAGCACCGAGTAACCAGAGAAGTTCCTTTTATTATTTTCTATCTTATGAGCTCATTAATATTCAATTGTGAATTAAGAATGTGTAGGTCTAAAACTGAGTGTGCAAATGAGAGAGTGGATGTATGGCCATAAAAAACATATGCCGAGGGCATTGGTTTGTGTAATAAATTTAAACTCTATTCATTCATAATTTGAAGCTGCAGCAGTAATGTTAACTGATATTAATCCAACAATAAAGCAATTAAAGAATACCAAGAGATATAAAAAGGCAACCGCCATTTTGTTTGAGTCAGGCCACCTGACGTCATTATAGAAAACACCTGGTTCTGTATGTACGAACGTAGAGTGAAATTAAAATTAATGGTTAACCTCCTGAATATTGTGTTATCAATTGTGTCGTCCACTGTGTTTCGAAATCTTCCTGTACCCGAAGCCCTGGAACCCTTAGGTATAAAACAGTGTATAAAAGCAGAAGATGAGCCCGGCTAATAATGAATTTGGTGAGTACCAGTAATACCAAATCATGGTATTTGTCATACATATCTTGCTAGATATATGTAATAATATTATTGAAAGTAGTTTGATAAATTACAACTTAAGAGAAACTTTAGAAAGGACTCACAACAAAACAGTGTGTAACAAATTAAGAAGGTCTATAAGAAAATTGAATACACCAGAAATAGACATGTATAATCAAATATCAGTCATAGCATCTACTGTATGATGGATATACCATTGACCTGTTTGTTGTATAAACAAAATGATAAAGTGATTGAGGTAGGCCTGGAAACAAGTGAAAATTTTACGGCAGGAAAATTGAAATACAAGATAGTAGCAAGGAAGTGGGTAAGAACAGAAATCATTCTGAAACCAATAGCAGTCCGAACAGCAAGGGTAACTAATATAAGCATGGACCATGGGTAAACTAAGTGCAGATGAACACTGAGAATTGGGACTGATTGTCTGATTACCGACTAAACAAACCAATGCAAAAGAAGAAACACTAAATTAACTGAATAATTAAGACAAATTGATGAACAAGGACTAAACGACCAAGACAAATTGAATGAGAAGAACTACCAAAGCAAATAAATAAGTTTACAAGTAAAATTGAATCAAAGAAGAAAAGTATGAGATAAAAAAAAAATAAACTACAAAATTCAAAAATAAGTAAGATCAACTTACACCAATATTTAGAAAATATATGAAATAAAAAAAATAAAATAAAAGATAATATATGAGAAAAAATAAAAAAATAAACTACAAAATTCAGAGAATATGTAAGATCAACTTACACTACTATTTAGAAAACGTATTAGATGAAGTAAACAAACAAAAAACCAAATGATCAAGAATAAAGTAAGAAAAATAAGTATTCTCAAAGGTTTAAAAAAAAGTGAGATGAATCAAGGAGGAATAGAAAAGGAATAAAAATGTTAATTGTATCAATTAATAGCAATGATTCAAGTCTTCTCAAATGATATCAACAGAGAGAAGTGAGAAATAAATATGAATCGAACTGAGCAATAATGAAATTAAAAAAAAATTCCCTTCAAATATTATTATTATTATTAGTCACGAGTTGACTGTAATGAAGAATAATTAATTAAGATTGACTGTTGAATAGGTCCAGCAATCATTTAACTGAGCAGGGATGAAGTTCCCCTGACCTCAGGAAAAGTGTAGTTTTGAATGACAAGAGTTAGGTTAGCCAATAGAGCCCATTCAAAGCGATTTCAGCTACAAAATAAGGATAGTTAGGGAAAATAAGATTTACAGGGAATAATTTATAATAAAAAATCAATAAGCCAGATTGTAGTAGGAAATAATAATGAAGAAAAGATTCAGAATTAAAAGAAGTAAAAGTAAAGACTGATATTGAAAATTAACATGAAGCAGTAGAATTTAAGAAGGAGAAGATACAATACAATTGATAATTTCATTAAAACTTAGAATCACGTTTTATAAAATGATAATTTTGGTGGAAGGGCATTACATAACGTTGCAGAAATCAGACCCTATAGGGAATCCACAAATATTATATAAATGAAAAAAAAAGTAAAATAATTTAAGGAATAATGAATTAAAATATAAAATGGTATTGAGAAAATAAAAGAAAACTTGTAAACAAGAATAATAATAAATAAGTAAATGGACTAGACTGACAAACAAATGACTATGACCCAACCCCAGAGATTGGCCAGATAAAGACAATAAAATAAGAAAAGGTAAACTAATGATAAAAAAGCACAAATAAGTAAAACAAATTTAGTAACGAGCATTAAATAAAATAATACAAAAGGAAGTACACAAACCATAAGAAATAAGTGAAACAATTATTAATAGTTAATGTGTATTGTTAATAGCCTTATTATGATAAGAAAGTAAAACATAAAATGTTGAAAGACTAACTATAAATTTGTGTTTAAAATCCAATGAAACCCAAGAGTGAGAGATAGGTAGGAAGTGATGGTGATAAACAGTGAAAGTGTTAGAAGTGGTAAGAATAAATTAATATAAACAATTCATGATTGTAAAAAAGAAAAGAAACGGTCAAAGGTAATAAACCAAAACAACAAGCAAAGGGTTGACAGATACCGTAACTAATTTCATAATGTTAGATAGTAAGAAACATGAGTTATGAGTGCAATGATAATAAAACATCCTATATTAATAAAATAATCAAAGGGATGATTATCACGATAGAATAGATGGTGTTAAAATAATATTCACCAAAGTTGTTATATGTTTAATTAAAAGAATTGTGTTTATAAGAAGGAATATGGCTGGAAAATGAACAGACCATAAACCTATTTTTGTGTTATGTTTTAATAGTAGTATTAAGTGCTAAAAAAGTGTGTAAGAAATAGTAACAGATATAAATAAGGAGATAAATTTTAACCATAATATTAATCATCAGAGTAAAGACAGAAAAAAAGAGAATGACAGACAAGAAATGATCTTGCAAAATTATAATAATTTTCATTTATTGTAAAACAGCCCAAAATAATTCAAAATGTAAATAAGTAATAAGTGACAGCAAGCAAAACCTATGTAAATTATAAATAATCTTTAATTTGTGTAAAGTAAGAAGTTATAGACAATTACAGCTTAGTCCTATAAAATGCCTAACTGTATAAATTCAAAATAAACAATTTGTAAGCAAGTAACTATTGTATTAGAAAATTAAGAACAAGTTAACTCATTAATTACAATTAGTTAACAATAATAATATGTCAGAAATAGAATACACTGATAAAATAAGGAAAATATGTAATAACATAATATTAGCAATTTTGTCAAAACATTAATACATGAACAAGCCCAGCTTTGTGGGATATCAAAATAATCTTTGAAAGAAAATAGAGACATTTATGTTAATATCTAATGCATTGATAAGGAGACCAAGGAATAAAAGCAATTATAAAGTATTTAATCATTTTGAACCAAATCCCAGGATTTATAACAATAGATACAAATGTATTCAACCAATAAGAGTATAGGTGATTACCATAACAACGTAACGTTATTGTATTTAAAACCGTTATAAAATGATAGTCCATTATTGACGATCAAGAGAGACAGAAGCCAAACCATATTCGACTCAATTAATAATTAAAATAGGAAGAAATACTATCAAATTTAATAAGATATGTATTCAAGAAGTTGAACAAAGACCCATTAAAACACGGAGAGCAGATAAACCAGATTTTAATAATTAAAAAATAAATAAAAATTCTAATTAATTGAAAAAGAAGCCATATGAAGCAGAAAAACCAAATGATGGAAAATTAATGAATGTATCAACCCACAACGGAAGGAATACCTGTGACTCATCACAAGAATCGACAAGGTTTTGTTAAGTATAATTGAATTACCAGAATTTGCGAACTAAATTAATTAATGTTTTAGTGGATTGTTAGTGAGGATCGGTCAATAATACAAATTTTAGCTATTTTGCGTCGACATTTCGACAATATTTATTGTCATCTTCAGGAGTGTGTGTTTGGCGTCAGCAACAATTGTCCTGAAGATGACAATAAATATTGTTGAAACATCAACGCAAAATAGAAAAAATTTTTTTATTGACCGATCCTCACTAACAATCCACTAAAACATTAATTAATTTAGTTCGCAAATTCTGGTAATTCAATTATACTTAACAAAACCTTATCGATTCTTGTGATGAGTCACAGGTTTCCTTCCGTTGTGGGTTGATACGGTCACTAAAAATTTAAGGATTAAATTAATTAACTTTTCTCACAACACAATAACTCTCACTCCGAACTTGGTAACTCAATTTCTTTCAAGGATTGATTGATAATATTTATTAATCCTGTATGTAAACATAATTAACCTATGTACGAAGTATGAAAGATTAGCACACACTTTTTAACACTCAGAAAAGAATTGTATTTAAACCTTAATAGTACATAAGTAGCATTGATGTAAGGTGGTGTACTTTAATAACATCTTGTTTTAATTTTTTCGTAATCAAAAGAACTCGTTGACTGAATGAATTGAATTGAAAAAGAAGCCATATGAAGCAGAAAATCCAAATGATGGAAAATTAATGTATGTATCAACCCACAACGGAAGGAATACCTGTGACTCATCACAAGAATCGATAAGGTTTTGTTAAGTATAATTGAATTACCAGAATTTGCGAACTAAATTAATTAATGTTTTAGTGGATGGTTAGTGAGGACCGGTCAATAATACAAATTTTAGCTATTTTGCGTCGATGTTTCAACAATATTTATTGTCATCTTCAGGACAATTGTTGCTGACGCCAAACACACACTCCTGAAGATGACAATAAATATTGTCGAAATGTCGACGCAAAATAGCTAAAATTTGTATTACTGACCGATCCTCACTAACCATCCACTAAAACATTCATTGATTGACGGTCACTAAAAATTTAAGGATTAAATTAATTAACTTTTCTCACAACACAATAACTCTCACTCCGAACTTGGTAACTCAATTTCTTTCAAGGATTGATTGATAATATTTATTAATCCTGTATGTAAACATAAATTAACCTATGTACGAAGTATGAAAGATTAGCACACCCTTTTAACACTCAGAAAAGAATTGTATTTAAACCTTAATAGTACATAAGTAGCATTGATGTAAGGTGGTGTACTTTAATAACATTTTGTTTTAATTTTTTCGTAATCAAAAGAACTCGTTGACTGAATGAATTGTATAAAATAAACAAAAACGGCAGCCATGCTGCTGTAGTAACTGTTCAGCCAACATAGCCAAACCTTGAGATATCATTCAATTATAGCTGGAGCAACATTGTTTTATAATAATATATTTTGTATCTGAATGGTCAATAATTAACTATTTTGAGCATTAATAAACTAGTACTGATTATTAATAACCGTCCTTCATTTTATTTAAATTGTATTATAACATTTGTGCACTTTAGCGGTGAATAATATTATTTACCAGATTGGACGTTGGCAACACGACAAACGGCACGCGAGATTCGAATTACCGCCAGTCTGCGAGGGTAATTCGAATTTGTTATCACTGCACAGAAGACAACCTAGTTTGAACTTTTTAATTGTTTTAATAAAACAATTTGGCGCCTATCGGGAATCAAATACATCGTTTAAGGACAGTTAAGGATTACACATGTGAAGATTTCGGTACTGGTTATTCGTGCGATCACGACGGACATCGTCAGCGTGAGATACGATATAAATTGACAACAACTTGGTAAGACGTTGAGAGTACCCAGGAGGGTATTACGACCGAGTTTAATTACAAATTGCCGCCCAACGTGGGGCTAAATAACACGGGCGATAGCGTCTAATTACAAATTGGCGACCAACTAGTGAGGCTAGAAGTAGAGAAAAAACAACATTCTAGCGGCGATTATGAAAAAAGAGAACAACATGATCACAAGGGGTAGACCAAAGAAAAGGGTAGAGGACACCGACATGGAAGAAAAGGAGACAACATTGGTTGAGGAAGTGGAAATGATCAAAGAGGAGGCCCAAGGGGACCAACCAGAGAAACCAATCCAACCAGAACCCGAAGCGGAGGCGATTGCAGGAGATATCGAAAATCTACCGGACAGAACTACACCAACTGAAGAGGCGAATTTGGATAACATGATGAGGTTGAAGATGGAGCAATTCGGACAAATTAAAAAAGATAATAAACAAACAAATGAAAAAATAGACAAAATGGAGGAAAAAATAAACGAAAAATTCGATAGAAACAAGGAGGAAATAAATGACAATTTTAAGAAACAGACGGAAGAAATGAAAGAAGATTTAAGACAAAATAGCAAAGAATTGAAGAAACAACTCAAGGAGGACATAGAAACGCTGAATAATCAGATGGAGAGCAACCATGAAACCTTGAAGAAAAACCAAAAAATTTTAGAAGGAAAGAGTAAGGAATTAAAGAGACAGATCAAGGAGGATCTGGAAACACTGAACAACAAGATCGAAAATATTAATGAAACACTCCAACGACAATTAAGACAAATATTAAGAGGATATCGTGAAGAAAACAAGCAGACAAAAAACGGAGATGACTTAGAAATGGGAAGAAACAAATTACAAAGCAGATCAACTTAATGAAACATTAGATAGTGGTTTCAAGAAATTGAATGAAACACTAGACAGCACTTCTGAAGATATTAAAGAAACATTGAATAAGAACAGGGAACCGATAAGTCAGAAAATAGAAGAGGGTAGGAAGTAAATAGAAATTAAAGAATACAAAGAGGTGTGATGTTATCAGAGAATAAAAATAACAAAAACAAAGAGAATATTAAGCACATAGAAATCAACAGTAAGGGGGTAAAGAGGAACCAAATAATTAAGAAGATTAAGAAAACGAAAGAAATAGGAAACATATGTAAAAAGAAACTAAGAAAAACAAGAGAAGAATTGGAGATGATGAAGAATGGACTAATTAAGGTGTTTAATTTACCAATTAACGACCAGAATGAAATAATGAATTTTAAAAATAACAGAAGGAACTTAAGAGAAACTTTAGAAAGGACTCACAACAAAACAGTGTGTAACAAATTAAGAAGGTCTATAAGAAAATTGAATACACCAGAAATAGACATGTATAATCAAATATCAGTCATAGCATCTACTGTATGATGGATATACCATTGACCTGTTTGTTGTATAAACAAAATGATAAAGTGATTGAGGTAGGCCTGGAAACAAGTGAAAATTTTATGGCAGGAAAATTGAAATACAAGATAGTAGCAAGGAAGTGGGTAAGAACAGAAATCATTCTGAAACCAATAGCAGTCCGAACAGCAAGGGTAACTAATATAATCATGGACCATGGGTAAACTAAGTGCAGATGAACACTGAGAATTGGGACTGATTGTCTGATTACCGACTAAACAAACCAATGCAAAAGAAGAAACACTAAATTAACTGAATAATTAAGACAAATTGATGAACAAGGACTAAACGACCAAGACAAATTGAATGAGAAGAACTACCAAAGCAAATAAATAAGTGTACAAGTAAAATTGAATCAAAGAAGAAAAGTATCAGATAAAAAAAAAAAACTACAAAATTCAAAAATAAGTAAGATCAACTTACACCAATATTTAGAAAATATATGAAATAAAAAAAAATAAAATAAACTATAAAATTCAAAAATAAGTAAGATCAAGGTACACCAATATTTAGAAAATATATGAGAAAAAATAAAAAAATAAACTACAAAATTCAGAGAATATGTAGGATCAACTTACACTACTATTTAGAAAACATATTAGATGAAGTAAACAAACAAAAAACCAAATGATCAAGAATAAAGTAAGAGAAACAAGTATTCTAAAAGGTTTAAAAAAAAGTGAGATGAATCAAGGAGGAATAGAAAAGGAATAAAAATGTTAATTGTATCAATTAATAGCAATGCTTCAAGTATTCTCAAATGATATCAACAGAGAGAAGTGAGAAATAAATATGAATCGAACTGAGCAATAATGAAATTAAAAAAAAAATCCCTTCAAATATTATTATTATTATTAGTCACGAGTTGACTGTAATGAAGAATAATTAATTAATGTTGACTGTTGAATAGGTCCAGCAATCATTTAACTGAGCAGGGATGAAGTTCCCCTGACCTCAGGAAAAGTGTAGTTTTGAATGACAAGAGTTAGGTTAGCCAATAGAGCCCATTCAAAGCGATTTCAGCTACAAAATAAGGATAGTTAGGGAAAATAAGATTTACAGGGAATAATTTATAATAAAAAGTCAATAAGCCAGATTGTAGTAGGAAATAATAATGAAGAAAAGATTCAGAATTAAAAGAAGTAAAAGTAAAGAATGATATTGAAAATTAACATGAAGCAGTAGAATTTAAGAAGGAGAAGATACAATACAATTGATAATTTCATTAAAACTTAGAATCACGTTTTATAAAATGATAATTTTGGTGGAAGGGTATTATATAACGTTGCAGAAATCAGACCCTATAGGGAATCCACAAATATTATATAAATGAAAAAAAAGTAAAATAATTTAAGGAATAATGAATTAAAATATAAAATGGTATTGAGAAAATAAAAGAAAACTTGTAAACAAGAATAATAATAAATAAGTAAATGGACTAGACTGACAAACAAATGACTATGACCCTACCCCAGAGATTGGCCAGATAAAGACAATAAAATAAGAAAAGGTAAACTAATGATAAAAAAGCACAAATAAGTAAAAAAAATTTAGTAACGAGCATTAAATAAAATAATACAAAAGGAAGTACACAAACCATAAGAAATAAGTGAAACAATTATTAATAGTTAATGTGTATTGTTAATAGCCTTATTATGATAAGAAAGTAAAACATAAAATGTTGAAAGACTAACTATAAATTTGTGTTTAAAATCCAATGAAACCCAAGAGTGAGAGATAGGTAGGAAGTGATGGTGATAAACAGTGAAAGTGTTAGAAGTGGTAAGAATAAATTAATATAAACAATTCATGATTGTAAAAAAGAAAAGAAACGGTCAAAGGTAATAAACCAAAACAACAAGCAAAGGGTTGACAGATACCGTAACTAATTTAATAATGTTAGATAGTAAGAAACATGAGTTATGAGTGCAATGATAATAAAACATCCTATATTAATAAAATAATCAAAGGGATGATTATCACGATAGAATAGATGGTGTTAAAATAATATTCACCAAAGTTGTTATATGTTTAATTAAAAGAATTGTGTTTATAAGAAGGAATATGGCTGGAAAATGAACAGACCATAAACCTATTTTTGTGTTATGTTTTAATAGTAGTATTAAGTGCTAAAAAAGTGTGTAAGAAATAGTAACAGATATAAATAAGGAGATACATTTTACAACCATAATATTAATCATCAGAGTAAAGACAGAAGAAAAGAGAATAACAGACAAGAAATGATCTTGCAAAATTATAATAACTTTCATTTACTGTAAAACAGCCAAAAATAATTCAAAATGTAAATAAGTAGTAAGTGACAGCAAGCAAAACCTATGTAAATGATAAATAATCTTTAATTTGTGTAAAGTAAGAAGTTATAGACAATTACAGCGTAGGCCTATAAAATGCCTAACTGTATACATTCAAAATAAACAATTTGTAAGCAAGTAACTATTATATTAGAAAATTAAGAACAAGTAACTCATTAATTACAATTAGTTAACAATAATAATATGTCAGAAATAGAATAAACTGATAAAATAAGGAAAATATGTAATAACATAATATTAGCAATTTTGTCAAAACATTAATACATGAACAAGCCCAACTTTTTGGGATATCAAAATAATCTTTGAAAGAAAATAAAGACATTTATGTTAATATCTAATGCATTGATAAGGAGACCAAGGAATAAAAGCAATTATAAAGTATTTAATCATTTTGAACCAAAACCCAGGATTTATAACAATAGATACAAATGTATTCAACCAATAAGAGTACAGGTGGTTACCATAACAACGTAACGTTATTATATTTAAAACCGTTATAAAATGATAGTCCATTATTGACGATCAAGAGAGACAGAAGCCAAACCATATTCGACTCAATTAATAATTAAAATAGGAAGAAATACTATCAAATTTAATAAGATATGGATTCAAGAAGTTGAACAAAGACCCATTAAAACACGGAGAGCAGACAAACCACATTTTGATAATTAAAAAATAAATAAAAATTCTAATTAATTGAAAAAGAAGCCATATGAAGCAGAAAAACCAAGTGATGGAAAATTAATGAATGTATCAACCCACAACGGAAGGAATACCTGTGACTCATCACAAGAATCGACAAGGTTTTGTTAAGTATAATTGAATTACCAGAATTTGTGAACTAAATTAATTAATGTTTTAGTGGATGGTTAGTGAGGATCGGTCAATAATACAAATTTTAGCTATTTTGCGTCGACGTTTCAACAATATTTATTGTCATCTTCAGGACAATTGTTGCTGACGCCAAACACACACTCCTGAAGATGACAATAAATATTGTCGAAATGTCGACGCAAAATAGCTAAAATTTGTATTATTCACCGATCCTCACTAACCATCCACTAAAACATTCATTGATTGACGGTCACTAAAAATTTAAGGATTAAATTAATTAACTTTTCTCACAACACAATAACTCTCACTCCGAACTTGGTAACTCAATTTCTTTCAAGGATTGATTAATAATATTTACTAATCCTGTATGTAAACATAAATTAACCTATGTACGAAGTATGAAAGATTAGCACACACTTTTTAACACTCAGAAACGAATTGTATTTAAACCTTAATAGTACATAAGTACCATTGATGTAAGGTGGTGTACTTTAATAACATCTTGTTTTAATTTTTGGAAATCAAAAGAACTCGTTGACTGAATGAATTGTATTAAATAAACAAAAACGGCAGCCATGCTGCTGTAGTAACTGTTCAGCCAACATAGCCAAACCTTGAAATATCATTCGATTATAGCGGGAGCAACATTGTTTTATAATAATATATTTTGTATCTGAATGGTCAATAATTAACTATTTTCAACATTAATAAACTAGTACTGATTATTAATAACCGTCGTTCATTTTATTTAAATTGTATTATAACATTTGTGCACTTTAGCGGTGAATAAAATTATTTACCAGATTGGACGTTGGCAACACGACAAATGGCATGCGAGATTCAAATTACCGCCAGTCTGCGAGGGTAATTCGAATTTGTTATCACCGCCCAGAAGATAACCTAGTTTGAACTTTTTAATTGTTTTAATAAAACAATTTGGCGCCTATCGGGAATCAAATACATCGTTTAAGGACAGGTAAGGATTACACATGTGAAGATTTCGGTACTAGTTATTCGTGCGATCACGACGGACATCGTCAGCGTGAGATACGATATAAATTGACGACAACTTGGTAAGACATTGAGAGTACCCAGGAGGGTAGTACGACCGAGTTTAATTACAAATTGCCGCCCAACGTGGGGCTAAATAACACGGGCGATATCGTCTAATTACAAATTGGTGACCAACTAGTGAGGCTAGAAGTAGAGAAAAAACAACATTCTAGCGGCGATTATGAAAAAAGAGAACAACATGATCACAAGGGGTAGACCAAAGAAAAGGGTAGAGGACACCGACATGGAAGAAAAGGAGACAACATTGGTTGAGGAAGTGGAAATGATCGAAGAGGAGGCCCAAGGGGACCAACCAGAGAAACCAATCCAACCAGAACCCGAAGCGGAGGCGATTGCAGGAGATATCGAAAATCTACCGGACAGAACTACACCAACTGAAGAGGCGAATTTGGATAACATGATGAGGTTGAAGATGGAGCAATTCGGACAAATTAAAAAAGATAACAAGCAAACAAATGAAAAAATAGACAAAATGGAGGAAAAAATAAACGAAAAATTCGATAGAAACAAGGAGGAAATAAATGACAATTTTAAGAAACAGATGGAAGAACTGAAAGAAGATTTAAGACAAAATAGCAAAGAATTGAAGAAACAACTCAAGGAGGACATAGAAACGCTGAATAATCAGATGGAGAGCAACCATGAAACCTTGAAGAAAAACCAAGAAATTTTAGAAGGAAAGAGTAAGGAATTAAAGAGACAGATCAAGGAGGATCTGGAAACACTGAACAACAAGATCGAAAATAATAATGAAACACTCCGACAATTAAGACAAATATTAAGAGGATATCGTGAAGAAAACAAGCAGACAAAAAACGGAGATGACTTAGAAATGGGAAGAAACAAATTACAAAGCAGATCAACTTAATGAAACATTAGATAGTGGTTTCAAGAAATTGAATGAAACACTAGACAGCACTTCTGAAGGTATTAAAGAAACATTGAATAAGAACAGGGAACCGATAAGTCAGAAAATAGAAGAGAGTAGGAAGGAAATAGAAATTAAAGAATACAAAGAGGTGTGATGTTATCAGAGAATAAAAATAACAAAAACAAAGAGAATATTAAGCACATAGAAATCAACAGTAAGGGGGTAAAGAGGAACCAAATAATTAAGAAGATTAAGAAAACGAAAGAAATAGGAAAAATATGTAAAAAGAAACTAAGAAAAACAAGAGAAGAATTGGAGATGATGAAGAATGGACTAATTAAGGTGTTTAATTTACCAATTAACGACCAGAATGAAATAATGAATTTTAAAAATAACAGAAGGAACTTAAGAGAAACTTTAGAAAGGACTCACAACAAAACAGTGTGTAACAAATTAAGAAGGTCTATAAGAAAATTGAATACACCAGAAATATACATGTATAATCAAATATCAGTCATAGCATCTACTGTATGATGGATATACCATTGACCTGTTTGTTGTATAAACAAAATGATAAAGTGATTGAGGTAGGCCTGGAAACAAGTGAAAATTTTATGGCAGGAAAATTGAAATACAAGATAGTAGCAAGGAAGTGGATAAGAACAGAAATCATTCTGAAACCAATAGCAGTCCGAACAGCAAGGGTAACTAATATAATCATGGACCATGGGTAAACTAAGTGCAGATGAACACTGAGAATTGGGACTGATTGTCTGATTACCGACTAAACAAACCAGTGCAAAAGAAGAAACACTAAATTAACTGAATAATTAAGACAAATTGATGAACAAGGACTAAACGACCAAGACAAATTGAATGAGAAGAACTACCAAAGCAAATAAATAAGTTTACAACTAAAATTGAATCAAAGAAGAAAAGTATGAGATAAAAAAAAAATAAACTACAAAATTCAAAAATAAGTAAGATCAACTTACACCAATATTTAGAAAATATATGAAATAAAAAAAATAAAATAAAAGATAATATATGAGAAAAAATAAAAAAATAAACTAAAAAATTCAGAGAATATGTAAGATCAACTTACACTACTATTTAGAAAACGTATTAGATGAAGTAAACAAACAAAAAACCAAATGATCAAGAATAAAGTAAGAAAAATAAGTATTCTCAAAGGTTTAAAAAAAAGTGAGATGAATCAAGGAGGAATTGAAAAGGAATAAAAATATTAATTGTATCAATTAATAGCAACGCTTCAAGTATTGTCAAATGATATCAACAGAGAGAAGTGAGAAATAAATATGAATCGAACTGAGCAATAATAAAATTAAAAAAAAATTCCCTTCAAATATTATTAATATTATTATTATTATTATTAGTCACGAGTTGACTGTAATGAAGAATAATAAATTAAGATTTACTGTTGAATAGGTCCAGCAGTCATTTAACTGAGCAGGGATGAAGTTCCCCTGACCTCCGGAAAAGTGTAGTTTTGAATGACAGAGTTAGGTTAGCCAATAGAGCCCATTCAAAGCGATTTCAGCTACAAAATAAGGATAGTTAGGGAAAATAAGATTTACAGGGAATAATTTATAATAAAAAATCAATAAGCCAGATTGTAGTAGGAAATAATAATGAAGAAAAGATTCAGAATTAAAAGAAGTAAAAGTAAAGACTGATATTGAAAATTAACATGAAGCAGTAGAATTTAAGAAGGAGAAGATACAATACAATTGATAATTTCATTAAAACTTAGAATCACGTTTTATAAAATGATAATTTTGGTGGAAGGGCATTAGATAGCGTTGCAGAAATCAGACCCTATAGGGAATCCACAAATATTATATAAATGAAAAAAAAGTAAAATAATTTAAGGAATAATGAACAAAAATATAAAATGGTATTGAGAAAATAAAAGAAAACTTGTAAACAAGAATAATAATAAATAAGTAAATGGACTAGACTGACAAACAAATGACTATGACCCAACCCCAGAGATTGGCCAGATAAAGACAATAAAACAAGAAAAGGTAAACTAATGATTAAAAAGCACAAATAAGTAAAACAAATTTAGTAACGAGCATTAAATAAAATAATACAAAAGGAAGTACTCTAACCATAAGAAATAAGTGAAACAATTATTAATAGATAATGTGTATTGTTAATAGCCTTATTATGATAAGAAAGTAAAACATAAAATGTTGAAAGACTAACTATAAATTTGTGTTTGAAATCCAATGAAACCCAAGAGTGAGAGATAGGTAGGAAGTGATAGTGATAAACAGTGAAAGTGTTAGAAGTGGTAAGAATAAATTAATATAAACAATTCATGATTGTAAAAAGAAAAGAAACGGACAAAGGTAATAAACCAAAACAACAAGCAAACGGTTGATAGATACCATAACTAATTTCATAATGTTAGATAGTAAGAAACATGAGTTATGAGTGCAATGATAGTAAAACATCCTATATTAATAAAATAATCAAAAGGTTGATTATCACGATAGAATAGATGGTGTTAAAATAATATTCACCAAAGTTGTTATATGTTTAATTAAAAGAATTGTGTTTATAAGAAGGAATATGGCTGGAAAATGAACAGACCATAAACCTATTTTTGTGTTATGTTTTAATAGTAGTATTAAGTGCTAAAAAAGTGTGTAAGAAATAGTAACAGATATAAATAAGGAGATACATTTTACAACCATAATATTAATCATCAGAGTAAAGACAGAAAAAAAGAGAATAACAGACAAGAAATGATCTTGCAAAATTATAATAATTTTCATTTATTGTAAAACAGCCCAAAATAATTCAAAATGTAAATAAGTAATAAGTGACAGCAAGCAAAACCTATGTAAATGATAAATAATCTTTAATTTGTGTAAAGTAAGAAGTTATAGACAATTACAGCTTAGGCCTATAAAATGCCTAACTGTATAAATTCAAAATAAACAATTTGTAAGCAAGTAACTATTGTATTAGAAAATTACGAACAAGTAACTCAATAATTACAATTAGTTAACAATAATAATATGTCAGAAATAGAATAAACTGATAAAATAAGGAAAATATGTAATAACATAATATTAGCAATTTTGTCAAAACATTAATACATGAACAAGCCCAGCTTTGTGGGATATCAAAATAATCTTTGAAAGAAAATAGAGACATTTATGTTAATATCTAATGCATTGATAAGGAGACCAAGGAATAAAAGCAATTATAAAGTATTTAATCATTTTGAACCAAAACCCAGGATTTATAACAATAGATACAAATGTATTCAACCAATAAGAGTATAGGTGGTTACCATAACAACGTAACGTTATTATATTTAAAACCGTTATAAAATGATAGTCCATTATTGACGATCAAGAGAGACAGAAGCCAAACCATATTCGACTCAATTAATAATTAAAATAGGAAGAAATACTATCAAATTTAATAAGATATGGATTCAAGAAGTTGAACAAAGACCCATTAAAACACGGAGAGCAGATAAACCAGATTTTAATAATTAAAAAATAAATAAAAATTCTAATTAATTGAAAAAGAAGCCATATGAAGCAGAAAAACCAAAAGATGGAAAATTAATGAATGTATCAACCCACAACGGAAGGAATACCTGTGACTCATCACAAGAATCAACAAGGTTTTGTTAAGTATAATTGAATTACCAGAATTTGTGAACAAAATTAATTAATGTTTTAGTGGATGGTTAGTGAGGATCGGTCAATAATACAAATTTTAGCTATTTTGCGTCGACGTTTCAACAATATTTATTGTCATCTTCAGGACAATTGTTGCTGATGCCAAACACACACTCCTGAAGATGACAATAAATATTGTCGAAATGTCGATGCAAAATAGCTAAAATTTGTATTATTGACCGATCCTCACTAACCATCCACTAAAACATTCATTGATTGACGGTCACTAAAAATTTAAGGATTAAATTAATTAACTTTTCTCACAACACGATAACTCTCACTCCGAACTTGGTAACTCAATTTCTTTCAAGGATTGATTGATAATACGAGGTGTGTTCAAAAAAATACCGAACTATTTGTGTAGCACGTCAACTAGCGCATAGAGCGAGCTGCAGAATTAAGTGCTGATAGCGACAGGTTTTGACGCCTGAATGCCATTTTCTCTGTCCCGTCACGATCTTTAGTCTTCGAGCTACACGCGGTGTAGTGGGCATGGGCACACACCGTCCGGCGGATTTATAACGAAGTGAGAATGAAGATCTTAACACAACGTGTGTGTATAAAATTTTGCTGCTGACTTCGTAAAATCTTTACAGAGCTATTTCCATTGTCTTCCGAAGTTTTCATTACCATTTGCATTGGTATGCAGTTGTTGACCGACTCCAAAACGGGTCTCTTTCTGTACGCCGTCAACAAACACAGTAAGAATTTTTCAGTGATACGATACATTTAAAATTTTCTATCAAAATTTAATTTTACGATCTTAAATGGACTCTGTCAGAAAGTATCGCCATTTAAACGATGATTTACAATTACCACATCACGAGCTCTCTTCCAATGATCTTCGATATCGCTTTGATCTGCACCGACCATTGTTTTTCCCTCTTTAAAAATTCTTAAACTAATCGTTCGCCTCATGCAGGCTTCCGCGTATGCTTAATTGAAAACCAGAATGTCTGAAAGTTTTAACCTAGTTTTGCTGGAAAATTTTATACGCACACGTTGTTCTCGCGGTCTTTCTTAATTGCTTTTTCACTAATCCGCCGGCCAGCGTGTACATGTCCCCACTCAATGTGATATACCTCAAAGACTACTGCCAATAGCGGAACACAATAAGTGGCAGTTTGTTGTCAAAAACTATCGCTAGGTGCGCGCAAAGTCGCGGCGGGTCGTTTGTGCGGGTTGATGTGTTACTCAAAAAGTTTGGTCTTTTTATGAACATACCTCGTATTTATTAATCCTGTATGTAAACATAAATTAACCTATGTACGAAGTATGAAAGATTAGCACACACTTTTTAACACTCAGAAACGAATTGTATTTAAACCTTAATAGTACATAAGTACCATTGATGTAAGGTTGAGTACTTTAATAACATCTTGTTTTAATTTTTACGTAATCAAAAGAACTCGTTGACTGAATGAATTGTATTAAATAAACAAAAACGGCAGTTTTTTAAGCATTTCTTTTAATTAATGATCACTGGTGTCTGTTCGGTTAGTGTAGATGGTATCTAAGATAGTGTTGTGTACTCGTATCTGTAGTGTGGCTATGAATTAAGTTTGGCCTCACTCGCATAAGTTACAAACGTGCGTTCGCTCTAGGTAGTCAGGATTTTCTGAGTTTCTGCATTTAGTTTTAGTTCAATTATTTCTGTTTTCTGGTCTTCCCCAGTGTTTACCGTTTCTGTTGGTAATTATTATTATTGACTGCCAACGGTCCAAAAAACTACTTGTATTTAAATAAAATTGGTTTCATCAGAGCACATCTGCCCTCTGCAATGGTTAACAATACAATTCTAAATTCTTGCTTCTTCATCAACGGTCTCCTGACCTTACAATACTGGCCTGTGATTGGTCAAAACTGAGAGTTCATTAGGTCACATGGTCAGTTTACAAAAATCAAATGTTCATTTGCCTATAAGAAAAGTACTCCTTTTTTAGCTTTAAGTTTCCTTAAATTTAAATTACATCATGTTTTTCTTTATATAATTATGAGCATTTTGATACCTTATTTACATAAGTTGGTTATTATAAAGGGTGATTTCCCACCTTACAAAATTTCTAACTTTGGGCCTACACTTTTAGTTTCCTGACATTTATTTACTAATCTATTTGTTTCTGACAATATTCCTTTTATACTGAATTTGTGGCTTAGGCCATTAGTGGTTCTAATACTATTTTATAATTTACATTTATTGTTGCTTAAACTCTGATGATTCTGAACCCTTTTTCTCTGATTTTACTATTTACTAAACGAGTCTGGACCCTTACATTTTTTTTAACAAATGGTTACAACAAAATCCTTTAACATATTATTCAATATACTGCCTCTATGGCCTAGTCTACAATTATCAATTGACAGATAATATAATTAGTGTTAATAGAATAACTTGATAAGAACAGAATCATCCGGCATGCTATGTTTTAGGCATGGCCTACATGGTTAAACCTTGTATTTTACAATTAGCCACAATCATTAGTTAACTGGCATACTATTCAGCCATCCCACTAATCTTAACCAGTACTATTAATAAGTGATTAGATTATTGTTCATGGGTTTTTGATTCCTAATGCACCACCTTCTGATTCTGCTCATAGGCTCCAACTATTTCTAACAACATAGTTCATAAATGTTACCCATAAGCTCTGGCATAAAACACAAACAACTAGTCATGCCAAAACCTTTATGAACATCTTAACATTATTTTAAACCCCCATCACAACTCTCTATTAACATGGTCCATGGGTTTTCTTTTTATATGAAAGTATTTAACCCACACTTCTGCCATTTCCCCCTCACTGACACTTTTTGTGTTTGGGAATGTCTCTGATACTTCACTGACACTTTATTAATTGGGTGTTTGTTTGTTTGCACTATCTAATATCAGGGATCACTAGCTTTATCCCACACTCCTTAATTACAAAAGGTTTGTATGTTATTTTATATTTATAATACATTTTGATTGGTTTATTTACTATCTGCATTGTATTTTTCTTTTATTATTTACATTAGACAGTCTTTCTTTTCTATAACTAAAGGTTTTCTATTTTTTATTGGTCTATGTTGATAGCATAGGCGACTCTGCCTACTATCATTCCTACTGAATTGAGCAGTTCTTGCTCTGGGACAGGGTTACTATTAGGTAGCATTACAATATATATATATATATATATATATATATATATATATATATATATATATATATTCAATCACTTTCTGCTACAGTTGTTTCTTGATATATATAAAGTATTTAAAATTTATAATTATATTACCTCAAGATGTTATTTGCACTCAATATCGAAAATACACAAAATACAAAAACATATACCACAACCACACACAATAATACAACTTTAAAAGACCAAAGACCAACAAACTACCTTAATAACATCCAGCAGCCAACACACAAATACTTAACCAGAAGCAAGATGGCGAAGGCTGAAGATGAGAGAACAGGAACTCTCGAAACATGTTCCAAATAAGGAAAAGAACATCTTGAGGTAATATAATTATATATATATATATATATATATATATATACATATATTGTTACAACACAAAAAGCTGCCCCAATACCAGGGAAAAAACTAAGATGAATTAACTAGATTAAACTAATGAAAATAAAATGACTATGACGAAACAAAGGACTATGACCCAACCCAAGTGATTGACCCAATAAAGAAAATAAAATGGGAAGGTATAAACTCAAAGAATGATGAAAAAGACACAAAAAAATAATAAAGAAAATAAAATGAGAAGGTATAAAATCAAATAATGAAGAAAAAGACACAAACAAATAATAAAGAAAATGACAAGTATTAAAATCAAATCAAATAATCTCAATTAAAGTACACTAACCAGAGTAATAGATATTACATGTTATGAATAACTCTATGATGATAAGTAAATCAAAACATTAAATTTGTTAACATACAAACTAACAATTGTGAATAAAACAATAAAAAACCCAGAAGTGAGAGATAGGTAGGAAGTGAAAGTGATTAAGTGAGTAAAAGAAATCTATATTAGGGAATAACCACTATTAACACTAAAGTACAGTAAAAAAGGTACAAAGTGCCAGTGTAACCCAAAATAAATATAAAACACAACATATAGTGGTAAAGACACTAAAACCAGTTATTAACACTATAGTTTAAGGGTGAAAAATACCAACAAATAAGAATAACCAGAATATTGTTATTATAATTAGAAGTGATAGTAGATTAGTAATACAGTGGTATTCAGGATCAAAATCCCATAATGATTAAGGATGTTATTGTTACAAAGTTTAAATGGTAAAAAAATATATAGTAAATGTTGAAAGATGGATAGACAACCAATCTAATAGTGTTAAATAAGAATAAATTAAATAATATGAGTACAAAATAAATAAAACATCCTATGTTAATAAAAATGTTCAAAGGGATGATTAGCAAGATAAAATAAATGGTGTTATAATGTTATTCACCAAGATAGTTATTTGTTCAATTAAGTTTATAAGAAGGAATATTGCTGAAAAAAGAGAACAGACCATTAACCTAATTTTTGTGTTATGTTTTATAAGTAATATTAAATGATAGACAAGTTATAAAAAATGACAATATAGATAAGTAAGGAGATAAATTCTTACAAACATAATAATACAGGAAAAGAAATTGGAGAATAATAGACAGGCCATGATTTTGTAAAGTAATAAGAACATACAATTATTGTAAAACAGCCCAAATTAATTCAAAATGTAAACAAGTCATAAGTGACACCAAGCAAAACATATGAAAATGAAAAATAATCTTTAATTTGTGAAAAATAAGAAAGAAATGTAATAACAATATTAACATTTTTGTCAAAACTTTAATACATGAACAAACCCAGCTTTGTGGGATGTCAAAATGATCTTTGAAAGAAAATATAAACAGTTGTGATAATATCTAATACATAGATAAGAAGACAGAAGAATAATAGCCATCAGAAGATATTTATTCATTCTGAATTAAAATTCAAATATTATAACAATAGATATAAATATGATCAACCAATGAGAGTACAGACAGTTGCCATAACAATGGAACGTTATTTAATATAATTCCGTTATAAAACATTAGTCCATTATTGACGCTCAAGACATACAGAAGCCAAGCCATATTCAACACAATTATTAATTAAAATAATAAGAAATTCGACCAAATTTAATAAGAAGTGGATTCAATAAGTTGAACGAAGACTTAATTAAACTAGGAGAGCCAATTAGCCAGATTATTAATATTTGAAAATAACTAAAACTTCCAATTGATTGAAAAAGAAGCCTGTAATCCAAGTTATAAATGCTGGAAGATTGATGATCGTATTGACCCAACCTAACTAAGAACTACGTGACTCTTCACCCGAATTCAACAAGATTTGTTAAGTATATTTGAAATACCCGAATTCACGAAATAATTTCTAATTAACTTTTCTCACAACACAAATAACTCTCACTCCGAACTGATAACTAAATTTCTTTCAAGGATTAATTGAGAATAAAAACTAAACTTGTATGTAAACAGAAAATAACCTGTGTACAAATTACGAATTCTTAACACACACTTTTTAACACTTAAAAAACGAATTGTATTTAACTCTACTAGTATATAAGTACCATTGATGTAAGGTAGTGTACTTTATTATCATCTAATTAATATTTTTTTGTAACATGATTGAATGAACTGTAGAAAATAAACATTGACAACAGCCATGTCGATTTAGAAACGTTTCAATCACATTTAGCCAACCTGAGAATATTGTCTATTTATTGCCGGAACAACATTATTTAATAACAGTATATTTTTGTATTTTACTAAATAACTATTAACTATTTCATGTTAATAAACTAATACTGAATAGTAATAACCGTCCTTTATTATACCATTATAAATTGTATTATAAAGTTTGTGTACTTTAGCGACGAGCGAAATTGTCTGCCAGCGTTAGACGTCGGCAGCATGATGAACTACAAGGGAGATTCAAATGCCCGCCAGATGCCAGGGTAATTTGAATTAGTCATCACCGCATAGAACGACCTCTCAGTTTAACATTTTTAATTGTTTTCATAAACAATTTGGCGCCACCCGGGAAATAAAATTACTCATTGAAGGACAGGTAAGGTTTACATTCGTGAAGCTATCGGTACTGGTAATTTGTGCGTTTGTGATGGACATCGTCAGCGTGAGAAGTTAGAAAAAGTATGACTGTTATTTTTAAACATAAAGTAACGACTACAACGTGTGGGGCTAACACACATAACACACGATAAAACACACTTTTACAGAGTACATACAGAATACGTTACAATATATATATATATATATATATATATATATATATATATATATATTGCAACGTTACAAGTATTTCAAAAATTCACACAAATACATTACCATGTACCACTCAACGCAACTATGAAGTGTATTACACCGAATTAATAACTAAATTTACCTTATTTTGTCCGCCTTGTGACTTCCTATAATTTTTCCATGACGCGTTTCAGAGCTTATGCTCCATCATCAGATATATATTAAAATAAAACTATCACTCTTAACGAGGTCATCACATGATATAAAAAATGTCAAAAATATTTGCATACAAACAGCGCGCGGAAGTAGGGTGCGCACCCGTTCACGTTCAATTTGCCACTGAGCGGTCGCTAATTTATCTTAGTACCGGTGAGCAGTTTCAAGGCCGTATTGTACAAGTGGTTTGAAGCAAAGTTTAGTTGATCATTCAACACGCAATCGCGACTGCTTGGGTCGGCGTATGCACTATAAATTTCGAACTCCTCCAAGGCATTCATGAACAGACCCTTCTTACATACATGGTAACGGAATTAAGTTTGAATTGAAGTCCGTATAGTTGTGATTATGTGAAGTTAGGTGTCGGGCATAGTTGGATTTAATGCTGTTGATATTACTTGTTTTTGGTATATATTCTCGAAAATGCTTAAGGAAACTTTTCCCAGTTTGTCCAATGTAAAAACTATTGCAATCATTGCATAGTAGTTTATATATTCCTGTTTTTTCTTCCAGGGGTATGTGTTTTTTGGTCTTCGAATGTTTAGTAATTTATTATTGGTTCTGAATGAGATATTAAAACCAACACTGTTCAGCACAGATGACAAAACCTTAGGCATTACGCTTTTGTAATTACTTGATATAAACATTTTTTGTACGTTGTTTGTTCGTGGTTTAAATTTGTTTCTTTCATACTTTTTTAACAGTTTGTCTATGGTCAAACTACTGTACACATTAGCAACCGCGATGTGTTTTATAGTGTTTAGTTCATCCCGAAAGTCATTATCATCAAGAGGAATTGTTAATAACCTATTAATAAAACTATTATACACCGCCATTTTTTGCGAATATGGGTGATGAGAGTCCGCGTGTATTGTAATGTCAGTAGTAGTAGGCTTCCTATAAATGTTGAACTTTAGATTATTTACATGTTGGGTGATAGTTAGATCTAGAAAATTTAATCTATTGTCAATTTCGGTTTCGAGTATGAACTGGATCTTGCTATTTATTTTATTTAAATAATTTTTGAACAGCTTGATCTGTCTTGTAGTACCATCAAAAATGAAAAAAGTATCATCTACATACCGTGCATAAAATAATATTTTCTTTGCATATATATTATTATTTAACATGTGCTTGTTCTCATAAAAATTCAAATAAACATCAGCTAATAGGCCGGAGAGGGGTGAGCCCATGGCCAGTCCATCATCTTGAAAGTAGAATAAGCCATCAAAGGTGAAATAATTTTGTTTTAAAACTACCTCGAGTAGGTTGATTAACTCATTTATCATTTGTGTATTCATGCAACAACTATCAGACAGATTATTTCTCAAAATCTTTAATGTATCTTTTACAGGGATATTTGTGTATAAATCAGTTATATCGAATGATGCTAATTTGTGGTTGGGCTGTAATTCAACTGATTTAACTCTGTTAATGAAATTAATGTTGTTTACAATACTATGATTATTTTGTAATTGTAACTTATCTTTAATCAAGTGAGCAAGTGCTTTTTCAGTTTTGAAGCCAGGGGCAGTGGTAAAGTTCACAAGTGGTCTGATAGGTATGTTGTCTTTATGAATTTTGGGTAATCCTGTGAATAACGGAGCCTTTGCATTGATGGGCTTTAGGTATCGTCATGTATTTTCATTAAATAAATTGATACATTTGTTAATACAATTGTTAAGTTCCTTGACATATATTTCAGTGGGGTCAGATTTTAATAGTTTAATATTTTTGTTAGAAATGAAATCACGGAATTTAGCATTGTATGAAACAGTGTCCATGATAACTAGCGTATTACCTTTATCTGCTTTAACGATACGAGCATTGTTGTTGATTAATTTTGTATTTATATGTTTTAAAGTTCTATGTTCACCGGTGTACCTAGACTGGCACCGTGAGACGAGAGGTAGATTATTGTTCTGTATGATGGCTTTATTGAATTTACTATTTATAAGAACTCGTGCTTCATTTTGCAAATTCGGGTCTGGAATAGTTTTTATGGCAGCTTCCGCTTCAACGACCTCATAGATAAGTTTGTTTTTGCCGACAGGTGGAAGATTATAATTTAAACCTTTATTTAAAAGTTTCATTTCATTATCATCAAAGCTTAATGTAGTTAGGTTCATGACTCTGGGATAAAATGTGTGTTTACAAACAATAGTGGACTCTTGGCAATTTTTATGTTCTAATCTACGAAGTTTGCATAACTGATTAAAATGTGTGCGGCGTACAATAATAGATATGTATCTGTGTGCTGCTTCTAAAACCTTATCAATAATGGCAGGATGAATATTGTTCAAAATCTGTAGATGCAATTTGAATAAACGAATATTGAGGACCGATTTTGTAATGTATAATGCCTTAATTTCTTCTTTAACGCGAAAGCGTTCGGCGTATTGTTGTGTTGTTTTTGTAGCCTTGGAGGAGGAATTAATCTTCACAGTGGCATACTTAGGAGTTATGTTCTTTTGTAAACAAATTTTATTGAACTTAATATGCAAACTAGTTTTTAATAACTGTATTTTGACATTTTGGAATTTAAATACCATGTTTGCTTGGCTAGGCTCTAATTTAATATTCATGTTGAATATCCAAGCCACTTGTACGAATTAATAACTAAATTTACCTTATTTTGTCCACCTTGTGACTTCTTATAATTTTTCCATGACACGTTTCAGAGCTTATGCTCCATCATCAGATATATATTAAAATAAAACTATCGCTCTTAACAAGGTCGTCACATGATATAAAATGTCAAAAATCTTTGCATACAAACAGCGCGCGGAAGTAGGATGCGCACCCGTTCACATTCAATTTGCCACTGAGCGGTCGCTAATTTATCTTAGTACCGGTGAGCAGTTTCAGGGCCGTATCGTACAAGTGGTTTGAAGCAAAGTTTAGTTGATCATTCAACACGCAATTGCGACTGCTTGGGTCGGCGTATGCACTATAAATTTCAAACTCCTCCAAGGCATTCATGAACAGACCTTCTTACATACATGTAACGGAATTAAGTTTGAATTGAAGTCCGTATAGTTGTGATTATGTGAAGTTAGGTGTATATCAAAAACAAGTAATATCAACAGCATTAAATGTTTTAATGCTACACCCAACATCAACTACACCCGACAAATTGAACGTGAACGGGTGCCCATCCTACTTCCGCGCGCTGTTTGTATGCAAAGATTTTTGATATTTTATATCATGTGACGACCTTGTTAAGAGTGATAGTTTTATTTTAATATATATCTGATGATGGAGCATAAGCTCTGAAACGCGTCATGGAAAAATTATAAGAAGTCACAAGGCGGACAAAATAAGGTAAATTTAGTTATTAATTCGTACAAGTGACTTGGATACCGCATTCAACATGAATATTGTATTACACCGGCCATGTCGCAGGATTTCTTTTTTATTCTCGTTGCGTCAAGTATATGTAGTTGCACAATAATTAAATAATTTTCAAAGAGGAGTGAGATGTTGTTGACATGAAATAATTAATTAAAACCGTTTCAAAATAATCATTCTATGATTTATTAATATTAATAGAAAATATGCAAATATTAAAAAATTCGAATCTTAGATAGATAAAAATATTTTCTTTTATAAGTTTACACAAATACAATGTAACCTTCTATGCTGTTCATGACATATAAAATAAACAACCATATAATCTTACTAGCTAAACAGACATATTAAACAAATTATGTAAACCTTTTTATTTCAGTGTGTCTGACTTTGACTCAAATTTTAAATAATAGCAACTCATTTACAAACAAAAATAATATTCAGTCTCAAGAGTAAAATTAATTGTTCCTCTAAACAAAATAAAAAATATAACATTTACTTCCAACCTATTATATATTTCTATTGACACACCCAAATTTTAATATACAAAAGATTAGTATTTTTAAATTTTCGTGTTAAATTAAATTCTTTTCTTTAACTACCCTTTAATTTATGTACAGTAATTATGTTTAAAACTTTAAGTCTTTACTGTTCATATATAAGTTTCTTTTTGAGAGTTCTTTTCACAAACAAAAATATATTTGTTTATTCATCACCTGCGTCTGCCAATGTTACCGTTGCATGTGTGTGTGTGTCCTGAATCCTGAGAATTTAATAATGATGATAATGATGCTGATGCTGTGTTCTCTGTCTCTACGGGTTGCTGTTCATGATGGTCTAGAGTTCCTCCATAAGTCTTGGTGTGTGTAGTAAAGATGTCGATCGGTCAGCAGACCAGCAGCGTGACGTTGTGTGAAGATATCTTGAGTCTCTGAGACCGCCCCAAAATTGCCAGTGGTATTTATACTGGACAGCAGTCTGACAAGTCCAGGACTGTTTTCGACCTGTTAGATATTGTCACTTCGTGCAAAGCGCCCTTTTAACTACAATCACTTTTTGGTTCATTTTCGTGATTTCGTAAACATCCTCGTAGCACGAGCGATATCATCGTTTGCGTAATTTTTTCCTGGTCACTCACATATAACACACTTATTAATTACTATTTAATTACACTAGTAATTAACATTAAATTACCTGGCGTCTTTATTATTGCAAATTTCTGCAATACTTTTACATCACTATATTCGTTAAAAATTCCTTAATGTAATGGTGTTTTTATAATTGGGGTAAGTCTTTGTTCACAGGTTTAAACTTATTAATTAGTTTATTTTCATCCAGTTAAAACCTGATTACAGAGAATTGGTACGCATCACCCTATCGTAGACTCTTGCCTGTCGTAGCTTGCGTTCACACACACAACCGTTGTATTCACTCACGGGGACAGGTGTATGCTTTCTGACAATTCTTATCCTGCATAATATTGTTAAAAACTGTTCATCATACATTTTTCTATGCTAAATATTTACAAACATACCGCCCTGAGCAAATATGCAAATATATGTATTGTTCCAATATATATATTGTAACGCAACAGAAATGCTGGCATCCATGTTACATAAAAATTAGGTTAACAGAATAATAAACAAGCCAATATCTAACTCCATGATAAAACAAAAATCTAATAATTACATTTATAATTATAGATAAAGATAAATAAGGATGCAAGGTAGAATTAACGAGAATAAACAAACCTGTAAGTTAGATAATAGTTAAAGATCTATGTTCAGTGAAAAGTAAACAAAAATGAAACAATAATTTACTTTATAGCAATGGCAATTGGGGATTTAAGTTAAAAGATATTATTTTGTGACAACAAATGTTATGATAAAGTTTATGTTATGTTATACCAATTATGTGTTGAGTTAATGAAAGGTAATGAAACAAGATGTATTATTCAATTACTGTTGTAGAATGAAGTGTGAAGCAGCTAGTTAGCGTTAATAGATTTGAATTTTCTTATATATGATCCATTAGGTCAAGATAAAATTGTCATTAGATATGGAAAAAATAATTGTTTATGTAAATGTTAATAGTTAAGATTTGATTATATGTATGAATTTATGTAAAAGGGCTATAGATGTTTACCAGTTATAAACACAGGTAGATCTGTTTACAATAAAAGGCCTAACAGCCAAAACCACTATATAACCACTCATAACATAAAGGTTAGGTACATAAATTAATAATAATTAAGGAATACTGTTTGAAGAGCTAGAAAAAAACATTAAATTAGTAATGATATATAATAAACCATATCAATTTATACAAATTATGATAATGCCATAATGCCATGATATCGATTGATAACGTTTAATATCGAAAAGGTAGTAAATAAAAAAGAAACAGGCTCATGTCAAAAAACCAGCAGAATATGTGTAGAAAATAATAAACCAACTATCGGTAAAGTTATATTCCGATATGATAGCAAATTGATAAGGAATAGACAAAAATTATATGAAATAAACACTATATACAAAACATGTGGAAGGAAGAAAAATCATGTGTTGCTATGGACTACAGGAAATGAAGAAGTTGTTGATTTTGAATTATTGCCTTTTACGATCTGAATGTGATGAGACTAAAAAAACCTAAGAAATGTCTATTTAATCGGAATATTCTAAATTAGCAGATACTCTTATAAAGTACAAAATTCTAATGATAATATTTATGATTCTTGCCAGTACAATTTAACCAAACAAGACTATAGTATGAAATTACAATAGAAAATAAATAACTGGGTTCTACAAGGAAGGACTTGAATTGTCCCATATCCGAAAGGAATTGACGATATATTAAACCAAATAGAAAGAGTCAAATGTATCACAATTAATAATATACATTACACTAGAACTTATAACCTTTCAAATACACGGAACATCACTAATTGCTTCAACCGAGAGAAGAACGTATTTGGATCCAGGAATTGCAGAAGAAGCATCAACCGGGCTGTAAATCAATCCAGGGAGCTGTATTTCCGAGGTGGACAGGACAAGAATTCCATTTTATTAAACCGAAGAAAGAATATTGTACGGCATAATCGTCCAGAATGGTAAATTTATCAATCAACCGCCTACACGATTTGCTTCGTTCTAGTCTGGTAAATTATTATTATATCAATCATATTAACTACACAACACTTCAAATCTGTAAATCTTGCATTCTTATCTATGTATTTTTAATCTTCCCCACAGTTACAAGAACCTTCACACCCTGAATTAAGTTAATTACAAATTAAAACACACTATATAACTGAATCTAAATAAAGGATCGGACTAATCAATAATCGATTCACGCAATCTATAGCCCAAGTGTATGTCAGTTAGAACATACCTTATTCAATGTTAAAGAAGTAAACAAATAAAGAACCTTTATATAGTTGCAAAATCTTGTCATTTGGAGTATGATTTAATGAGTTGGGAATAAAAAAGTAACTGACTAAGTATAGAATAATTGGTTAACATAAACAGTGAAATAACCTATAAGTTTCGTTGCTCCGGTACTACAGCGCTTATAGCGGAATTCTCCGACACCAAAGAGAGAGCGTAAAGATACAAAATTATACATAATTCTCTTCAAGGTATAATAGGGTTGAACGAAATTACAGAATAACACATTAATTATTTAAGTTTCAAGTACACTAACACTGATATTTTTAGAGAGTTAAGTTAATATTAATTAATTACATCAATATATCCCACAACTCCAAATATCTCAGATATTTAAATAATTAAGTAAATTAAACGACCTAAGAGAGTAAAGACAGGGCAATATACCCGTTCATAGCAACGAATAGGCTTACATTGCGTGACACATTATGAGACGCAATGTAGCGGGGCATTTTGGGCCTACCTGAGGCAATATAAGGAAATTTGTATATTTTTTTTTTATATAAACAAATAACATTTTTTCATGATAGGGACAAAATTTATAACCGGAAGGTAAATTCCGTGGTTACGATGAAAACAACAGTGGCAGCACTGACTGTGAAGGTCCGTCAATAATATTTTATATGAACAGATTCAATAACCGACAAACTGTGCCAAAGTCAGTTCAAGGACACAACACAACGGTAAACAAATTATGTAACAGAGTCAGACCATCTGACGTAAGTATATACGTCAGAGCCGATCCTTGTTGAGGAATCCAGTTATATAACAAATGACAGTCTGCTGGCGGAGTGATATAAACTTTTAAACAAAGAGACTTGGTCACACAACAACAGCGACTTCATAAAATAGTGCCAGTGGCTAAGTCCCAGTATAAAATTAGTCAGTGAGCCGGCCGGTCACATATATAAGTACCGAAATGTAAATCGCGGGTGCCCGCACCAAAAAATGAAACGTAACGCCTTTTTACTCTAAATCAGAGTATAATAACCGCTTTAAAAATATGTAGAAATCGGAATACATATACAAAATGTAGAGACATTTTCGGAGATCATCAGTTTTAAAAATATAGCAAATGTGCGTGTAAAATAATGTGACGTCTTCAGGACTCATTGAACAGATAAGTAAAAAGAAAATGTGTACCGAAATACTTAACAAAAGTTAACCAAAATCATAAAATAACAATAATATGAGATCTCACGGGGTATAAATTAATTGGGTGTGTGTGTGTGTGCGTGAGTATGTGAGAATATATAAATTTAAACAAAGAAGGCTGGTTTGCGTTTAACATACAAAATTATTTCTATTTAATATCTTGATTCTTTTTATTTCTTATAATATTTCTTTTATATTTACCAAAGGTTGTTATATTAAAGGTTTATACTATATGTGAGTTTTTAGAATTGAGAATATCTAATTGTTAATAAACTTTATATCATGGGACACCATATAAAGTTTTCTTATTTTTGAACAACCAATTCTGATCTCCTGTTCGCCGAAAAGAACCCGAGTACTAATTTTTTTTTTGGTTTTGTATTATGTTTCTTGTATTTAATAAAAACAAGATGGCGCCCAACAGTGAACAGTATCTTTAGAATAATTTCAATACAATTATTAATAAAATGATACAGTATAATTGGCGCCCGAACAGGGACAATTTATATAAATACAATTATATAAATACAGCCCACTGGGAAAGCAGAACGGTTGTTTGAGGTAAAGCTAAAATTACGCAAAATAGACGTATAAAATAAGGTTATGTCATAAGTGTGTGGAGTATGGGTAAATAGAATATCTTTTGGATAATAAACATACGTTATACATATAGTAACATTTTGAAAAGAGATATATGTAGAAGTTTTCTTTTATTTTCAAAATGGCAGATAATAACGAGATTGTAGCGGAAATGAGCGAGTCGGCTAGTGTGGGAGAACCAGGGGTTCATTCAACCCCAGTAAATCAATCAAAAGAATTCAGCCTAACTGAATCAGCTATAGACGACTCGAGTAATCTATCGACTCCAATCTCAACAAAATGTAAACAAGTAGAAAATGATATGATGAGTGTTATACTAAAGCAGTTAGAGAAAATGAACAGTAAATTTGATATTCAGAATAACAATTTCAATGATAAATTTGATATTAAGAACAGTAAATTCGATGAATTAACAAACCAAATTAAAGAAATGAATAAATGCTTAGAAAATAGTAATGAAACAATAAGAACCACTTTAAATAAATTAGAACGGAGTGTTGAGAAGTTAGGTGACAATGTTATAAGTATGACAAGTATTAAAAATGACGAAATAGTGGGAGAGGTAGTGTTAGATAATGATATTAATTACAATCCTGAGAGTATAGTGGGGGTAAAGAATAATGGAGAGACAAATGATGAGAATATAATCAAAAATAATACTGACGAAGTTCTAGAATGTGATTATGAGATGTTGAGATGTATTGATGAAGTAGAGAGAGAGTGGAAAAATAATATAGTAGCTGAATGTGGGCAGAGGGTAAATTTCCCCATTAAAATTTTTGAACCAGAGTGTTCACAAATGTTGTTGTTTTTGCAGGGCGAGAGACCCATATTAGTAGATGAAGTAAAGTGTACATTGATGTTGTATAATGTTGTACCCTCTGTCTGTAATAATTATGAGAGTGTGATGTGGTGTTATGAAGAGAGAGATTTGTGTATGGAGAGAGAGATAGAATTGTATAAGTTAAAAAGAAATTATGATGAATTGAAAAAAATATTAGAAGGGGTGAAGATGAACCATATAAAGTACTTACCTATAGAAAGAGAGATAGAGAATTATTTTGGTAATATTTGTATAAATAATAATGACTTACCTGACGTGATAGTAGAGAAATATAAAAATGAGAAAACAACTTACCTGACATTAACAAATAACACTGATGGAGACTGGACAATCCTAACTTATGTTGACAAGATTTATAATGGTATAATGAATGGAATAAAAGTAATGGGTTATTATGATAATGAAAATAATAATAAATGGTATGTGGATAAAAATGATGTATGTTATAAATATATTAGGTATCTATATGACGATGGAGGTTGAACTAAAAAATCAGTGAATAAACATTGTTAGATATTGTAACTTTGGTAATGACCTTGCTGATTGGGACATATGAAGTGTGAAACAATTGAACAAGTTATTGACGTATACTTTGTAAATATAATGTAGTGAATTCATTTGTGTGTATTATGAAATGTTAGGTAAGTAATGTGTATATGTATTAGAACATGTTGTGATAATAATAACAATATTATTAATATTTTGCATTCTAATTAAAGAATAAAAGTAATTATGAAAACAATAATTAATGATTTGTAATTTGGATATTATTGATAGGTATGCTGTGTTTTAATAATCAGTTGGAGTAGATAATCTGAGATTTTTTGGATATTGTTATATGTTTGAATTTTATAAGGAATTTAAATTATGTGATGAGATTTCAATTTAATAATAATTAATAAATAAATGAATGTTAAATGGTTTATTTTGTGGAATAACTAAATGGTTAAAAATAAATGTTAATAATAAATTTGAAAATTTTGAGTAATCCAATTGCAGTACCGGATAAATAATGAAATGATGAGATATAAAAAGGTTAATGAAAAATTTTAAACAAGAATGTTTATAAGTTTTTATATAAATTATTTAAAAGAGAATTGTTTGTTTAATGGATGCTAATAATCCAAGTTAATATCTATTTGTGTATTATGTTATGTAATGTATTATACAAGATGTGAGTGTGTGTGGCTGGGAGGTTATCCAGATGGATAACGAATTAGAGATTTGCTATATTTTAATAATGATAACTTGCTATTAAATAATTTTGTTTTGATTTGAAAAATAAATGCACTAAATACTTCCTATATTGTGTTTATTATGTCTTATTATGTTAATTGCATGTAATATGGTAGGAATAAGGATTATAAAAATATAATAATATGTTTTCAATGTGTTTATAGATTTTAAATAAAAATTAAATAAATTCGTGATAGTTAAAATTTTCAATGGGTTGCAAAAGACAGAAATGGGTGATAGTAATTGTTTGAATAAAATGTTTGAATCAGTCCAAGTTGAATTTTTGTGGGACATATAGATCTGTCCAAATTGAAGTCAAAGTTAAAGGAATAGTAGAGATGAAAATAATGTAAGGTTGTTTTGAGTTAATGTATGTTATAGCATTTTGAGAAGTATAAGTGGGGACACAGTAGTAATGGAGAATAATTGTAGAGTTTTGAGTGATATATTGTTGTTTATTTTGTTGATGTTATTTTGTTGTAGTTATAGTGAGGTAATGAGATTGAGATTTTGGGGATGGCAATTTTGTAGTAGGGGGTAGTGTAGTGTGGGAGTCCGCAACATAAGGGTTGGGACGGGATTAGGTATAGTTTTAGTGGGAAGGGGTTGCCTTAGGTAGAATCCAGGAACCAGAGAACGGGAATTGAGCTTTTTTTGGGGGGGGGGGAACACGTATCCTATGTACAAAGGGTTAGAGAGTATTTTTTTTATATATAGAGAGAAGGTGGCGAATTGAGTTAAAGTAATAAGTAGTTAGAGGTAGAGAAGGGTTAGTAGATTTTTGATAGAGGGGTGTCATACTAGTTAAAGATTTTGTAAAAGAGCGTTAGAGTAATAAAAGGGGAAGATTATGGGTAAATGCCAAGTTGATAAAGTGAATTAGAATGAATAACGTAGAATCACCCAAATTAATGAAAGGGAATAATAAATGAAATGATGTGAGAAACGAAAAAAAAAAAATTTGAGAAACGAATTGATAAAAGTTAAATTGAGATTAAAATGTAATTTTATGATTTTATATGCCAATTTGATGATGTAAAGTGTGTAACTTTTTAAATACAAATTGTTTATTTTAGTATAAGAATGAGGTGAATTATGAACGAATGTACTATGTTTCTTATGTTAAGTTATGTTGTTAGGGATTCATATATATGTTATAGATAAGTAAAAAAAACAAAACCAGTGCTTCTTAGCGCAAACCAGCACCGCTAGGGGGAAACCGATCAGTTGGGGATATGGTGTTGTATAAGGCCACTATTTGATATTTTGATTTGTTGTTTCAGTGTTGGGTGATGCTGTCGCGGCGGACCTGAGCTGGCCAGCGCATCAGAGCAGGGGCGTTAAGTATCTGTTTGACTCTACGGTGTTGGGATCTCGAGAGAGAAGTCCAGTATTGTCATTCAGATGCGGTCACAGTCACCGGACCAAGGGTGAGTTGATATTTTTTTTTGTAAACCATACAGGGGGTTGTGGCGACATATCCTGGCTGATCCCTTTAGCAAGTATGAATGTGTCAATGAGATTTTTTATGCTTCGGCATAAAATATCTCATTGAGGGGGTATTGTAGCGGGGCATTTTGGGCCTACCTGAGGCAATATAAGGAAATTTGTATATTTTTTTTTATATAAACAAATAACATTTTTTCATGATAGGGACAAAATTTATAACCGGAAGGTAAATTCCGTGGTTACGATGAAAACAACAGTGGCAGCACTGACTGTGAAGGTTCGTCAATAATATTTTATATGAACAGATTCAATAACCGACAAACTGTGCCAAAGTCAGTTCAAGGACACAACACAACGGTAAACAAATTATGTAACAGAGTCAGACCATCTGACGTAAGTATATACGTCAGAGCCGATCCTTGTTGAGGAATCCAGTTATATAACAAATGACAGTCTGCTGGCGGAGTGATATAAACTTTTAAACAAAGAGACTTGGTCACACAACAACAGCGACTTCATAAAATAGCGCCAGTGGCTAAGTCCCAGTATAAAATTAGTCAGTGAGCCGGCCGGTCACATATATAAGTACCGAAATGTAAATCGCGGGTGCCCGCACCAAAAAATGAAACGTAACGCCTTTTTACTCTAAATCAGAGTATAATAACCGCTTTAAAAATATGTAGAAATCGGAATACATATACAAAATGTAGAGACATTTTCGAAGATCATCAGTTTTAAAAATATAGCAAATGTGCGTGTAAAATAATGTGACGTCTTCAGGACTCATTGAACAGATAAGTAAAAAGAAAATGTGTACCGAAATACTTAACAAAAGTTAACCAAAATCATAAAATAACAATAATATGAGATCTCACGGGGTATAAATTAATTGGGTGTGTGTGTGTGTGTGTGTGTGTGTGCGTGAGTATGTGAGAATATATAAATTTAAACAAAGAAGGCTGGTTTGCGTTTAACATAAAAAATTATTTCTATTTAATATCTTGATTCTTTTTATTTCTTATAATATTTCTTTTATATTTACCAAAGGTTGTTATATTAAAGGTTTATACTATATGTGAGTTTTTAGAATTGAGAATATCTAATTGTTAATAAACTTTATATCATGGGACACCATATAAAGTTTTCTTATTTTTGAACAACCAATTCTGATCTCCTGTTCGCCGAAAAGAACCCGAGTACTAATTTTTTTTTTTGGTTTTGTATTATGTTTCTTGTATTTAATAAAAACAAGATGGCGCCCAACAGTGAACAGTATCTTTAGAATAATTTCAATACAATTATTAATAAAACGAAACATCACAGCAAGTCGTTTTATAACAATATATATATATATATATAAATAGAAAAGGTGTAAAAATCATTCAAAATTTTATTAAATAAATTTTAAAAAATTACAAATTAAAATTTCGTCATTATTATTTGCATATTTTTCTTTTGTGTGTGCTCAGCATACACACAATTATTGTCAGTACCGTATACAAATAACATCAACACAAATATTCATAAATATAATACACAAGATATAAATTGACATGTATAAATAGAAATTGTTATAATATACAATGTGTTCTCGACTTACTCAGATTGTATTTCTTTTTAAATTGGATTTTTTTTTATTGCTACTTTGCTTTGTGTGCCTACATATGAATATCGTATTCATGAAATATCAATCAAATTGAGAATTATTTAAACATTTATGCTACATTATAATTTTAAAAATAATAATAATTTCGTAAATGTTAAATATCATTATAAATTACTACAATTTAACCAATTATTAGATTTTACAATTATTATTTACACTATTAAAGTTTATCATTGTCTCTTTTCTTTTTAATATCTTTTATGACTCGTTGGTTGACGAGTAAAAATGGTTTCATTTCACCTTATTGCTTGTGCGGTGATTCCTCGTCATGATCCTGAGTCCTGTGTCAATCCTCCGTTGTCGTCTGATCCTCCTGGTCCACTCAGCATTCAGAGACTCATACGGTGCTATCTCCATACTGCTGGGGTATCGACCTTAGATGTTCCACCCTCGGGGATAGCCTTTGGCTGCAGATGTGTTCCAGTGAATGAGGGTCGAGCCCTCGATCCTTGTTTATTTATACTGTCGGGCACAAAAATCATGTTTCAACTATTCTGTGCACAATTCATATTGTTATAGTTTGTCAAGGGTCCCTTTACAGATTCGTTTATTTTTCGTACTGATTTTACTTATATTCGTAACATGCGAAGTCTTTTGTTTATTACTTGATGTTCATGTGATCGGTAATTTTTTTATGTATAATTGTATATTAATAGTTATTCTATACTTTAATTATTCTTGGTTCTATTCACTTTTATTTACACTGTATTAATATGTATTATTTGTTTTGCACTAGATTTTGCACATGTGCGGGTCTTTATATTATTAATAAAGTGGCATAATTTGTTTGTCATTTGTTCTTAATAAATGTGAATTAATGTGTTTTAATTCACATTTATTCATGCCTGTATTCTGTTTACATATTTTTTTGCTGGAACCCAGGTTTCAGAACCATACTTACAATAACACTGGCACAGCCATTAGCCATTACCATATAAAATTTTAGTTTGAGTATTTTTCCATTTTTTTTTTTTTACATGTTCTAGTTTTGACTGTGCACCGTTGAATAAAGGCTCTGCTGGATTTACTTCTGTAACTCCATAATTTTATTATTTTGTACAAACAGGCTTAATATGGCTTCGTATAGAGGGATTTTATTTTTTTTTTGCCAAGTAACAAATAGTTTGTTCATACTCAGGTCAACATAATTGCTAATGGTTACAAGTGATACGGGACAGAACATGGAAGACAGCGTGGACAGTATATGGAAAACCCCAAAGGTGGCGCTGTTGTACAGGAATATAGACAACAGGGATGCCTAACCCCCCTTTGGCAATGGCAAAGACTTCCCCAAACCTAAAGGAGGCCAGAGCTCTCATATTGGGTGTAACAGGAATACAGACCACAGCGGTGCCTAACCCCCCATTCGGAATGGCACAGACCCCCAAACCCAATGGGGGCCAGAGCTCTTATATTGGGTGTAACAGGAGTATACACAACAGTGGTGCCTACTTCCCCATTGGTAATGGCACAGACCCCTCCCCAAACCTAAAGGAGACCAGGGCTCTTATATTGGGTGTAACAGGAGTATAGAAAAGAGTGGTGCCTGTCCCCTAATGTTACACCTTCAGCCTATAGGCCTAGTGCCTCAAATGTAATTTAATCGCCCAACGAATTATATTTTTCATTTTCATTAATTGAAAAACTACCCTATATCTTTAATCAAAGTGAGTAAACTGTAGGCCTAATTAAAACTGCAATTGAATTTAGTAGCTGTGCACTATTCAATAAAACTTAAAATAATAATTTTATAACTTCTTGTTTTATAAATTACTTATATTGCTTCTAATAGCCATGCTACAAATTATTATATTTGTTTATAGAATCATATTTAGTCAGTAATCTCTCACTGCCTGCCTCATTAATTTTTTCAAGTCTCAGAACCGTGATTGATTGTTTTCCATTTCCATTCTCTACATCTACCTAACTACCCCTGCACCTGATTTCTCTGTCATCCTTTTACAATGATCTGGTTTCAATACATTTTTCTCCTACCAGTAGGAAGAAGAATTAGAGGCAGATCCAGAAAGAGATGGTTGGATGACATGAAGGATGATTTGAAATGTATAAACGTGAGGGGATGAAGATGGCAGAACGGAATATGTAACGAGACGGCAGAATGGAAAAGTCATTGAGCAGGCCAAAACTCATGCTGGGTTGTAACGCCAGGAAAAGGAGAGGAAAGAATTATTTTTTCTCTTAAACTGAGAACAAAATTACTTTATTTCAACGGTGTCAGTGATAATTGACTGCAAAATCTTTAGCACAGCCACTTGTGCAATCCTGATCTTATCTGTGAGAATTGCTCACCATCGCCATGTACTGTCAGCTAACACCACTACTTGTGTTGTTACCCAAATCTTCTTCACTCCACGGATTAGGAACTAGTTGACCAGTTCTGTAACCCATCTTCTCCTGGTCTACCAACATCCCTTTTCCCATTAGGTTCATACTTCAAGGCTACCACTGGTAATCAATTATATGACATGTACCATCTCCCCTTGTCTTTAATCTTATCGTGCAAATATTTGATTTTTAGTTATTGTCTAATATCTTCATTCCTCTCCTTATCCAGGAGAGAATATCCTTGTGCACTTCTTAAAAATTTCATTTCAGCCACTTGAATTTTTTTTCTTCCTTTTTACCAAGGAGGTCTCCGTGTTTCACTAGCATACAGGAACATTGCCATAGCTATTATTTTATAAAACATAATTATAAGTATATTTCTTAGTTTTATTTTTTAAGCATATATAGATTGTCTCACAGATGCCCCTGATCTTCGCTAACTTGTCTTCCCAATCAGTGCCAATCAATATTGTATGAGATATCACATCCCAGGTAATTAAAATTATCACTCTGGTTAAAAATTGGACTGTGTACAACTATTTTTGTTCTAATTTGACATTTACCTTCAAATGCTATAGTTTGGATTTTTGAGGAAAGATCTTTAGCTCATAATCTTCTAGGATGTTACAAAGTGTAAATATTCCCTTTTTTAAATGTTCTTTGGTTTTCTGTATTATTACACTATCGCTGCATAAAGCAAAGAACTCACATGAATGTTTATTTAAAGTGATATTCCTGGGTTAACTTTTGCATTCCATACCTGAAATATATCACCCATTGTCTTAAAAAGTGTTGGTAAAATGAGGTGCTCTTATCTAACACCTCTTGTACCTTCTGTTAGTCTACCATTCAAGTTGATAGTTGCCTTGCTTGTAACACAGGCTCTTCAGCACTCTAAACAAATGACTACGGACACTGCTTTCCATTATGCTTCAGAGTAGTGAACGTTTAACGTTGTCATAACTTTTGTTACTTCTACAAATGTTAGGTGTGTTTATAAGTTAAATTCTCTTCTTTTCTCATTAATTAATTTAAGCATAAAGATTTTGTCAATGCTTTATCGACCTTTTCTGAATCCATTTTGTTCTTCCTACAGTAATGCATCAGCTACTGGCTTTAGTCTCCCATTCATTATTCTAGTGTAGATCTTGAGATACAATGAATGTTGAAAAATTGATGTAGGAGTCTTGGCTTGGATCAAAATTTGCAATGTGCTTTTGGATAAGTTTAAGAAGCAGTGTGAATAGAAAGGAATAATTGAGTAAATAAATAAGCCGGTCATGAACTAACCATCGCCGCTGTCCAGCATGTCCGACATCGGTAATGGATGTGCACACCATACTGTAATGCAACTCGTCCAGCATGCCAGACATTCTCGTTGATAGGATTCGTCCCACAGACATCTATTTAATTTATATTTTTTGATAAATTTTGTTGTTATTTCACGACCCATTATGACTTGTAATTAAAACAAAATAATAACAATATTAAAAATAATAACTTAATATTTGAATGTATTATGTAAACAAAGAATAAACTAAATATTAAACTGAAATTTTATCAGAATCATTACTTATTAAATATAAACTAAAGAATGAATGTAAGTAAAATTAAACAGTAAACATTTATTAAACAAATGTGCTCTAAAAACATGTACTGTACTTGCTCGAAAATGACGATTTGATAGACAGCAAGCGTACGCATGATCAAACATGCACGATGCTGTTTGACATCCGTCAACACTACACACAATTCATCCGCACGTTGTGCGGCTTGAGCTGATGGTCTTGGACTCATTTTTCATTGTGCACATCCTTCAAAAAAATACACGACGTGCGGATGGATGTCAAAGCTACGCACTGTCGTTTTTGACTTGCTGTCCGTCATGACGTCCAGCGGGGATGGTTAGTGCGTAGCCGGCTATAGCCTATATTATACAATAATTTTGAAATTTACACCTAATATTAACGAATTAATCAGTTACTATGAGATGTCAAAAGGTATTTAAATATTTAAAGAGATTACCAATGCATCACTCAATTTTGCAAATAATTATATTTGAATTGTAATAGAAATGAGTTGTAAGAACCATTTAAAGGGTAACTTAAGATGGAAGGAATCATCTCTGAACTGACAAAACCTGGCTGAAACAAAATTCACTACTTTTTTTCTTGGTGTTATATGATAAAGTTTATTAACATAACAATAAAACCATGTTTATTAGATGTACAGCCATCAATAAAGACAAAAGGCTTTTTAAATCTACAAATAGATGTTATCTATGCATTATCTACCTTTCCTGAAGCCATTTTGTTCTTCCTATAGTAATGCATCAGCTACTGGCTTCAGTCTTTCATTCATTATTCTAGTGCAGATCTTATATCCTATATCTATTAGGGAGAACCCTCTGTAACTGTCCAACTTTGTCTGATCTCCTTTTTTAAATAATAACATCATTTTTGCTCATGACCGTTCTATAGGAATTGTCTGTTCTCACCAACACATATTCAATGTAATAGGTGAAACTATAGCACAGTGCCTCCACACTTCATAAGTTCTGTATTTACACCATTCAAACCTGGTGATTTGCAATTTTTGTACTATTTCAATGCTTCTAAAGTTATACTACCAGTTTCATTTAAATCATGTCTTTTGTAATTATCATCTTCTACTTTTCCCTCTTCTTCATCGACACTGTACAAAAGCTGGGTTTAATGCCATTTCCATGCATCTACTTCAATTGGAGCGAACAATACTGATACTGCTTCTCGTTAATTTCTGTTCAGCATTTTCAATATTTTGAAAGCCATGCCTTGATTGTTCATATATCATGTCAGCTATTTGAGACAAATCTGTATTATCATGCTTGCTTGTTTTTTTTTTTTTGCTCTGCACCTGGCTTCTTTATTTGCAGGAGTGGAGATTTTATACATTTAATATATGCTGCTTTTTCTTTTTGAGCTACTGCTTCTTCTGTCTACTTTCAGACCTCTTCTCCTAAATCTTCTTTTTGACACCTATTGCTTTTTGGCTGCTTGTAGGCACTCTACTCAGCTATCTTGATGATAACCTTTCCTGTTCAAACAAATAGACTTCAAATACTTTTTCATTTTCTTCTTTTTTAGACATTCTAGTTGCCTTCCACTTCGTATAATCTTATTTCTGATACTGCTAAGAAATGATCACAGCCTCTGTATACAGATCATATCCTCTGTATACTCTTGAGCAATAGTTTGGTTTGCTAATTTCTTACAGTAGAACTTGGCTAATTCGAATTCGTGAATAATTCGAACTTTTACCGTGGTACCTTGAATATCCTATGTAAAACCATGCAAAAACATCGTCTGTAATTCGAACTTTTTTTGGTTAATTCTAAATAAAAATTTTGCTCTAACTACAAAAAATCGCCTGCTGTATGGGCTAGACCACGTAACAATAGAGACATGACTGGAAACAGACAAGCGGGCATCGCCCTTTGTGAACAGACGCTTGTCCTTTGTGTCAAATTCGTGGAATTGCCGTCAGTATCTGGCGATGACACATGACTGGCTCGTGTAACGGTACCGTCCGCCATTGTCCCTTGTTCCACGCCTCGTCAGTCAGCCACCCTCACTGTTGCTTTCAGTTCAGTCTGCCTCATTCGTGGAAGTGTTGTCTTTTTGAGTTTCTACTGTGCGAGCTGTGTTCTGTAGTGAGAGACCGTTCCTTTCTTTATACAGTAATATATACACAGACTGGTGTGTTTTAGTGACGCTTATTGTGCAGTTTTATTGTGTTGCGTGTTAATCATGGCCCTTTCAAAACCAACACGGACCCAATACAAATCATTGACATTTGCCGGAAAAGTTGCCGTTATACGGGAAGTGGAAAAGGGACAAAAAAAGAAATCTGAAATTGCCAAGGAATTCGGGATACCACCAAATACGCTGTCAACGTATCTAAAAAATAAAGAGAAGATTTTGAATAGTGTGTGTAAAGCCAGCGACAAAGATAGGAAAAGAGCGCGAGGACCAGAAAATCCTGACGTGGATGAATGTGTAGTGAAGTGGTTTAAGCAAGCAAGGGACAAAAAAATTCCAGTCAGTGGGCCCCTCGTCAGAGCCAAAGTTGAGGAATTCGCATCTAGCTTAGGGAAAAATGATTTTAAGGCCAGCACTGGTTGGCTCGATGGTTTTAAAGAAAGGAACGGCATGTCTTTCAAAACTGTTTGTGGGGAAAGTGGATCTGTTGACGTTGAAGCTGCAAATTTGTGGAAAAACGATTTGTTACAAATGATTTCTGATAGAGGCGCTAAAGACATTTTTAACGTAGACGAGACGGGCTTATTCTTCACATGCACCCCCCGACAAAACACTTGCTTTTAAGGGAGAAAGTTGTAGTGGCGGCAAACACAGCAAGGAGCGCATAACACTTTTAATCGGGGCAAACATGGATGGCTCGGAAAAACTGCCTTTGCTAATGATAGGGAAGTCAGCCACCCCACGTTGTTTCAAAAATGTAAAAACGAAACCAGTTGAATATGAATCAAACAATACAGCTTGGATGACAGGTGAAATTTTCGAAAGATGGCTTTTAAAAATCAACAGGAAATTTCGGAATCAAAACAGAAGAATCGTCTTGTTTACTGACAACTGTACAGCGCACAACACTATTCCTGTGATGGAAAATGTAAAGGTTGTGTTTTTCCCTCCAAACATGACTTCAGTAGTTCAACCTATGGGCCAAGGTGTAATAAAAAATGTTAAGCATTTTTACAGACGGCTTGTGGTCCAAAACATTCTGTCAGGTGCTTATTTAGATGAGCACGAAAATATCAAAATTAACATCCTTCAAGCTGCCCGCATGTGCACAGTGCTTGGAACCAAGTTACGCAAAAAAACAATTGCTAATTGTTTTCGTATAGGTGGTTTCTGCCACATTGAAGGTGAAGAGGAGAATAAAGCTGCTAGAGAAGTCGTACCCACTACGGATAACTGGGAAGATGTTGGACATGACGCAGGCATTCGTTACGAAGAGTTTGTAAACATGGATGAAGACTTGGCGGTGTGCGGTGAACAGACAGATGCGGAGATCGTGGCTGATGTTATGAACAAAAGAAATGATGGTACATCTTCAGATGAAGAAGGGGACCGGCTAGAACTTCCAGAGATACCGATTCCAACGGCTTCACAGTCATCAAATTACATTCAAGACTTGAGACGGTTTGTTGAAGGACAGCAGAACGTGACGCTATTTTCCAAGCACTTAATAAACTTGAAGAATTTACTACAACTCAGTGTATTAACTGCAAAATGCAATCAAAAGTTTCTAGCTTTTTTAAAAAACTGTAAATGCTATATTTTGTACTGAAACATGTTTATACGTTTGTAATACATATGTATAAGGAAATTGTTTAATAAAATAACATATTGCTTTACTGAATTTCGGTTTTTTATTTGATTTTTCTACCGTTATTAAAAGTTTTCCTAATTCGAATTTTTTACTGGTCCCTTCAGCTTCGAATTAGCCAAGTTCTACTGTACTAATAATTTAGTAATCTATAAGAGATAAAATCCCCTTGTCAACCAGCTAGCTGTATTTGTGAATACCTTTATTGCAGGAAAAAAGGTATTAGTTATTTTCAACTCATTAAATGCAGCAAATTCAAAACTTCTCCATTATCATTCATAGCGTCTTCACCAAATATTCCTACTATATTTGAAACAGGCACTTCCCCAACTCTGGCATTCATATCACCAATTAAGATAATTTCATGTTTTTATCAATTAATTTTTGTACTTTACGATAAAACTCTTGTTTCATCTTTTTTGCCTTCTTCGGGAGTATATGCATGTAATACTATCAACTGTCCACGATTATACTTTATTTTCATATATATTATTCTGTCACCTTCACAGTGACATTCTTGTATCTTTTGTTGCCATTTATTATTGATTATATTGCTACTCCTTTTGCATCTATTACACTATAACACATTGCATAATTTCTAGACTTGGGATTAATGATTAAATTAATCATGTAAAAAATTAGTTAACTTGTTAATTTAATCATTAATTTTAAAATGGTTAACTTTAATCATTAGTGTTATATTTTTTGTTAAAGATTAAAAAATTAACAAGTTAATTCTTTTGGCTGCCCAAGAGGTAGAGTAGCCAAAATAGTTGTTGAATTCAATGTTGGAGAAAGTTTGTTCTAGGTATTCCTAATCCATTGGCCGACAGTGGACTGGTTTTCCCCCAAGGCACCATTAGGTCTCCTTTTTGTCAACGGCCAGGTGGCATGGATGGTTTTCTGTCTTTTGTTGAATTATTCACCTGACTACCCCAGACAAGTAGACAACAAACAATTTTCGTTTTGACAACTGAAGTAGTGGAACACAGTGTTGATAACATACATTTTAATAACATGCTGAGATCTAAAACGAAATTGCATTGCATGCGCTGAACATTGCATGTGTTCATTTGATGACACGAACCAGCAACATTTCATCTGCTGCTGGGCGAGCAAGTCATAAATGTTAGCAATGATTGGCTAGTTCAAAGAACAACAAATTCCACTTCTCCTACTACCTAGATATCACAAAGGAGATTAATTTAAACAGATTTTCAATCCAATAAATTTTATCATTCACTGTCCGTTCTTACGTGCTTGTCATTTTTATATTAGTGCAGTCAGGGTAGTGGTAATTGTTATTTTGTGTTTCTATGTACAGTTTCGTGTTAATTGTTTAGTAAATAGAGTAGTTTTTCGTTACGTACTTTTGTTTATTCACAAATTTATTTTGTTCTGTATCATTTACTATTTTTACATTAATATGGCATTATCACTTTGCCCGCAAATTTCTAGATTTTATGAACATACTGAGAAAGTAAACGGTCTCAACTTCTTTTAAGTTCTTGATGTGTGTGCGAAGGACGGACAAACAAATTAAAACACCACTGAGTTCAATGTCAGTAATTTGAGGCCATTTACATAAAGGTAAGCAGATTAATAGAATATAAAAGTAATCACTGGAGTAGCCTGTAACGGGACATTTCAGCCCACCTAGTGTTTTGGGGAAAATAAACATAATTTTATTTGTAATTAAAAAGTATAAATCATAATGGTAAAGTTTTGTAACGACGCAGACACGTGCATGAAATCGTATCGAGGTCAACATTGCAGACGCAAAACAGTTATATTTAGCCAAACGAACTTTGACCGATGAAGTCACTAGTTACATAACAGCCAAGCCTGTAAATACATCACGTGGAATGCAATGCGTAATCGGCCTCGCCTCAGAAATTGGCTCATCATACTAATAAGACAATAAGATTTGGTCACGTGACCCCCCTCCATCTTAGATTTTGCAGTAGTTCATCTCATCCCAGTCTGCAATAACATCTTGTGCGAATAGCACGTAAAAGTTCTGGAACGTAAATCGCGGGCGCCCGCACTTAAAAAATGTGAAAATTTGATACTTGATGATCTAAAATAGTATTTTATAAACCAAGTAGATACAGTGAGAAAATTTAAGCAATATGACAGATCGGCGATAAGTTAGTGCGTGTCTACGAGGAAACATTGTAAGAGAGTACCTTCAACATGATAAAAGGGAAGTAAACTACCAAATTTTATTATTTTACATAAAATACAAGAACGCGACAAAAAATGAGCTCTAAGGGGAATATAACTTGTCTAATGTGAAAGCGTGTGTGAGTGTATGGGTGAGTTTGAATTACGTAATTAAAAAAGCACTGGTTTACGTTAAGAGAAAGTAGTTTAGTATTTTTTCAGCATCTGTTTTAATGTTTAACAAGTTAATTTTCAGTAATATCTTGAAGAAAGGTTGATGTTAAAATAAATATGTACTGTATTAATGTTATAATAGTAAAAGTGTAAGAGATGGAGGCAGTAATTTTGTCATTGTCACTAATATACAACATCAAAACTAAATAATGAATAAACACAAGTTTGCGTAAATACAGTAGATTTGAAGTAATCATTTCCAAGCAACCATCTTGTTGTTTCAGCTCGAGACCCTGGACACGGTGAGTAAAAAGTTTGAGTTGGTACTAGACAACATGGCGGCTACACTAGCCGCAAGTGTAAACAAAGTTCATTAATAAATTAATAAAAGTAATAAAACTTAACAATGACGCCCGATCAGCTGGACAATTTGCATAAATAAAATTTATACAAATGTGGACCTGTTTTGAGAAACAGGATGGTTGTTTGGAATGAGTACATTGGTATGTACTTAGAAATAGACATAGATGATGAGAGTGTCAGATAGGGTTATGTTATACTATTATTTATATAGGTGTATTATAAATAAGTAAAAACTAAATAAGCAAAATGAGTATAAATGAAAATATTAACAATGAAGTCAGCTTCACTGACAGCCAGACGGAAAGTCAAATAAATTGCGATTTAAGCGAGACTGAATCGAGAATAATGGAAGGCATAACGAGTCAATCGACGCCGACCCCAGTTAAAATAGACGATAGTAATGACATAATAAATAAGCTGAAATTCCTTATGGATAAGCAAAACATAATGATAAGTAACAAATTTGATGAAATAGTAAATTTGACAAAATTAACGATAAAGTCAGAAAACGTGATGGAAAATTTGAAACAATGACTGATAAAAAAGTAGAATCAATAGATCAGAAGTTCGATGAACAAAACGCTAGCATAGATGACATGATTAATAACTTTCCACTGAATAAAGTAGATGAAGTATTTAAAAGTGATATAATGAAAATTAACAGTGTTGATGATAATTATGAGATTAAAATGGGGGTAGAAAGTGGTGAAGAGACCGAGCAATTAAACGGAAATAAAGACGATCAGTTAACATATAATACGGTAAGTAGGTGTGAGAAAAATTATAATATAATTAAAAATATGGTGTTAGAGAGTAAGGTTGTGAGTATTGAGAGTGCTGATGAAGTTTTAGGGGGAGTAGAATTTAATGATGGAATGTTAGTGAGTGTTGATGAGTTAAAGTGAAAGGGTAGAGAGAGTTTACAGGTAGAGGGGTTGCAGGGGGTAAATTTTCCCCGGGTTTATTGTGAACCAAGGTGTTCACTGTTGTTGTTGAAGGGCAAGAGTCCATTATTATTGGAAGACTTCGAGTTGTTCCCTGAATTTTTGTGATGATTTAGTGCCTTCTGCATGGGTTAGTAGAGAAAGTGTGATATGGCGTTATGGGGTGAGATATTTAGAGAGAGAGTGGTATTTAGATGGGGAGATAGAGTTGTTTAAGGTTGGTAGAAATTATAAAGAATTAGTAGAAAGGTTAGGTATAGAAAGAGTGGATAATGATATTGAAATCTTACCTTGTGTTGAAGCTGATATAGCAGCAGTACATGATGATGTTGTTAATGATGAATTTATAACTTACCTAGTTGTGACAGATTATACTAAGGGCGACATGACTATACTCGATGGTGACAAGTTATATGATATAATAATATGGAATAATCCTGTTGGTATTGTGGAAAAATATGAGAAATTAAGTAGTCATTATAGTGATAGAGATAATATAATGTATTTAATAAAAAATGATTTGTGTAGACGTAAGACCAGACATTCGATGATGGTGGTTAAACACTTGTTCATGAACATTTAATTATGTGAATAGTGTGGTTTCGAAATGGATTGTATTATGAAATGATTTGTGGTAAATGATAACAGATAATAATTGGGATTGTATATTCTTTTGTGTGTTGATGTCAAATGTATTTGTGTATTACATTATGGTGTACTCTGTATTTTATGTAAACAATGTATGTATGTAAGAGGAATTGATTTAATAATGATTATAACATTTTTTCAGACTAAATAAATGATGAGAGTAAATGTGAAATTTTAAAATGTAATTAAAATAACTTAGTAAAAAAAACTGATTGAATTAAATAATTGGAGAGTAATTAATTAATTAATTAATGTTGTATAAATGAACTTTGTTATAACTTTAAATGATTTTCTGAGATTTAAATAGTAAATGATGAAAAATACCATGTGCTTAGATATTGAGTTGTATTTTTATAATGTATATGCAAGTTATATTTGTGGTGATAAAGGTTTATATTTTTGAATTTATGACAGAAATCATGTTGTATTTGATTACACGATTGACCATATCTAAGTATAAATGTCATAAAGAATTGAAGTAAAGTAAAATGTTTTAACAATGAAATTAAATGAGTTTAAAAGGTTTTAAATTAGGTGATTAAATTAGTTTAAGGTAATTATGAATTTTCTAATGTAATTTTCAATGGTTAACTTAATGTAAAAGGTTTCAAAAGATGGAGTTTGGGTGATGATTATTTCAATAAGGCATTGAGTCAGTCAGAGTTAACTTTAATGGGTGTTAGACAAAATAAGAATTTGTGGAATAAAAGTAATATAGAAACGGTGTAGTAGTAGGAACACAGTAGTGAGAGAGGTTGTATGTAGAGAAAGCGAGAGTGATGAAAATGGAGAGTAAATAGGTGAGAGCAGGGTACATAAATTTTGTAGTGAGGGTGGAGGTGTAAGGAGTCCTCAACGCAAGACTTGTGGCGGGAGGGGACGTTTTAAAGAGGGTTGCCGGTTACCTGGAATGGCCAGGAACGGATAAGGGAATGAGTATAAGGGAAGGGAACACACATCCTATGTACAAAGAGGGCATCAGGTATTTTGTAGAAAGAGGAAAATGATTTAAGTGGAGTTAGAGAAATTAGTGGAGGTAAATATTATTGAGAGATCGGTGTCACCCTATGCAAATCTGTTAGGGGTCATTAGAAGGAAGAAGGTGAGTAAGGTTATATGTATAAATGCCCATTCAATGAATCGAATCATTGTGAATGACTGAGAATCACCCAAACCAATTAATGATGAAAATGTTAAATAGAAAATCGTAGTTGAACTGTAATAATAAATGAAATAAGTGAAAGATTTAATAGAATTTGAAACTAAAGTAAAGGTGTAAGGTGTGCAATTTTTGGTCAAACTTAAATGTGAATTGTTTATTCTAATGTAATAAGCGCAATGTTAATTATGAGTGTACTATGTTTTATTATGTATTAGTGTAGGAATCTTAAACTTGTAATTGTATTGTGTATAACATGTTATAAATGCGATTCCCTACATTTCGGGCGATCTCCTTACCAACCCAGATCGTGGTTTTGGATGACAACCAGCTGTGGGCAGAATTATTGTAAAACTGACCATAGTTGGTTGCCTGTGAAAATTGGTGTGACCTAGAAATTAACAGGGGGGTGATTCAAGCAGAATCAAACCAGAACTATGGTACAGCGGCTATCACTCGTTCGCGTGGGAACATAAAAAAGGGTGATAGAACCGTCTTAAGGGCACATAACTATAAAATCAGTAAGGTCTTGTAAACCCTAGTGGTCAGATTATCTGAATTTTATTTGTAACGCCAAAGCAAAGACAGGAGATGACAAAATTCCTCCTTAACGCTTCAGTCCTTGTGGAAGCAACTGGGTGCCACAGTCTAGTCATGGGGGGACATAGAGAGATGGATGGCCGGTGGCAACGTTACATGCTGCGAGGGTGCGACTCCGTCTTTGGGGACCTAGTCCTCATGGGCAGAAGTAATAGTGTTATACCAAAATGGGTGAAGACCTTGAGGTCACTGACAAATGTGTAACGCAGGGTATCAGGGGTTAAGGGAAATTAGTTTAAGTTGGGGGGATTAGTATAAGTTGATGGAGAGTGGAAGGAGGTTACAAAATTATTAGTAACGAATTAATGAATATTCAATACATTGTGTTGATGATGTTGATTTGATGAGATAACTAAATGATTTTGTATTGAATTAAGAAGTATTATGACAATTGAAGATGATTAACCATTTTTAGTAGATAATTTGTTCTGATGTAGTTGATTTAAATGTGTTTTATTCTATATAAGAATTTTATTAATGAATTTAATTGTTTTGAAATATGAATTCTATAAGGGAAGGTATTTATAATGTTGTAATGGGAAATGATTATTTAAATTCTGATAGAATCAGAGAAATATTTTGAATTTTGGGAATAAGATGTAACAAGAGAAGGGTATGAAGAATGTTAGTATTGAGTTTGAATGTTCTATATTTTGTTTAATAAATATGTATTCATATATATGTTAGAAGGTAAGAGGAAAACCAGTGCTTCTTAACGCAAACCAGCGCACAGCTAAGGGGAACCAGATCAGTTAGGGATATGGTATTATACCAGGCTACGATTTGATTTTTGATTTGATGTTTCAGTGTCTGGTGATGCTGTGGTGGCGGCCTGAGCTGACAGCGCGTCAGAGCAGGAGCGTCAAGTGCCTGTCTGGCCTTGCGGTGTTGGGATCTCGAGAGAGAAGTCCAGTAAGGTCATTCAGGCACGGTCACAGTCACTGGACCAGAGGTAAGTTAACTATTTTTTTTTTATAAACCATAAAGGGGGTTGTGGCGACCTATCCTGACTGATCCCTTTAGGAAGTATGAGTGTATTAATGAGAGTTTTTATGCTTCGGCATAAAACCTCTCATTGAGGGGGTATTGTAATGGGACATTTCAGCCCACCTAGTGTTTTGGGGAAAATAAACATAAATTTTATTTGTAATTAAAAAGTATAAATCATACTGGTAAAGTTTTGTAACGACGCAGACAAGTGCATGAAATCGTATCGAGGTCAACATTGTAGACGCAAAACAACAGTTATATTTAGCCAAACGAACTTTGACCGATGAAGTCACTAGTTACATAACGGCCAAGCCTGTAAATACGTCACGTGGAATGCAATGTTTAATTGGTCTCGCCTCAGAAATTGGCTCGTCATACTAATAAGACAATAAGATTTGGTCACGTGACCCCCCTCCATCTTAGATTTTGCAGTAGTTCATCTCATCCCAGTCTGCAATAACATCTTGTGCGGATAGCACGTAAAAGTTCCAGAACGTAAATCGCGGGCGCCCGCACTTAAAAAATGTGAAAATTTGATATTTGATGATCTAAAATAGTATTTTATAAACCAAGTAGATACAGTGAGAAAATTTAAGCAATATGACAGTTCGGCGATAAATTAGTGCGTGTCTACGAGGAAACATTGTAAGAGAGTACCTTCAACATGATAAAAGGGAAGTAAACTACCAAATTTTATTATTTTACATAAAATACAAGAACGCGACAAAAAATGAGCTCTAAGGGGAATATAACTTGTCTAATGTGAAAGCGTGTGCGAGTGTATGGGTGAGTTTGAATTACGTAATTAAAAAAGCACTGGTTTACGTTAAGAGAAAGTAGTTTAGTATTTTTTCAGCATCTGTTTTAATGTTTAACAAGTTAATTTTCAGTAATATCTTGAAGAAAGGTTGATGTTAAAATAAATATGTACTGTATTAATGTTATAATAGTAAAAGTGTAAGAGATGGAGGCAGTAATTTTGTCATTGTCACTAATATACAACAGCAAAACTAAATAATGAATAAACACAAGTTTGCGTAAATATAGTAGATTTGAAGTAATCATTTCCAAGCAACCATCTTGTTGTTTCAGCTCGTCCAACGTGACCCTGGACACGGTGAATAAACAGTCTGAGTTGGTACTAGACAACATGGCGGCTACACTAGCCGCAAGTGTAAAATGTAAACAAAGTTCATTAATAAAACTTAACAATTGCATTGCATGCGCTGAACATTGCATGTGTTCATTTGATGACACGAACCGCCAACATTTCATCTGCTGCTGGGCGAGCAAGTCATAAATGTTAGCAATGATTGGCTAGTTCAAAGAACAACAAATTCCACTTCTCCTACTACCTAGATATCACAAAGGAGATTAAACAGATTTTCAATCCAATAAATTTTATCATTCACTGTCCGTTCTTACGTGCTTGTCATTTTGTGTTTCTATGTACAGTTTCGTGTTAATTGTTTAGTAAATAGAGTAGTTTTTCGTTACGTACTTTTGTTTATTCACAAATTTATTTTGTTCTGTATCATTTACTATTTTTACATTAATATGGCATCATCACTTTGCCCGCAAATTTCTAGATTTTATGAACATAGTGAGAAAGTAAACGGTCTCAACTTCTTTTAAGTTCTTGATGTGTGTGCGAAGGACGGACAAACAAATTAAAACACCACTGAGTTCAATGTCAGTAATTTGAGGCCATTTACATAAAGGTAAGCAGATTAATAGAATATAAAAGTAATCACTGGAGTAGCCAAATTATTGTCTGTTCTATTAAGTCATTTAATACTACACTGCCCTGCAGGCACAATACAATATCTATAGTCAGTACTGTGAACTGAAAAAAGGCAATAGATACCTGCTGCAATATCTAATTTAATTACCTGCTGAAATAAAAAATAATGTTAATATATAATTTAATGATTAAAATAAAATAATTTATGATTTTTAATTATTTACATATTAATGATTGAATTTCTTAAAGCTAAATATTTTAAGTAATTTTTTCTGCATACAAAATTTTAATTAATTTTTTTGAAAAACGCTTAATTTGTGGATTTATTTAACATGATTTTAATTATTTCAACAGTCAAAGTAGCTTGCTCAATAAAACAACAAAAAAAGAAAACAAAGTTTTAACTTTTAATTAGTTAATTTGATTTAAACTTTAACTTTAATCAGTTACTTTTTGCACACATCAACTTTAACTTAGTTAATTCTGGGGGGGGGGGGCACTGACTTTAACTTTAATCAGTTAAATATTTGTATTAACTTTCCCAACTCTGATAATTTATGACACATTGTTCGGCAGCAGAAAAATAGTTGGAAAACCACAGAAACGGGTCCCTGATGGGAAGTGTAAGGGCAAGTCTCCAGTGCCCTAAAACTGGAGTCCCTTGGCTAAAGAATGGTAACCCATACAGAAGTGTCCCTGGTCCTCCAGCTTGGGGGTTATACAGCATGCTAGTAACCTGCTTAAGCAAAACCAGATAAATACAGAACTCATACAGGGTTCACAAGATATTATCCAAATAACAGTACAGTAAACCCTCGATTTAACGGACCACGGTTTAACGGGCTTTGGATTTAACGGACAGAATTTGACAGACAAAACGATTAAAAAAAAAAACTGAAACATCTAAGCATGATAATGTTTTTAGGCTTTTGAAACGTATAATGTGCATAAACTGCAGACTCCTGTTTTGGCGATATTCCTTGGCTATCGCAGCATGCTTTCGTTTCTTTTCTTTTTGCTTCTTGTTTTGAAACACGCAAATTTTCTCATCTTCAATTGTATTTGATGAGAACGGCAAGAATTCATTTAATTCTTCACGATCCCTGTCTTTGTGTTGTCATTGACGCAGGTGTCGTACACGTTCAGTGGAAGACATCACGACGACTAACACTGAACAATATACACTGATATGCATCTTATTTCACTGTGAAATATTCGTCTATCGGCTAATACAGCAAGCATTACAGTGGCACGTAATTTTTCATTTCCCGTAATCTTTACTGTTAGATTTGGTTCCCTTTGGGTCCACCGTAAATAAAAAATACGGGCGTTTCATCGGCATTTCCCATGTGTTCAAGTGAATAATTATGTTTCTTGCGTAAATGAATGACAAACCACTGATACTGTAGGAGTTTTTCTTCGTAGTCACTCGGTAGTTTTAGCGCGAGTGATGTACGTCATTTAAGCGCACATCCATTTCGCCGCATCATTCATCTTATACACCCGAAGCTGGCTTTGATACTGGAGACTTTTAATTATTCTGCGATTTCTAAAGCTTTTAATTTTAAAACATGTCTAGTGACAGGGAGTCCTTGCCTTCTTAAAAGCCGTACGTATTCACAGATGCTGGACTCTACTGCTACAAAACGCCCAACTTGAGGTCCCGCGAATGCTCGTCGCGCAGTATTTGCATTTAAAAGTCGTTCCTTCCGTTTTCTCCATCGTCGAATACAGGATTCATCAATATCGAATTACCTTGTGGCTTCGCGATTGCATGTTTTTTCTACATTTTGTATCACAATTAATTTATAATTCACATCGTATGGGTTACGTTTAATTTGATTTGACTGCGTGCCCTTTAGTCTCCACAATATCACTCATACTGCAAACGCACTACAAAAACGCCAAACAAAAACAAAGTACAGATAAGCGATGTTGTCGCTGTTACAATAGAAAACCACACTGGCAGTTTACCCATTATTTAGAAACATGTTACTCACACCCCCTCTACTCATCCTTTGTCTTGCTGCCTACAGAAGGGTGCGAGCACGCGCCCGTGCGCACGCACTTACACTTTATCTTCCTATTCTTTCTTCAGTTTACTGTTAAAACATTCGGTGTAGTCATAAATCATAACGCCAGAGTTAACTACAGCCAGGCAAACTGCTGTTGCTTAGGCAGTAAACAACTCATAGATACCAAAAGCGTTCGTCCCGCCAGAAGTCAGGTATAACTTCGAATTTCGTTAGCATGCGAATGCAAGCCGCTCCAAATTAGCGACCATGTTTTTAGGAGAAAAAGTGCGGCTTGTATTCGGAACAATACGGTATTTGCATGATATTAATAGTATTATAATTTCAAGTGTTATAGGCCTATTTGATTTAAATATATTGTCAAAAAACATAATTTGCGATTTAACAGACTTTCGATTTTACGGACACCACTCAGCCCCAATTAGTCCATTAAAAATCTAGGGTTTACTGTATAATATTTATATCCAAATAACAGTGCGATTATAAGTTGTCACATTGAAAATAGAAATGGATGTCAGTGATAAATTCGAAAAATATGATTGACATGGTCTATCCATAACAAGATTATTCTAATTCAAGTGTTCACAGTACAGCAACAGGGATGTGCAGTATGCTCAACATATGGTGCTGTTTGTTGTTAACACAATTATCTGAAGAGGGATTACTTATATCATTGAATAGAGGAGTCTTGGCTTGGATCAAAATTTGCAATGTACTTATTGAAAAGTTTACATTCAGTAGGAAAGCATTCACACGGAAAAATTAGTTTTTTTTTTTATAAATGTAAGGTAACAGGAATTTTCCAATACGGAGCTTTGTAGACCTTCATTTCTTTGTACACGCGTAACAGTATGTTTGTACCTGATTGAAGTTATAATAATGGTTATGAAATATGAAAACGAAAAACAACAGTATAAAATTAATGTGTTGTGGAACAAATTAGAAATTGAACAGCTAAACAAGAAGTTGGTGTCAATGATGCAGATGTGTGGTACTGCCTCAAAAAAGTGCTAGGCAAGGTAGCAAAGAGATTCCTGGTTCAGAAAGTATGAGCAACAACTATTAACATGTCATAGAACAGGAAAACAATAGTTGTTACGTAGCATGTGAAATGTTGCAATCATGGTTTCACGTTCTGTTTCATAGGCTTTCATGGCCAGCGTCATAATTATTAAAATTAATATCCGGGCTGGCTATAAGGCACCAGTTTTCCAAATTCTTCATGTAGATAGGTGTTAATCGGTTTACCAGACATTTTTGCCTTACCTCTGGAGGCCATATTGAGTGTACGGACTTCAAAAAAATGACAAGATGTAAGTAAATAGAACCACAGTACTGTGGCAAAGGCCGAGTCTTCCCAAAAAGGGCCTTCTGTACATAAATTCTAAAAGTCTGCACAAAAGCAGCTGCAAATCACCACCAGCCAATCAGCAGGAAGTGCAACCTTATAGGTTCGCTAGCCGAGGATGCCAAACCCTATGTAAAGAGACTTTCTCCATGCTGATTCAATGAATCTCCATTCTGCCGTCGCAATGAATAATTTTAATAACGGTTTCACATGCTTTCAATGAATACTTCTTTCGTTTTACAACTAACTGAGAATGGCTCAGTAGATTTATGAAGAGGAAGAATCCTTTTATACATGGAAGAACTGAGTTCTGGCAGAACACTGCAAGTAATTATGTTAATGAATCTATAACAACAGGAAGTAAGAGTTGTGAATCAGATTAAGAAAATGTATGATGACAATAGCAGTTCCTTAATACTTTGATTCAACTTAAAAAACACCAGAGTTAATATCCCATTTAATGATCTCTGTCCAATTCAAATACAGTATATACCATTTCTATTTTTTCAGTACTAGCACCTACTGTACTTGCTGAACTGAATAAATTGACTGCATGCTGTTGTCTGCTGTTAAAAGTTTCAAACTGTGGTACTATCGGAAATACTTGTGTAGCCATGCCTTAAAGTTTGAATAGTTTTTGTATTAGTTATAATGTCAAAGTTTAATTCTTGGTTTGCCTAATGAAACCCAGCAATGCTGTTGTCAAAACTAAACAATCAGATGTGCACTAACAAATAGTGTTTATTATACTGTGATGGCACAGAGGCAAGCATCTGCTCTCTGGTACCAGCGTTGTGAACACGTGGCGGCGCAACACCTGACGAGCATGCAGCGAGCCAATCAGGGATCAGCAGCCGAGACGTGACACCTGACGTGCTCGGAGTGAGCCAATCAGCGATACCGGTCAGGGCATAAAAGCAGCGCCGCTAGAATTTTTTGCGCACTTTGCCGCCAGCACTTCACCGCCACGCCATCGTACACACTTCATCTCCTCTCCTCTATCGGACGACATCGACGTGGAGTCAGCCGGAAGGAACAGCCGAAGAATAGAACTGCCGTTCTTGCGTCTTCGCACTACCTGTACCGCGCCAGCGATGAATGTCGCTGGGCCGGCAGCAGACTCGATGCAACCGATGCCGAAAGAAGAGGACTGTAGTACACCACGAACAGTGGGCGCAGCCGCCGAACATCTCAGCGCGGCTCGGGCGGAACAACCAACATCAGAGTTTTCGCCACACGGCCCTTTTAGGGTCACCAAAACATACTAAGAGTTGTACGATTGGCGCCATTTGTCATGCGGCAAGCCTTTTGTCCCGGTGACAATGCATATAATATACTGTATATAACAAAATAAATTATTCACCAAAACAAATATACATAATCAAAGACTGTTAGTTCAGTACAAATAAATAAATACAAACACATAGAGCAATACTGAAAAGAAAATGTATTTCTCTTTTGTACACATAAATAGTTTTTGTTCTTATAAGTAAATAAATTGACAAACAATAATGGTATAAAAGAAAATGTTCCCAAATTATGCTTTCCTTCTTCTTTTTACATTTTATTACACACCTTTTCAACAATTTTACTCTGATGACTGAAATTTCTACGTCACCACTTTAGATGAACATTCTTGTATGATTGATTCCTTCTTCGGTGTCCAGAAAAAAGTTTAAAATACATAAAATTTTTACAACCACAAAAAGTACAGTCCTTAATATCCAGATCAAACTTTTACATTGTTTTGCATGCAACTGTCTTTACCAATGGTAGGATTAAACTTTATTTGGTGTACCATGAAAATGACACTGAAATTCTAACGACTTCAAACTGGTGGAGTTCATCGCATTTCATTAAACATTATTTCACTCAAATGTCTATTCTGTATCATGGCGATACCAAACATTACTTTACATGATAAACAAAACAATGACACACACACATGCTGTAATCATCAATATCAGCAATCTTCTGCAAAATTCATAAAGACGAAGAGGAACGAACTGCTGTGTATGATATGCATTCACATTCCCTCGGAGTCAGCTAACTAACACCTGTAAAGAAAATGCTATAAACCCTGAAAAACAAAAATTTTGGAGTTTGGAATATATATGTACTTATACTGTTGTAGTGTGCTTTCACGAAATGTTCTGTGTGTATAGAATGTACATATACTAATATTTATTATACAACCTAATGCTTTAAAACTGGGGAGACTTCTCAAGACTTCTAATATAGCATTTTGGAATCGGAAGCCATGTCATAAGCTATCTACAAATATTTATTTAAAAAAAAGAAAGAAAAATGACTGGACTTGGACACTTTAAGTAGACAGACTACATCTCCAATGTCTATTCTACGCGATAATGAATTTATACAAAATGAATAAGCTAACACCTACCATACAAACCAGTTTTGTTTCTTTTCATTGGAATAATGTAGACAAAATAAACCAATTACATTTAAAAAAATTCTAAATACCTACACTATTTTTATATTTGTATTCATTATTATAAGGACTAATTTTAGATAAAAGTTGTATCACTATCTGTACAAAGGGCATATAAACAAAAGAAGTATATATATATTTAAAAAAAAAAAAAACTATAAAAAACCCTAACAGAAAGAAAGGTACAAGCACACAGATCGGCGAGAAGCAATGAACGAGGTACACGCAACGAATATTGCCTTACCCTGCTCTGCTGAAACCACTGGACAAACCCAAGACAGATTTTGTTGCCAGACAAGAGCAGTCTTTCCCATTTCCCAGTGTCGCCAAATATCTTATTTTCTTTCCACTCTTTCTACACAGTTCAATGTTGCCGTTGAATTAATTTCTTCCCTTTCCCATTATCCTTATATCTTTCTTCTGTCAGGCTTTTCCAGAGCCCTAAAACTTGATTCCTTATTTACGGTTTCTCCTGTCACGCTCACGCCGTGCCTGTTCAGCCTTTTTCATTTCTGCAACGCGCCGTTCATGTTCGGCCATGTGTTGCCTTCTCATCTCTTCCTTTACAGCAATCTGCAAAAGAAATAAATATAGTTTTGTTACCAGTAACATCATGATCATCATCATGTCATATTTAGAATTTGTGCTTACAGCTTACAAGAGTTTAATAAAATAATTACTATATATTATTTATTTATTTATAATGAGAATTGATAGTGCTTGGGCACATACATGTATACAATAATCAATAACCAACATGAACAATACTTGTTTATTTATATTTTTAACAGAAATAAAAGCTGATAGAAACTGTTTACGGCCATTAGCACATTATAGTGGGTGGTCATATTACACAGGAAAATGTTTAACTAACAACAAAGTGATCATACCTTTTTCTATACTATGATAATAATAAGCATACAGAAGGTTTATATCTTTTATCTAATTACTAACAAGGTCCAAAACTTAATAAAACATTTCATCACAGAAACAACCGATATGTGAGGACTATCTGGAGAATTGTCTGTAGTTCACGAAGGAATGACACTAATGCTACCATTTATGTCTTGGCAGCATGTCACATGACTCTTATACACATATAGTAGTGGTAGACTGAAGTTCGCACCTCTGTTACATATTTACTACAAAGTGTTCAATATATTAATAGCAACTGAGAACCCTGCCAGCTGTGAAGTGCTCTGCGTGATCAAACGCCTCTTAGTAAAAATTTAAAAGCAGTGAAACCCATTGGAAGCTCTGCCAAGTTTAAGGGAGAATGCAATGAAGTGAAAGTGGAATGACATAATGGTGCTGGTACGTTTAAAAATGACTGGTTTATACATGAACATTGGTAAAATGTAATTACAAAAGTAAGCTGCTGTTGTAATCACAATTACTGAATACCATATGAAAAACATTCCAGAAATGAAGCAATATTCATTTGTTTTGAACTGATATAGTATGTACTTACATCATTGGCTGTGTGCTATAACTCAACAGGCGATTCATGAATCTGTATATGAAGTTCACTATAAAATTAATCATATTGTTGATTTATTGGGAAAAAACAAGAATTTGACATAAAGTCTCCAGAAGTAGCTGAGTCTTTGATGATTTTAAATCATTCCCCCACATAAAAAAGATATGAGGCCAGCACATTTCATGAATGCTGTAAGGTTTCTATTAACAGTAGATTACTTTATACTAATGACAAAATGCTATCAAATCATTCTTGAATATCAGTACCAGCTGACTTATAGTACACTAAAAACTCGTTTATCCGAATTTGATGGGACCGTGCCCGTTTCGGAAAAAAACAAAATTTTGAATAAACAGAAACTTCTATTTAAATAATAATACATATGTAAGTACAGTAACTTTATTTAATAATAATAATAATAATAATTTAAAAGTTACAGTGAATATGACACAATACACTATAAAACGGCACCGCACTGTAAATTATAGTTTCTACATTACTGGAACAGTCCTACTGCTTGTTCGTACAGTAATCAATCATAGTTTTTTGCCTAAGCGTTGAACCTCGTTTGCTGGCTGTCCGATCTCGAAGTCATTTCATTGTTAGAAGTTCTGCAGGGGAAGTTTCAATGTTTACATTTATGTTTATGTTACTTTATGTGTACAATATATGAATATAATACTTCATGTTCGAAAATCCGAACAAATTGATAATTCGGTGTACCCCTTATCCCAGTTATTTCTGATTATTAACTTTCTACTTTATATCATGTGGAATCGCTTGTCTACGCTATTAAATATAGATTATTTCTTACTTCTTCCTACAGGCGTCCAGCTTCAACTGTAGCCGATAGCCCGATGTCCATGGTAGATGGTAGAAGCGAGAGCCCAGTACTTCTTATTGCTCATGATTTCTTGCCATCCCGACACTTGCATCCTTAAGATATCCCTTGCGGCAATCGGGTAATGACATTTTATAAGTATATGTTCAAGGTTTTCCTCTCCGTCTTCACACAATAAGCATTGTGGTGTACCCGTGAGATTGAATCTAAAGAGATATTCTGGGGTAATGATATCGCTGGTACGTGCACTCGCAGCAAAAGCAGCTATCGGACGCGCGACTCCCTTGTAGATGTCTTCCTTGGCCGGCACAGGTTGTATTTGGTATAAGCTGCAACCTGTGGTTGCTTATTTCCAACTGTCCTCCCAAGAGCTCCTGAAGTGTCGGTCACCCGAGCTTCTGCACTGCAGCAGGGAGAACTTCTTTAGGTTAGTTGGATACATTGTGCACGCTTCCCTTGCGATCCCATCTGCTATTTCATTTCCGGGACTCCACAGTGGGATGGAACCCATTGAAGGGTGATCATTTTTCCTTCGTTGTGTATCTGGAGGAATAGTTTCCTTATTTCATTAATACGAAAGAATGAAATGAGAGAGAGAGGTGTGGGGGCTTTCAAAAGATACAAAATTTGGTGCACGACAAGAACATTCGCAAACACTTTAATGTGCGAAATTAAAATGAGCTAAATACAGATTATAGTGACAGGAAAATGCTTTTGTGTATTATTAAAAATTACTAAAAATTGTTTCAGATAAACTGGATTTTCGGATAAACGCGATTCGGATAAACAAGTTTTTAGTATAATATTAAAACTATTTTTGTATTGACACTTGTAATGAAACGAAAACAATGTTGTCACACTTTGACCACGTGGATAAACACAAAACAATGAATCACTTACAAACATCTTACAACACATTCACATGCAAGGTCATTTAATACGGCTTTTCAAGACATAACAGTTTACTTTTAAAACGTGATATGATATCTCTTAATGTACTTTTAATTACATTAAGACATCCAGAGATGCTTTTGTAGTGAAGTCGCGTAGCTCAGATCGTAGTGAATGAAATTATTTATTCTATGGTTGCAATAACATATGCGTATTATACTGTACATCACCTTAATCATAGAGCACACTAATTTGTTCACAATCGCAAAAAACTTTTTTTTGTGTGAAATGACATGAATCGTGTTATGCAAATTCTAGTTCCAACTCTGGTTATTTGAGATCTTAATATTTTGGTATGTATTTAATATAATAATAATTTACTCAAAAAATGTGCTAAATAATTACTCTATTATTATATCATCAACTGAATAAATGTATTTATTCAAATATCTGTATACAGATAATTTGGTATTATACAAGCATAAATATTTGCGAATTCTTCATAAATTAAACTGCCTATATATAGGGAAATAATAAAAATTTATAGAAATTGTAATATTGGACTATAATATTTTGTTTGTTAATTTTTGTTTAATTAAAAATTAAATTATATACTTTTACATTGCAAATTTATATTTAACATTACTTCTAACATTAAACAAAATAAAAACTTACGTTTATAATGGGTGAACTCCGCTTAATGTATACATATTTTGTAACGGGGCAAACTAAAGGGGGTTTGTAATTTCAGTAAATTAATTTTAACCATCTGTAGACGATCTTTGAGGTAACTCTTGTTATTTACCCAGAGTGTACTTTTGGTCACTGACTATAGTTCCGTGATAAGTACGACATAGCACAGGATGTTTATTGTCGGTAGGGTGCGTATTTGTGCGTACGAGCGCACATGTGTGCCGCCTTTTGTGACGTAGAATTGACCACAAAGCTGCAAGGCAGAACTGCCTTCCGTTACGTCAGGCTAATTAAGAAATTTGACAACCAATTATAAAGGAGTATGGACCTGTTTCCGGTTGGAAATCGGCAGCCAGTGCCTTAGCAGAGAGACGCTTAGCCATTTTGTGGACGCTACAGTTGGCATCCAAACTCAGAGCCGCGCGGGTGTGTTAATGCGCGGTTCTCTATATCAGTGCTCGAGCAAATATCCAGTCGGCCGACTACTAAAAAATATGATTTTAAAAGTATTTCCAACAATAACGGAGTGAGAAATAAGTGGACGTTCATTAATAAGAATGTTAACAGTTTAAAGCAATATCGGGGTGGCAAGTGAAAATAATAAATTCGATTTGGTGGCGAAAGGATCGACTTCCACGAGGATGAGTAACCTTTGAATAATTTTATATCTTTTAAATGACAAACACATTGCACAGCTGTCTAAATTTTGAATAAGCTCAACAAGCTATGATTTGTAAATGGGGATTTTAAAGATATGCGAGAGAGAGTGTGTGTGTGTGTGTAAAAAATTATGTAATGAATAAAAGCACTGGTTTGAATTAATTATATTTAAGATATAACATGACTAATTTATATTTTCAATATTTGTTTTTCGTTTTATTATGTTGCATTGATAACTTCTTAGAAAAGAACATGCCAATATGTTGTATTATATTTAAATAGGAACACGTGGAGAAGAGGGAGAAGAAAGTAAAAAGTAAAGCAATATATGTAACTTCAAAATCAATTTATGTTGAATATGATAATTAAAACTCACTGCATTTGAACACAAGTCGACTCAAAGTATTTATTTCAGTCAACCTAATTTCTGTTCTCCAAATAAACGCTTACACGAACTCTGGGTTAACCTTGGTATAAAAATGGTAAGTAATTAAAAGTGAAAATAGTAAAGATTATTACAATTTATACTTAGGTAAACATGTTTAAACATGCTTAAGTTTATTTAGTTAATAATTGATTCACAAGTTTTCACTACACTTAGTTAATTAGTTAGAATTTGGTAAAGTAATTAGAAATTACTAACAATAAACTTGTATCTGCAATACAACTATTTAAGTATTCAACTAACATATTCCCACAAAAAATCACAAAGTGTAACCAAAAACACAGCACTCTTAACAAACAGACTTCGTTCCACACTGTTTTTCATAACAGCATGTGTTATGTTATGTTGGCAACAGTGTGCGTTGCTATGGTTACTGTTTATAGTTTTGAGCATGGCAATTGGTTAAGGGGCTAGTAGCAGGCAGTTGTTTACTCAACCATTCCATCTGTCAGTACCAAACTAGTTTTAAAATTACAATAGTAACAAAGTAAACAGAACACACACACTTTTTATCCACATGCCCCCCCCCCCCCCCAGCAGTTAATTCACGGATGTATGTTTAAACCATCAAAAGGAAGATAATAACAACAAGCACTAAAGTTGTGCCCTGTATCAGACAAAGTAATAAATGTTATTTTATAAATTTTCGCAGCCTGTAGTTGTAATATGAGTCTCAGTAATTCCTTAGTTTGATCGACTCTTTTATAATTAGTTGTAATTAACTTTATGTATCATATTATGTTTGTTTTCAACCATTATCACAAAATATTCTACAGTACACAATTCAGCCTTGGTTTGGTAAAGAGGTCTGTACAAACAGCTGTCCTATCCATTTACTTAAAAAAAATTGTTAATTTAATAAATGAAGATTTCTGTGTTACATTTAAAAATTGATGTGATGCAATAATGAAGCGAAGGACTGAACACAAGTACCTGTTCTGCTGTAAGAGGTAGCCAATATATGCATGGAGATGTTTTAGTCTTCTTGAACAAATCGTCCAAGAGTTTAACAGGCGCATCTTCTTCTTTTCTTCTTTGTTTTCTTGCTAAAATCACAATTACAAATAAAAACTGAATACCACATGAAAAACATGACAGAAATGAAGCAATATTCATTATTTCTATTGTATACATGACATATATATACTATCAGTCCTACAAAAATTTGGCATAATTGCAAGACTTTTGTTGGAATTTAATTCCTACAATATTTTGGTCACATAAAATCACCACCACCTCAATTTTTATATTTATGATTTCATAACTCCAGCACAGTTGTTTTTCTCTTCTTAAATCTCTTACACAATGTGTGAACTTCAACTGGAAAAATCTGCTGGGCTATCTCCACTATAGTAAAATAATTTATTTGCAGGGTAAGATAAAGAAAGCAGTTTCCCCAATAATTCTTTAAAAAAAGATGATTAGTTGATTCTTTACTTATCGTTTAATAATTTAATTTTTAACTTAAGTTTTTGTTTAATAAATTACATATTTAATATTTACTTAACGTTTATTATTGCTCACAATAACTGTTAGACCAAAAAGGAAAAAGAGGAAGACCACATACCACCTGGACAGAAGAAATTTAGACTATATTGAGGGAAAGAGAAATTAAAGATCTTTGGATGGACAAGCTGCAGTGGAAGACGAAAATTCAATCAATTCTGTAATCTTTGGTTCCGAAAAATGTGGAAACATTGTATAGCTGGAATATTAACCCAAGTGTTAGACCCATGTTGACAATCTCAAGTACAAAAACTGAGAACAAAATTTGGGGGAAGCAACTTTTATCTCACCCTATATTTTTTGACACTTCAACCCCCAAAAATCTATGGTCCTCTTAAACTGAAAGAAGTGGTCAACAAACCCTGTTGCAATAGGACTTTTGTAATTGTAACATAAAAATGATTAACTGTCCATGAGTTTAAAATTATAAACACCTACAAGTTGGAAACAATTTGTAACAAGAAAGTTCTAACATGTGGGGGAAATAAAAAAGGGGGGAGAGAAAGAGTACAAGAAATCACTAATTTTGTATTTATATGAAAGAGATGTCATAAAAAAATAACAAGAATATTTTTATATAATTATTTATTTATTCTTCAAAATTAATATTATTCCCTCTAAAGTAATCCCCATAAGATACAGTGCACTTGTGCCAACATTATTTCCAGTCCATAAAACATCTCTGAAATTCTCGTTTCAATATAGCCTTCAGATCACTCAGTAATATTGCATTTACCTCCTCTGTGGTTGCAAAACATCCTTTCATTATGCTCTTTGTTTTTGGGAGGAAGAAAAAGCAGCATTGGGCCACAGCTGATGAATACGGTAGCTGCATCATTACAACAGCGTTACTTTTTGCCAAAAACATGCGAATTGGTAGTGAAGTGTGAGTCGGTGTATTATCAGGGTGCAAAATCCAAAAAATGTTTGCACACAATTCTGGTCATTTATTTTGTTATTGCCTCATGCTTCCAATGTAAGACTTAAAGGTAATAATCTTTATTGACAGTATGGCCTCATGTAAGAATTCATAGTAGACTATGGCACTGAACTTTTTGATCTCACTTAGCATGTTTTATTTTTTGGTTTTGGTTCTTCAGGAGTATGATTGAGACTCTGAATGTCATAGTTGTATACCCACGTTTCATCACCTGTTACGACACTTTTGACTAAACCTGGGTCATCCAGTGACTTTAGTCAACATTTGCTCAGCAATATTTTGCTGAAAATTTAACAATATTTCATTACTACTCGTTTCATGCCCATAACATTAGGAAAAATTGCTTCGGATGATCCGTATGATATACCAACTTCCTCAGTAGTTTCTCTTACAGTATTCCATGATTACTGAGCACAATAGCCTTTTCCACATTTTCTTAGGTGGTTGATGTGGCCAATTCTCTAGTCATCTTCAATGTCTTCACAGCTCTCTTGGAAACATTTGTATTCGTACCACTCATACACCTTCTGTTTGGCTCTTGCCAAAAGCCATCCATCCAACATTTGCACTACTTCACTGCAATTGATATCATTTTTTAAGCAGAATTTAATGAAAATTCGTTGTTCCATCATTTAGAAAATACAAAAATCACCACACATGCTAAAATGTGTCATCAATGTTTGTTTGTTAAACACAAACTAAGTGTCTAATACTCCCAAACACCTGACACGTCATAGACAGTGGTACCAATATGAGAAAAAATATTGTAAACTGAAAATGTATAGCACACGAAATTAAGAAATTCTCGTCATTTTTTTATCACACCTTGTACAATTTGTAATTATATAATTTTATATTCATAACTTACATTTTTTGTTTAATTACTGGTAAATGTTAAAAAAAGAACACAAATTTGGGGTTACTTGGATTATGCATATTTTTGTGCACTGTACAGTGATTAATGTATTATCTACAGTAATGTATATGAGTAAATGGTGATTGCTTTAATTAAATGTTATGATAGAATATGTACAAAAATGTGATCTAGAGGGGTGAAGGTTTCTAGGTAGGTTGTTGTGTTCCATCTGAAGATGAGCCGAGAAGCTTGAAAGTGCTTATGGAAAGTATAATTGCGTGTTAGTAGTTGCAATACAAGTTTAGAAAAAATTAATTTAACCACGAGATTGTTTTTCTATTTAAAGTTGTCTTGTATTAGAGCTAGTAAATAAAGTATATTTTCAATATATTTATACCTGGCAGTTCATTAATGTCTGGTGTCATACTGCGATGAGAACGTTCTTTACGCATTCGTCTCTCTTGTTCTCTCTGCCGTTCCCTTGCACGATGTTCCTGTTCTATTATTTCATCCGGATGTTCAGGCTTGCCCACATCCCACTCTCTGACTGCTGCCATTACCTGAACACACAACATCAACACTGAACCTACCTCTCACACAATGCTTTAAAAAATTTGAAATGGAAAAATTTATTATAAAGAACATGTAATAGTATTATCACAATTTTCTGGCCTGTTAGGCCATTGTCTAGGTTGTTCATGATTATCACCAGACATTTTGTCCATACCGATGACAGATACCTTCAGTGGCACGGGAATACAAATCACAACACCCATGAGCGAATATGAACAGTCATGTGGGAATACAAATTACAACCACCCACAAACAAATGAAAACAAAGGCTGTTTTGTCATGCTGAGGCACTTATATTTATAATTTTTTGAAGGTGCTGGTTGGTAATTTTTTGGCCAATCACATATCTCTCTTTATTTTGACTGGTTCGCTTATTTCATCATGCTTCAATACTGGTATCCAGTATTTATTGAGCACTAATGATTCCTCTTTCTTATTCATGCTGCAATCACCATGCTAATATATTTCAACTGCCTCCCTCTGCAACCGAGAAAAGTACCACCAAGTCGAGGACATGACCTGGGTCTCTCCAAACAAAATTGTATGGTCGTCATTGGAAAGCCAACATTCCGCTACAGCAAACTTCTGTGTTTGGCCCAGTCGGCAATGTCACTTGTGTTCACCGACGGAAGGGTGAAACGTCTGGTGATAAACATGAACAACTTAGACCTCGGCCTAACAGCCTGGAAAATTATGATAATGCAAACACTGGCCATGAAACCGTACGTTCATTTAACATGTAACAGTGTTATATTACAAAAAACAGTAATGCCTAAAGGAGCATGTTTATGAAACACACGAAAAACTAAAATGAAATACAGAAAAATGTACAGAATGTCAGGACTAACACTAAATTAAAAGTACACCATACACTGCTACTACATAAACAAGTTGTAAAACCGGTATGAACTACAGAATACAGCCCTTGAGGTGTATCAAATCAGTAAACGATAACATAAAATGATTCCAAATCAAAGTACTGTTAGAGGTATGTACGAGGAATATTCTTTTTTCAACCTCGAGATGCCACCCGATGAGACCCACATGCATTATTGGAATAGAGATACGCAGCGCATGTGCACTGGACTATTCCCTACCACACACCAATAGGTACACTCCCTCCCTTCAGTCACTGTTGAGTAACAAGTGTGATAACATGTCTAATGTAATCGAATAGCCTGCCAAGTGTGAAGTGCGCGCCGTAATTCTCTTTCTTCTCACCAAAGGGCGTAATGCAGCCAAAATTCATCGTCGAATGAGTAATGTTTATGGCGACAATTTTATGAGTGATGGTTGTGTATGAGAATGGTGCAGAAAGTTTAAGAAGGACGAACTGACTTCCATGATGTCAAGGGAGGAAATCTGTAGCGACGGAAGAAATTGTTGAAAAAGTGAATCAAGTGGTTTACTGAAAGGCGCAGATTCACAATTTATGAGCTGTCTGTCGAATTTCCTGAAATCTCAAGGTCAGTTCTGTATGACACTGTAAGCCTGAAGCTTGGCTACAGAAAAATTTGTGCAGTGGGTGCCGAAAGTGCTCACTGACAACCATAAGACTCAGCGAATGGGCACAGCCTTAGAATTTTTGCAATGCTATCACGAGAAAGGGCAAGGTTTTCTGGACAAGATTGTGACGGGAGATGAGACATGGGTCCAAATGAAAATGTCGAGACAAAAGAGCAGTCCAAACAGTGGAAGCATAGTGAGTCCCCAGGCAGACCGGTAAAGTTCAAGCGAACGTTTTGCAACGAAAAACTTATGGCTACTATGTTTTGGGACCGAACAGGCGTATTATTGACTGAATTAAATGAACGGGGGACGACCGTCACTTCAGCCTCATACTGTGACACTCTTCAGCGATTATGAAGAGCCATATAGAACAAGAGAAGAGGAATGTTGTCATTGGGATTGTCTTTCTTCACGACAATGCTCGCCCTCACACTGCAGCACAGACACAGGATCTCCTCCGGAAGTTCAAATCGGAGGTGTTTATACATCCACCGTATAGCCCGGATTTAGTGCCGAGTGACTTTCATCTTTTCAACCAAATGAAGCTGTGGTTAGCAGGGCGGAGGTTTATAAGTGACGATGAGCTGAAAGCCAATGTGAATGGTTGGCTAAGTGACCAGGCGGCAGCTTTCTTTGATGACGGCATAGGAAAACTCGTGCCACGTTATAAGTGCCTAAATCGAAATGGCGATTATGTAGAAAAGTAGCTGAGAGATGTACATATATTTTGTATATAACAAATTTTATATAATTATTCTGGTTTTTTTTATTCCTACTTTAATGGAGGTTGAAAAAAAAACAGCCCTCGTATAACAGGACCGTGTCAATCCAGTAGGCTTATAAGACAGGAATCCAAACATTTTGTAATGGTACATTCCCTTAAGCATCGCAAAAACAGATTTTCAATATAACGCTGAAACAGGTTTTCGTGTGCGAGACACCCAAAAACATTAAGCCCAAGTTACATGGTTATGCTGATGTTGATGCTATTCAGCTTTTTAGATGAATAAGGCGTCTTAAGCAGAGAAAATCACAAGATATATTGTAGTGCAGATCTAGTCTGTATTGACAGTTTTGCATGCTAGAAATTGTCTCAACACAACAGACTTAAAGGAATATGTACACACCGTCAATGAGTGACAATCCTTAACACAACATAGTAATTTAAGTTAGGATCTCACAGTTTTTGGTGATCATGTGTGTATTCAGTCAGACAAACTTCTTGGCAGGTAAGTCAATTGTATTTTAACTCAATCTGTGATTTGTTATTTTTACTGTGTAATTGTAATGTTATGTGAAGATAATGTCAGATTGTTTATAGTCAAAACGCTGAGTTTATTACATTACTGAAGTGTTACTTCTTTTAACACTTTTGACACCGATGGACGTCAATTGACGTCATTTGAAAATTTCCGAGAATGCCGACGGATTGACGTCCTGAAGTTTCAATGTATTTTTCCAAGATTCTATTTGTATAAAGACGTCCTTGGAACTGTTCTGAAACAATGTCAGGCCTTGTAGTATCCAAATCATCCGCTAGATCGCATATGTGTTTACTTTCGTAGGTACAGTTGATGTAACACAGCATGCGGCAAACTATTGTGTTAGTTGGCTAAACACCACTTACATGTCAAAATATCGGATATGCGTTTCTTGACAACAAACGAAAATATATGAAGAAACAGAGAGAATGGAGTGAAAGTGACTTTTTTGGAAAGCAATTTCAGGGAAAATAACCAACACAATGACATACAGTATACACTATTTTAAATAAGACACTTAGATCTTCATAAAAACATAGGTAGCATATATTTCTACCTTGTAGTGTAGAAGCTACAGCATTTAAAATATATTCAAAAATGGCCCGGCAAGGGCGGAGATCCACTGTGTTATGGGCCCGGCATCAAAGTGTTAAAATGGAGAAACAATTCATTAATTAAAAAAGAAAAACACTGAAACAGAATAGAACATTACATTAAATTTCAATCCAGATCAACACAATACCTACATGAAAATATACCTCCATGTTAGCATAAACCAAAATACATTATGAAGCAATAACACAGATAAACTAAAATGACCAAACTTTTATGTAAGTCTAACCAAAAGAATGTACAGCTGTTAAATAATAAAAGGGAGCCATTAACACTTTACTAACATTAAGTAAAAACAATTACTCCATCAAAGTGTAACAAAATCATCTCGTCTCTCTAATGTGCCAGATATACATAGTATATTAGTAACTGGTGCCTACCATAATACCAAAAACATTGTTGTTACCTAGAAAAAGCCAGTGTGGGTAATTGTTAAGATTAACCCTGTTATAAATATATACAGGAACATTTATAATTTGTCCATAAATCTAATACTGACCTTTAACATTGGCATAACATAGAATCTGCGTAAAAAGTAATCTCAAAACCTTAAGAACCATCATTAACGAAGTTTCAGAATTTGTCTTAAACTGAGAAGTATTTATCAGCTTCTTCATTCGATCGCTAAAGTCTTTGTTCACATTTCAGCATTTTAACGATTTCTTTTATTTATTTATTTTTTTCGTATCGGCTGTCTAAGGACCACATGCCAATTTCAATTGTTTACTCTTCTTTTATTTTCATTATTTTAGTTATTAAAATATAAAACTGAAGTATAATATTTTATTGAAATACACAATCACTCGTTTAAATTTTACAAATTCAATTACACCTTTTATCAATACACTGTACTTGTTGCATCTTTGAATTGTGAAAAAATTAACCTAGTATACTGTTTCCATTCTTAGTTTAATCCTGATGTAAACAAACACATGTGGTACACATCTGAAACCCAATTTGCTGCTTGAATTAGAGGCGTGTCACTCTGACAGAAGGAGTACAGACAGGGTACATATAATATTGATACTGTATAAACACATGTAAATTGTAACACTTTGTCCTGACCACAGTAAAATTTGTGTGACTGTTGTCAGACTGATAGAGAAATATTTTATAACATCAGATAATGGCTTTTTTTATTCAATGTTTAAAAATTGCAACAAAACAAAAAAGTAAAGTTTATTTAAAATGAAAATAGAAGCTGTAATAATTACCAGTGTACTGTATACTATAAAGTTGCTGTCAGAGAGTCATTCAATCCCTTTCATATCTGTATCGGAACTTCTATCATCACTCAAGTCAGCGTTATTATTGATAAGACTGTCCATAACGATGTCGGTAATGTGGGCCAATTCCCAGAACTTATCTTTTACCTTGATTATATCCTTGACACAATGACGCTATTTGTACGTTGTTTCATTTCTATCAATTGTTTTATATCAGGCAGCTTATATATGTTGTGTTATGATGGACAACATATCCTTTATATTAGTTCCACATTAATTCAGTACAATTCAGAATGCAGTGACAAGGGGGAAGTCTTAAAAAGACGTGCCCCAATTTAAGTGGTAAGATATGCATGACTATACAGACATTCTGCACATGCGCATAATACATTATTGTGAGAACATGTCAACACCCCTGACCAATAGCGTTTCAGATTTGCCACATGGGTTTGTTTATATCAGAACTGAACTAAGAACATAAACAGTATACAACTGTTATGTCATAATGCCAGAAAACAAAGAAATTTCACTTTAAACATGCAGATCCTGTGAACTACCACACGTTTATTTTATTTTTAACAACAATGGTTGTCTGAAACAGCATTACATTCTCACAATGTATACTTACTCTTCTATTTGATCGGTCTCCCTGAGCTTTTAATCTTGCCTGGTCAGCTATCCATCCCTCGACAGATCTGTCTATCACTAACGGCTCAGCTTTACGAGGAAGTGGTTCTTCGCTCAAGGCTTGTGCAACAGCCAAGTCATCGTGGGAGGCAAATTCAACAACTAGTGTTTTTGGATTGTTAACAGGCCACCGTACTCCATGCAATGCGTGACGCGTTTCTACAGCTGCATCCTCTGTTGTGTACTGTTGTAAACATACAGGATATGAACTGTGAATTTCAAAATTCTCACATGTAGTATAACAATAAAGTTTACTTATATGTTGCAACAGCACGTATGTGTATGGTACTGTGCATTGCACAATTAGTTATGATAATTTATGTAAATTAAAATAAATAATCAATATTGTCAGTAGTATAATAATTCAGATAGAAAGCTGTAAAGGGGAACAACGAATTTGCCTGCTTGAACAGGAAAGTCATGCCACACACAGCTGCGTCTGTGTACACGTGTATCTTACATGTGTGAGTGCGGCCAGTTAATTCCTGCAAAGCGTCACCCCTAAACAAAACATTAATCAATAAATAAGTAATTTAAATTGTGATAAGTGTGTGTAAAATATCATAAAACAAAATACGCCACAGTGTGAATAACACACGTGTATACAAAAGATTGTGCGAAAACAATAAAGTGTAAATACAGTGCAAATAAATGTAAATAAAACCTATAATAATTAAGATAGAGAAAAACGGTTAACACACAGATGCACATATAAAAATTACCGACCAGACGAATATCGGGTAATTTGCAAAAGACTTCGCATGTTGTGAAGACCAGTGAAATAAGTGTAAATAATCGTGTTTACAAAGAGACGCTACGACAGACTGATTCATGCAGAGAATTGTCAAGACATGATTTTTGTGCCCAAGAGTATAAATACGCGAGACACCAGGCTTTTTTCTCTTTCTCGTTCAACCACAGCAGCAGCCGGAGGCTATGCCTGACAACTTCATCACTTTTGTGAGATCACTGCTGCAGCCAGAGGCTATTACTGGAGACAAGGGAGCATCCAACTACATGGTATAGATTCCAGCCGTACGGTACGAGTCATCAGACTACTGAGAGGATCCGGAGGATGGGGAGCGGATTCCAGGACTACACCGACTACGGAGGATCAACCAGGATCAAGGACTCAATACCACAAGAGGATACGCTGAGGAATTACCACCACGATTAAAATCCATGTACTCATCAAAAACAAACGACTCAATTAAAGACAATAAAACGATGTAAAAGAAAGACAATATAATTTCAGAAAGTAAAATTAATAATTTTTAAATGTAACTGTTTATTGTATAGTAATTTATAGTAATATTTGAATTTATGAAAGTATATTTTTGAAATGATAATTTAACGAAGATATTTAAATTAATTTTGAAAGTAAATAGTATTTTTTTCAAGTAATTAATATGTCATAAATAAGAGATGCATATTATAACATTGCCAAACCCTGATCACATTTGATATAAAAAAGTATGTAAAAAATGCCAAGAAACCATATATTTTGATAGATAAATCATAACGAGAATGAAGGTAGTAAATATAATCAATAGTGAAGGAGGAAGAATACAACCAAAGGTGGTCACAAAACAAGAAAATACGAACTAGACTGACAGACAACTGACGTTGACACAACCCCAGAAATTGGCCAGGTATCAACCAAAGTGAAGCGAGACAAGAAGACAGTGAAGAAAAAAGAAGAAAATAAAAAATTACATGGCCATAACAAGTAACTAACAAGATTGTTTTAAAAGAGCATAATTTTTTATTATTGTTAATAATTTATGTTTAAATTTTTATTAGTGGTAACTTGTAAATGACAGTATCTCAGCAATTGTTATACGTAAAAAAAACCATGTGTAGATATGATTGTATGTATATCCTTATCTATAGGAGATGTGTCAGCTGTTATGTTTAAGATTACACTCATACAGACAGGGAATAGAAATGTGTGCGTGGTTCAATCAGAGAACAAATTGTATATCCTAATATATACTTTGGAACTTTTACTAAGATTATATCAGCAGTGTGTATATTATTACAGTATTATGTGTTCGAAAGTATAAGATGTTGGAGAGTTTATTTATTCAATAACATTATTGCTGTTGCTACAGATGTAGTATGTTTCAATTAACACAATATATTTTAACATTATTGAATTGTTGTTATTATTACTAATTATGACATTTCAGACCAATTTTTATCACTTTAATGACAATATATACAAAGTTATGTTTTGTTTGAAAGATGTATTTACAATACCATGTTGTTTGCATATTATAAAATGATATGTGACAGTCTGAAGTTAACAAAAGAGACATGAACTCATTAGATACAAAAACTTTGTAATAATAGTGAGATCGTGAGAAATATAAGGGTAATTAGAGATAGGTAGGGAGTGACAAAGTTGAACAGTGAAGTGATAAGTGTAATAAAATAAACAGCATATAATCTTAAGAAAAAAGAGTTAAACAAGTGTGACAAACCCAAAATATAAGCACATGTTAAATGAGCAACTAAGTTAAGTATATTAGACTGAAAAAACACAAAATAATTGTGAATGTAAAAAACAGAAAAAATATTATCTCAGTATAAAAATCACCAGGATGATTACTGTTATAAAAGAGATGGTGTAGGTATAGCACTCACCAAATTTGTTCATTTGTTAATTTAAAGAAAGAAGTTATTGGCTTAATGTTTAAGGCAATAATTACCAGAAGAAATAGTTTTACAGTAATATGTTAGTATGTTTTAAGTAAGTAAGGAATTTATAAAGAAAATAATAGCAATATTAATATATAAGAAATAATAGGCAAATTATATTAATTATGTGTAACGAAAGGGAACATGGCAGAATTATATTAAAACTTAGAAATAAGTAAATTATGTATTAACATAGTATTATCAATTTTGGACTAAAACATTAATACATGACTTAGACCAATCTTGTAAGATATCAAACTAATCGTTGAAAGAAAATAGGAACATCTATGTAAAGATTACAACCATTGAAATTATCCCCAAGTAAATATAGCCATTATAAAATATTTATTCAAATTAAACAAAAAATTCAAGGTTTGATAACAATGGGTTTATTTTGAGATCGACCAGGTAGAATAATTACGTTACCATGGAAACTGTGGAGTAACAAGCCAAAAAATACCGTTAGATTTTTTACTGAATGTATGACGCTTTAATGAGATAGACGCTAATTTTCAAGTGACAGAGATTGTCCATTAAAACATAGAAAATATCAGAAAAAGTTATTATTAAGTGTATACCAAGACATAAAATAAAGACTGGAGCCAGATTATTGAAGTTGAGGCCAAATTAACGAAAAAAGAAAATAAATTACTACCAGTTAAACTGAAAAAGACGCTTGATGTCCTGAACCCAGCAAATTAAAGAAGATTATAGTATAACCCATGAATAACAGATCGTACGAATTCGCCATAACTACAGAAGTGATAAGTACATTTTAAATTACCCGAAATATATAAATAAACTCACGTTAATTATCTCACTAAAGGTCGAAATCTCACTGAACTGAAATTCATTACTTTCAGAGATTAAAAAGAAATTTAAGTCACTGACAATTTATAAACTAACCAATATAAACTGTTGTTAATGATCCATAACTTGTAAACACTTTTACTACACTGCGCTAAACAAAATATACCTACACAATATGTTAGTTAAGTTTACTTGATGTAGAGGTGTGTATTTTTATTGTTTTTAAAACATTTGTAATCCTTTGAACGTAACCTCAAGATCCTATGACAAACGACATTAATAATTTGTATACAATTTTTAACAGACCCCACATTAAACGTCTGGTATCAATTCAAATATCGATTGTCAAACCCTGTAATTGTCTCATATAAATAACCGGAGCATTTGTATTAGAATAATTTGTATTAAATGAATAATAATCACTAATAAAAAATGTGTAAGTATTGAGTGTAACCACGGTGTTATAATTTCATTAGGAGGTGCACAATATTTTATGTACATTTTAGCAGATGACTGACGATTTACACAGCCCACGCATCGAACGGCTGTGTGCTACAGTGGGCCTAGCTAGCGGAAATATTTGAATTATTCAAACCGCTTGAGCGGCGCTAGTCATACGCCCTTGAATTTTCTTTTAATTGTTTTAAGAAAACAATTTGGCGCCACCGGGACTTTCTCACCCCTAGTGAACATCAAGACCTGGTTATTCGTACGTTCGCCACGAACGAAATCTACAGAAGTTGCACGCATTCGAACTACGGATCGAGAAGACACGTACACTCATTACACACAAATTGTACATTATTTACATTTTGCAGAGTAAGACGGTAGCAGTATTAACGAAAATAATACAAAGTGGCTTCCATCGCGGGGCTTAAACGAGGCGGACGTCCTCGAAAATAATACAAAGTGGCGCGCCAACTAGTGGAGCTAGAATAATAAAGAAATTATACAAATAAACCCTATAAATTCTAGCGGCGATTACGAAAGATTACAAAATGCACACCAGAGGAGTATCGAAAAAATTGGCAAAGGAGAAGGAGATGGAAGAAAACAGAGGGGAAGAAGAGGAAGGAACACCGATTGAAGAAATGGAGACAGTAATAACCACAACAGAACCAAGCCAAGACGAAGAAATGGAAACACAAGCTGGAGATAGGGGGGAAGCCACAGGAGGAATGGATTTACAAAAATTGTGGGAATTGATTAACCAAAATTTTAAGAAACAGGAGGAGAAATTCGACAAGAATGAAGAGAGTTTGAAGGAGATGACCAATAAATTTGACGGAATGAAGAAAGAAACAAATGAAAATTTTAAAAAACAGGAGGACAATTTTCAGAAACAGAAGGAAGAATTGAGACAAACCATTAACAAGAATAATGAAATATTACAACAACGATTGATGGAGGAAATTCAGCAAAGAAACGAAGAATTAAAGGAAGAATTGAAGGAACAGCTGAAGGAGGACCACGAGAAAAATAAAGAAGAAATGAAGCTGCAGATGGCACACCAATTAATGGAGTACCGAGAAGAAGCAAAACAGCAGGTTACGGAAATCAATGACAAATTAGAGGAAACGTTGGAGAAGCTAGAGAAGACCAACGAAAATGTTTCTGGAGTCCGCAAGGAGGTACTCGATAAAATGAACCGTCTCGAAGGAGAAAATAAGAGAAGAATTGAGGAAGGTCATGAAGAAACAGTCAGAAGATGTACCCAGATAGACCAGGACATACACCAAGTCCGGGAAGAAAACCAGAAAGAGGTAGCAGCTGTACGAACAGACTTGGGAGAACGAATGGAAGGAGTTTACAGCAACTTAAATAAAGTAGATAGCAAAGTAGACAAAAACCAACAGAGGATTGACGAAATGCGCAGAATAGAAGAGTCATTACGGGAAGAAGTGGATGCCTGGCGTGACCGACCATGTAATAATAATCATGTCATGAACACAGACAACAGAGATACCATCAATTTCCGTAATTATAAAAGAAACCCTATTGAATTCTTGAAGAGGGTAGAAGAGTTAATCATCAAGAATCGAGAGACTCGATGGACTACAATAAGAGGGATGTTGGACGAAATGTTCAAGGAGACGTACGACAACTGGTGGACTGCCACTCGACCAGACATCCAAAACCTTCAAGACTTTAAGACTCAGTTCAAGGCTAAATACTGGTCTGAGTCAACTCAGAATATGGTCCGCAATAACCTGAGCAATGGAAGGTATGAAAACCAGAATGGACAATCCCTTACCTCCTACTTCTTGGGAAAAATCTGCATGGCCAGGAATTTGGAGCCACGTATACCTGAAGAGTGTCTGGTAATACAATTATCTTACCACTACGACGACGCCATCCAAAAGGCACGGATGTACAGCCAGGTAAAGACCATCCAAGATATGGCTAGCTTACTGGAAAGCCATGAACATGAGTGGCAGTACAGGAAAAATAGAGGGTACAGCTTCAGAAATAATCGAACCAATGAGGGACAATTGTCACAGAATCAACAGGGAGATAATAAGCCACCGATAAATAACCCTAACAATTACCAAGGGAACACATGGGGCAATAGCGCGCCCAGAAATTTTAACAGAAGTGGAAACCATAATAACAACAACTTCAGGAACAACCACAGGGGTAATTTCCCGTCGAATGGTTACAACAACAATTATCGCCCTGGAAACAACAGTAATCAGAACAATACTCCAGGATACCGGCCACAGGTAAATTACATAAGGGGGCAAAGACAAAGGAGCCCAAGAAGAAACTATCCCTCATCTAACTATCGGCGAACGTACTATAACCAGGTACCCGATACGAGAAGCTACCCATTCGAAGAAGATCACAGGCACAGCGTGGATAACCGGAATAATCAACAGGAGCCGAACGCTAACCAACCATCAAACACTACTGATGTTGGGGGCAATGAGGTCAACCCTCATTTAAACGCTTAAGGCCAGTGAAAACTGCGGACAGCCCATCACTGGACCAATCTCTGGGTGAATATAAGACAACACATGACAAGAAGATCACAATAATATGTACTAATTATTTGAAAAATATAAGGGACGATTTGATCGAAGAATAATCAAAACTAAAGAAGAAAGAACAATTATGTGAAATCCACTGAAGAATTTATAAACTTAGCTTACCACGACTTTACGGAAGCTACCCCATACACAATGATGTTTGAGCGGCCACCGCCTAGAGAGATAACCGATATGATCCAATTCCCCACCAACACCGAATATCAATTCGAGAAAAAAAGATTCTATAACAGAATAGCCGAAAAGGTAGAGCAACAAAAGAATAAATACGCTAAGAACCAGAAAAAGACTATTAAGTACGAGGTAGGAGAAAGGGTACTGTTAAAAAACAGAGAATTACCCAGCTCTATAGAAGGCATCACTAGAAAGTTACTATTATTATACGTGGGACCATACACTATAACAAAAGACAAGGGCAATAACACTTATGAGATCACTCACCCCGTCACCAAGAAAATAAAGGGGGTATACAATCAAGCCTCAATTAAGAAATATTATGACAATCAACAATAACTGTAAAAAAAAAAAAAAAAAAAAAAACAATTTAAAGTAAAAAACCAACAAAAATACTTTAAATAAGGAAATAAAAAAAAATAAAGTGACAAACAAACAAGTCTGCCAATGTCATAAAGAAAAGATCTCTAAAGAATGTCAAAATTCCAAAACATTCGTAAGTACAGCTTACACTAAGCATTAGAGAAACCATTATGATGAATAAAAAATTGTAAAAAATCAAAACAGATATGTAAGAAAAGCTTACCCAAATATCTCAATAATATTTTAGAACAAGTAAAAATGGAGAGATAAAAGTCACAAGGCATTCAGATAAAGTAAGAGCAACCAACTTACTACAATATTTAAATAAAAATTAACAATAGAGGAGTGTAGTTACAAAACATTCCTCCAAAATAAGGTTAAATTACCATAATATTTAGCCAAAAAATGAGGCATAAAAAGCATAACATACTGTAAAGGAATAAGCTACAAAAAATTCCTAACTAGTAAGAAGCCATAACTTACTATGATATTTAAAAATTATGAAAAAATATCAATCAAAATGATCAGCTTCCACAACTATTTAGAAAGAGGGGAAGTAAAATTACCCAAACCAATGATCACAAAACAATATAAATGAAATAAACGTTCTAAGAGTTATAATGTGAAATGAGATGAAACAAAGAGTAATTAAAAATGAATAAAAATGTGAATTGTATCAATAAAAAACAATGCTTCAAATAGTATCTATAAAGAAAGATGAAACAATATATGACTCGAACTGAGCTATAATGAAGTATAAAAGTAAAAGATTCCCAACAAATATTATGATTATGATTATTATTATTATTATTTTTTTGAGTCACGAGTTGACTATATTTAAGAATTATTAATTGAGATTGTCTGTTGAATGAACCAGCAATCATTTTACTGAGCAGGGATGATGTTCCCCTGATATCAGTATAAGAGTAGTTTTGATGAAAAATAAGATTTATAGGGAATAAGTTATAATAAAAATTCAATAAGCCAGTTCGCAATATGAGAAGATAATGAAGAAAAGACTAAGAAGAATGGAATTAAAGGATACAGAATTAATTATAAAAAATGAATGAGAAGCAGGAGAATTTGAAAAAAATAAAAAATAAAAAAAAAATTTTGATACGATACAATTGATAATTTCATCAAACTCAAATTCACGTTTTATAAAATGATCAATTTTGGTGGAAGGGCATTATATAACATTGCCAAACCCTGATCACATTTGATATAAAAAAGTATGTAAAAAATGCCAAGAAACCATATATTTTGATAGATAAATCATAACGAGAATGAAGGTAGTAAATATAATCAATAGTGAAGGAGGAAGAATACAACCAAAGGTGGTCACAAAACAAGAAAATACGAACTAGACTGACAGACAACTGACGTTGACACAACCCCAGAGATTGGCCAGGTATCAACCAAAGTGAAGCGAGACAAGAAGACAGTGAAGAAAAAAGAAGAAAATAAAAAATTACATGGCCATAACAAGTAACTAACAAGATTGTTTTAAAAGAGCATAATTTTTTATTATTGTTAATAATTTATGTTTAAATTTTTATTAGTGGTAACTTGTAAATGACAGTATCTCAGCAATTGTTATACGTAAAAAAAACCATGTGTAGATATGATTGTATGTATATCCTTATCTATAGGAGATGTGTCAGCTGTTATGTTTAAGATTACACTCATACAGACAGGGAATAGAAATGTGTGCGTGGTTCAATCAGAGAACAAATTGTATATCCTAATATATACTTTGGAACTTTTACTAAGATTATATCAGCAGTGTGTATATTATTACAGTATTATGTGTTCGAAAGTATAAGATGTTGGAGAGTTTATTTATTCAATAACATTATTGCTGTTGCTACAGATGTAGTATGTTTCAATTAACACAATATATTTTAACATTATTGAATTGTTGTTATTATTACTAATTATGACATTTCAGACCAATTTTTATCACTTTAATGACAATATATACAAAGTTATGTTTTGTTTGAAAGATGTATTTACAATACCATGTTGTTTGCATATTATAAAATGATATGTGACAGTCTGAAGTTAACAAAAGAGACATGAACTCATTAGATACAAAAACTTTGTAATAATAGTGAGATCGTGAGAAATATAAGGGTAATTAGAGATAGGTAGGGAGTGACAAAGTTGAACAGTGAAGTGATAAGTGTAATAAAATAAACAGCATATAATCTTAAGAAAAAAGAGTTAAACAAGTGTGACAAACCCAAAATATAAGCACATGTTAAATGAGCAACTAAGTTAAGTATATTAGACTGAAAAAACACAAAATAATTGTGAATGTAAAAAACAGAAAAAATATTATCTCAGTATAAAAATCACCAGGATGATTACTGTTATAAAAGAGATGGTGTAGGTATAGCACTCACCAAATTTGTTCATTTGTTAATTTAAAGAAAGAAGTTATTGGCTTAATGTTTAAGGCAATAATTACCAGAAGAAATAGTTTTACAGTAATATGTTAGTATGTTTTAAGTAAGTAAGGAATTTATAAAGAAAATAATAGCAATATTAATATATAAGAAATAATAGGCAAATTATATTAATTATGTGTAACGAAAGGGAACATGGCAGAATTATATTAAAACTTAGAAATAAGTAAATTATGTATTAACATAGTATTATCAATTTTGGACTAAAACATTAATACATGACTTAGACCAATCTTGTAAGATATCAAACTAATCGTTGAAAGAAAATAGGAACATCTATGTAAAGATTACAACCATTGAAATTATCCCCAAGTAAATATAGCCATTATAAAATATTTATTCAAATTAAACAAAAAATTCAAGGTTTGATAACAATGGGTTTATTTTGAGATCGACCAGGTAGAATAATTACGTTACCATGGAAACTGTGGAGTAACAAGCCAAAAAATACCGTTAGATTTTTTACTGAATGTATGACGCTTTAATGAGATAGACGCTAATTTTCAAGTGACAGAGATTGTCCATTAAAACATAGAAAATATCAGAAAAAGTTATTATTAAGTGTATACCAAGACATAAAATAAAGACTGGAGCCAGATTATTGAAGTTGAGGCCAAATTAACGAAAAAAGAAAATAAATTACTACCAGTTAAACTGAAAAAGACGCTTGATGTCCTGAACCCAGCAAATTAAAGAAGATTATAGTATAACCCATGAATAACAGATCGTACGAATTCGCCATAACTACGGAAGTGATAAGTACATTTTAAATTACCCGAAATATATAAATAAACTCACGTTAATTATCTCACTAAAGGTCGAAATCTCACTAAACTGAAATTCATTACTTTCAGAGATTAAAAAGAAATTTAAGTCACTGACAATTTATAAACTAACCAATATAAACTGTTGTTAATGATCCATAACTTGTAAACACTTTTACTACACTGCGCTAAACAAAATATACCTACACAATATGTTAGTTAAGTTTACTTGATGTAGAGGTGTGTATTTTTATTGTTTTTAAAACATTTGTAATCCTTTGAACGTAACCTCAAGATCCTATGACAAACGACATTAATAATTTGTATACAATTTTTAACAGACCCCACATTAAACGTCTGGTATCAATTCAAATATCGATTGTCAAACCCTGTAATTGTCTCATATAAATAACCGGAGCATTTGTATTAGAATAATTTGTATTAAATGAATAATAATCACTAATAAAAAATGTGTAAGTATTGAGTGTAACCACGGTGTTATAATTTCATTAGGAGGTGCACAATATTTTATGTACATTTTAGCAGATGACTGACGATTTACACAGCCCACGCATCGAACGGCTGTGTGCTACAGTGGTCCTAGCTAGCGGAAATATTTGAATTATTCAAACCGCTTGAGCGGCGCTAGTCATACGCCCTTGAATTTTCTTTTAATTGTTTTAAGAAAACAATTTGGCGCCACCGGGACTTTCTCACCCCTAGTGAACATCAAGACCTGGTTATTCGTACGTTCGCCACGAACGAAATCTACAGAAGTTGCACGCATTCGAACTACGGATCGAGAAGACACGTACACTCATTACACACAAATTGTACATTATTTACATTTTGCAGAGTAAGACGGTAGCAGTATTAACGACAATAATACAATATGCAATTATGCAATAATAATAATTTAAAAAGAAAAATTAGAGAATTTAATAAGAATTAAAGAAATTGAGTAAGTCGAGAGTAATATTATATCATAATCAATGTTATTTATAGTTATAAGTTTGTATTTTGATTCTATGCTTAATACGAGATATTACTTGTATTTTATTAACAAGTATGTGTACTACAAATACACACATGCAAATACTAATGAAATTTTTAACTCGCAATATTTTTGTAATTTTTAATTAATAAATGTTTGAAAGATTCTAAACAATTCACATTATTATTACGATTACACCCATTGTAAATTTATAACGTAAGTATCGTTGCAAATAAATTGTGCTACCAAACGTGTGGCTCGTTAACGATATAGACAAACCGTTATAATGCATTAGCTATAAAAATAAACAGATGTACTAAATATGAGGTCAAATCCATTTCAAGTGGTCCAGCACTGGTTTGCCTGACCATTTCAGAAAATATTCATTTTTTTGTGTATCCATTCCCTTGGATTTTGGTAGTTCAAACATATTTTCTTTTATTTCTATTCTATCTGGTTTACATATGGTGGCCATTCTTTGTGATTACAGGGGCACATTTTGTGATTTTAAAAATGTATTTGAGTATGCATCACACTGTCACAAAATGTATGTCAAAAATTCTGACCCCTGGCATAGAAAGTGCATCGAGGTCTAGCTCTCTCAAGACCACCATCAGCAGGTCCTGGATGACCCAAAATTAATTTCAGGCCTCGTCACCAGAAATGAAATTTGGATTTACAGTTAAGGTCCAGAAAGCAAACAACTCTTCGGTGAAACAGCCCAGCATTTCCGAGAACAAAAAAGGGGAGTTTAAGTCAGCAGCATGACAAAAAGCATGCTCATCATTTCTCCGACATTTGAAGGGTTGTGAATTCACCCACAAGTGCCAAACCAATGCTCGATTTTACTGCAATGTTCTAAGGTATAGACATTCAGTGGAAAAGACCTGAAAACTACAGCATGAAGATACCTGGATCCAGGCACTCACAGAGTGATGAAACACTGCAGTTTTTAGGCCACAACAGCATGATCACCATTCTTCAACTGCCCTACTCACAGAATTTTTTGACTACATGTGACTGTTCTCCTTCCTGAAGATGAAACACAAGCTTGAGGGTTACCATTTTGAAACAGCAGACGAGGTCAAATATGAATTCTGATGACACCTGACAGCCTTTGTGAACATGAAGCATTCCAGAAGTGGAAAATGACTGGGAGCAGCGTATCGTGGCTAAAGGGGATAAGGGGATTGACTAAAAACAATGTGACACTTGTGAATCTTGTGTACACAAGTCTCTCTATTTCATAACATTTTAATATTCAACTGTTACTACTTTTATAAAAATAAAAATTCAAATAGTAAATAGTAAATTCAAATGGACGGATTTTTAAAATATTTCTGTCTACCTAAGTAACAAACATTTTGTAAATAAGCACTAACGTAATGTATGTTCACTAAGGGTCAGTTACAATACTAATATACATTTTCTCCTAGATTTACTCATACTTAAGTTAATTACTTTTTTTTATTAATTTATTACTTTGAGATCAAATTGCTAATTATGTATGTACACTAATTTATAAACAATATATTAAAAACTGTAGCTTACTAATAACTTAACTTAATAAAAGGCATGTGAAGCAGAAAATGTAATCACACACACACACAAATTATAATGTACATGGCCCCTCGTTGTTCCTGGATCACAAAGTCTGCCTTATGTCTGATCCAAGTTTGACATATAACTGCTTCAGACCACTTATACAATTTTTTTATGAACAGAAGTGGAAACATATACACACAACGTATATTTGACAAAACTACAATAAGTACGAGTGCGTATTATGGAAATTCACATAGTTTGGGTACATCACAAAAGATATTAAATTACTAAACAAAATGTTTTAATAATACCAATGTGCAATTTCCCTCAAGAAAAGCAAACAAAGATTCTCGTTTGCTGAAAGCAAGCAAATAATGATCATGTTCTCTTCAGACAAAAAGATATCAAGACTTCTGATTGATACATGTCTAACACGTTATATATCTGAGTAGGATGAAAAGTTCCAGTCCTCACATAAAGATGGTACCACTATGCTTATTATTTTAATTGTGTCGTACAATTTTATTCTTTGTAGTAGGCTTAAGTTTGATATTTCAAGTCAATAGGCTGTTTAGCATTAGATATTTAATTAAGAAAGTTGTGTTAGTGGTTGTAATCACAAACAGAATTTATCACTGTTGCACACCACTATAGAAAAATTATTTCGATTAGCGCTTTCAAGCTTCACAGCTCATTGTTAGATCGGAAATGAAAACGCTAATCGGAATAATTTTCCTATAGTGGTGTTTAGCATTAGTGTGACAGTCCACAGCAGTACCCGCCCGCAGTCCCTACAATCTTCCAAGGCTCAAATAAACTCCGCCGTCAGCATATGGAATAAGCAGAGACTCTCTGAGGCGGCCGCCGGCAAAAAATGGGAAAGCCTCGTCATCGACGGTCCAATCAACCCCAACCTCCCTCGTGCAGTGTGTGTCGCCAACTTCCGACTAAAAACCGGGCACGACTATCTCGCTTCACATCTGCACCCCCTCCGCGCGCTGCCAACCCCTGAGTGCCAGCTGTGCGGCCACGCAACGATGGACGCCGACCATCTGAGAGACTGCCCAGCCTTAGACCACACACCGTCCAACGAGGACACCGAGATCACCGAAGCCCGACGCTACTGGTCAGCGGGTCGCCTAATGGCTCAACAGCCAAGGGTGGGCGTTGGCTAGTAAGTAAGTAAGTAGTAAGTGCTAAAAGCACTTTTTTAACAGTGGACAGTTTGGAAATTCCATGAGTAAACACTTTTCTTATTGAAAGGCTCAAATGCAAAAGATATGACAAAGGAGTTCTTTCTATTGGCAAAAGAGCATAGGGACTATTCCTATTGAATACAACAGTTAAGCGTTGAATTTCTGAATTTCCAATAGGCTGGATGAGTCAAACTAATGAACAACATCATAGGTACTTCACAAGTGACTAAATTAAACTAAATACATTAGAAATAACTGAAAAAATCTACAAGACCTGCTTTGACAGACAGATAGAGAATAGACTGAGATATTAGAGACTCCTGGCATGTCAACGGAAAGGTACGCAATACCTCACATGAATGTTTGGGTATAACACAGCTGTCTGCCAGATGGGTGCCACATCAGCTCACACTGACCAACCAAAACTATGTTTCAACCTATTATTTAACACTGTATAAGCACAATTTAACTTAATGTGTCGATTCATAACCATACTGAGACGCGATTCTTGAGACCAAACAACTATCAAAACAATGGACTAACAAAAGTTGACCAACACACCAAAGAAAGCAACAAAAATTCCCATCAGCTTTACTGTAAAAGGTTACACCTATTGCTTTCTAGAACACCAATGAATATTGTTTATTATTTAATTACCTTGAAAATGAAAAACTATTAGTAGCAGGTGTTATATCAACTAAAAAAATATACTAATAGTGTGATTGCAGCACTTAAAACGATGAAATCAAGAAAAACCACCCACCACATTTAGCAAAAAATCAAATGCTGTTTCACCAAAACAATGAATCACTGCCTACATCGATTGTTCCATTGAATAAAATCAAAGAATTAAATAACAAATCTCTTCCTCATCCCCATAGCTGTCAGATTTGTACTCCAGCAACTTCATTCTCAAAAATAGTTTTCCTAACCTAAAAATAGCTTGGTACAGAAAGATATGCGGACACAATCAAGTCAGCAATGCTGTAAAAGGCTATTCTGAGAACCTCGACAAATCACCTTATTGGTTTTACACAACAGCTGTAGAAAATTGTTGAGAAGAGAAGAGTGTATTGAACTAAATTGAGATTATGAAGAGAAATATACACAAATCAATAAAAAATTGTTTTTTTTTATTCAGATTTCACCCTACTACAATAATTATTGCTTTATATTACTGAAGTTACATTTCTACATATTAAAATAAAAACTATATATCATAACCTATTATCACACTTAATTGCAAACAAAATAATAACTAAAAAATAAAAATACAGAAGCAAAACATACCTCGACATAACATTTAGATTTGATCTTATCAATCCAGAAACCGTTTTCTGCTATTGTTCCTGTCCGTAATAACAGATTTTTTAACTGTTGTGCTGTGAATGGTCGCACTAAATTGGTGATGAAGAGAACATTGGAAGGGCGTCTACGTGGTGGTGAGGGCGAATGTGTGAGCTTCCTAGCATCATCAGTTATTAATAAAATTTTACGCGAACTACTACCTGAAAAATCAAAACAGAATGCTTTGCTGTAATAAAATTAATATGAAAGTAAATAAAAAAACATTAAACAATACTTGTGCATGCGTGCAAAATAAGAGAAGTAACTTTTCCATAAACACTTGTGAATACAGTGGAACCTCGATATAACACCCCTGTGATACAACGCAACCCTTGATGTAACACTCATTTTTCACGGTCCTGGCAAATTAAATAGTTAAACTTGGGACCTTATATAAAGTGACCCTCGATATAAAGCGCTTTTTGGCCGGTCCGTAGAAGAGCGTTATATCAAGGTTTCACTGTATTTATTTTATTTTTCCATTTAAATTCTTATCCACTGAATCAGAATTCCATTTAAAACAAAATAAAATACAGTAGACACTCATTAACACGTTTCCATTAGTAAAATCAGCATTAATTAAACTAGCAACACATTCTCTGGTTAATACAGGAATGTACTTATATAGTTATGCACGCACATATGATGAAGACACTGTAGGTGCTAAATGTACTGAAATGTGTGAAAGCACCAACACTATGGTGTTCTAGACATACGAATAGTAGACATGAAATGTCTACTTTTAAGAATGTACAATAGAAGACAAAAAGAAAAGACCCACAATAAGGCCAAGGGCAAGCTGGGAGAGCCAAGGTATTCGGGGACTTGAAGGTGGCTGGGTGGAAAGAGTAGGTAAAAAAAACCTGAGAACCTGTGATAGGAATGGATAAAATGACAAACCTTTATGAGCCTTAGGCGCTTAAAAGAGCAGATACTATTCAAAAAGACTAAATCTGAGACGACGACATGAATACATCACACAGATCACCATAATCATATGGATATTCTGCCATGTGGTACATTCCACATATTTAAAATATCTAAACAGGATCTCTATCTGATCCGTGTTTACTTAATTACTCATACGTGTTTACTTAATTCTTTTGACTACTCCTGTGTGCTTATTTTAATTGCCCAACTTACGTATTCCTTGCATACCCTGCATATTACCAATGCCCTGATCCCCTATTCCTTTTTCTCAGCATGCATGTCCCTAACCTAGGGTGACCAAACGTCCCGGAAAACCGGGATTGTCCCGGTTTTTCATCATAACATACGGTGTCCCGAAAAATTGTTTTGGGACGTTCATAAGTTTTTAGAGATTTCGCTCGATTAAACGGAATACGACACGATAAATTAATACATTTTAGCTTATTTCTCTAACCTCCATACTCCCACAGTAATCACAGTATCAATATTGATACACTGAAACAATAATTTATTTTGAGCGGTACTGTGCCTGGAGAGTAGTTGTATTGTTGTAACAGTTCCAGGCATTGCAACTTGAGAAGAGTTATGAAAACTGTCCGATTGTTGCGCCACTTGCCACTGTCATTGTCAGAATAGTGTAGTTGTTGATGTTATGTCATACAAGCTGTACCGGTAGCTTCTCGTATTAGTCGTATTGTTGCCATTGAGTTGCAAAACGCAATGCCGAAACGTGCCTGCAAATTCAGTGACAGTTATTGTAAGGAGTGGAATTTTATCAAGAAAGGTTGATCTGATTACGAAGCAGAGTGTTCGGTATGTAACTGTTTTATTAGTATCAGTCATGGTGGGCGTTCTGACATAGTTGATCACATCAAGTCAAAGAAACACATTAACAGATTTAGTGCACCGAGCTGTAGTAAAACTCTACAAAATTAATTTGTAAAACCTCAATCAAGTGAAGACAAAAGTTCGAGCAGCCGAGCTTACACTAGCCTACCACACGGTAAAACATCACCAAATCTTTAGATCTAGTGATTGTACTAATAAGGTTAATAGCGTTATGTTTGATGATTCTTCCATTGCAAAAAAATTTAATTCGGCAAGAACTAACGTATCAGCCTTAGTAAAAGGAGTTATTGCTCCCCAGAGTTTAAAGGAAAGCCTTGAGAACATCAAAAAGTCTTCTTTCTACAGGATATCCACTGATGCCAGCAATCATAAAGCTGCTAAAATATTTCCGTTTGTTGTTCAGTTTTTCGATATTAATGAAGGAATTCAGTCCAAACTTTTGAAGGTGAGTTCCCTACCTAATGAAACATCTGACGAAATTTCAACATTTTGTATGAATACTATTGAAATGTTTGATCTCGAAAAATATAAATGTGTGGAATTTTGTGGAGGCAATACGAACATCAACTTTGGTGGTTTAAAAAGACAAGGCAAATGTAACGTATTTACCAAATTAAAGACAACATTGCATGAAAACATTGAAGGGATAGGCTACCCTGCACATGTTTTACACAATTGCGTGCAGACATCTGCTGATAGTTTGAGCTGTGATGTTGAAACTATCATTGTGAAGGTATTCTCGTACTTTTCTATATACACAGTTAGAACAGAGAGGCTTAAGGAGTTTTGCGATTATGTAGGGACTGAATATATGAATGTAATGTGTCACTTGAAAACCCGCTGGTTATCACTATTTCCAGCAGTTGAACGAGTCATCAGGCTGTTTGAACCCTTAAAAGGTTTTTTCCTAAATGAAGACAAAGCCCCCAAAATATTGGTTCAATTTTTCAGCAATCCTTTACGTGAAGCCTACTTCATTCATAGCCAGCTTAGCACTTTGCAGCATGGAATAAAGGAAATTGAGGGGAGCACAAAAAGTGTAATAGAGGTAAAGGATGTCCTGAAAAATACTCTTGAAACTGTTACTAAGAGAAAAGAGCAGCAGTTCATTTCTTTTAATGTTAAATCTGTTCTTAAAAGAGCAGAAGTAACACAATCAGCAGAAAAGGACTTTAAAGAAGAAGTTGACAAATTTTATGACACTTGTATAGAATATCTGAGCAAGTGGAGCACCTCATATTCACCATTATTGTCGGTGTTTGATTGGATGTTATTGAAGAGAGTGCCAAAATGGGAAAGTGTTGAAGAGACAGTTTCTTATTTGAAGGGGAAAAAATTGAAATCGATGAATCCATTCTCTTTGATCAATTCGGGATATTGACAAATTTCGTTGAAGAAAATCTTCACAAGTGGAATGATGAAAACGAAGCACCATTGCAGTGTCATGAGAAGTGGGTGAGTTTTTTTAAAAGCTGTGACCATCTTCAGGAGTAGTCTGAGATGGTAATAATTGCAAGGTATTTGTTTGCAATACCAGCCCATAATGCCAATGTAGAAAGAATATTTTCGTTCATGAATATCCAGTAGACTGATGAAAGGAACAGAATGGAGGTGGACTCTCTTGAAGCAATCCTACAGATCCTGTACAACTACAAAATCGACTGTGTAGAATTTTACCACTACGTCTCAAAGAACAAAGACATGATCAAGAAGGCTGGAAGCAGTGAAAAATATCCGTTTCTCCAAGGACAAGCAACCCCATCTACAAGCGCTCAGTAATAGTTAAAGCTTATGTTAATTTTACTTTATTAAAAATTTCATGGCTATAATATTTTGAAAAATCATAATAAATTTGTTTTTTATTATGTATATTAAATATCATTAATTAAACAGATATTGTAGAAATAAATCAGTAAATTTGTTTTTATCCTTTTTACTAATAGTAAATAGGCTATCACCGGGTTAACAAAATGTATTAACAAAACATTAATATTAAAAATTAAAAAACCTGGGTACATTTGGGGGGGGGGGTCCATTGGAGCCCGGCTGGTTGTGTCCCGGTTTTCTCCGAAAATGATTTTGTCACCCTACCCTAACCTCATGTTTTTACCCCATGGCAGACAACCCATGATTTTTCTGGAAGTGGAAAAATCTTATTTCTTGCTTACTAATCAGTTGCACTGTACAGTAATCACTCTTTTGTTTATTACTATTATTTACTGTGACATAACTATTTTGAAGGAAAGTACGAGTAATAAATAACAATTTTAATTACAAATTTATTGCGAACAACTGTTGTAGAGTATACATAACATCAATTTACTTCCAGAAATTCAATATCAATTATCAGTTTCTTGTAAAATAGTTTAACAAAATCAAAAATCTTATAAGTTGTTCATAATTAAAACTCTGTTTGTTCAATTTTCAAGTTTAAATTCATAATACTATAATATTTTCATCTGAATCTTGATTTTACTTCCATATTCCTTAAGGAATGGAAGTATGGTGATGGCAAAAAAAATCGTGTTCGAGATTATTGCAGATTCTGATTCTACTACACTCAAAACATGAAAAAAAGTCGTTTTCCAAAAAGTGTCTGTGTGTGTGTCTGTCTGTAGATTTTTTTTCTATGGCAAACGATAACTGCCGCAAATTCAAACAGAATCAAATAATTTTTTGCATACAGCCCTGATTTGTAGAGTACTCACGACCTATTGTTTTTGGTGAAGATCGGTTGAGGGAAAGGGGTAGTTTACCTGCAACGGGTTTTTTTTATCAAGGGAAATTTTTTATTGGCAAACGATAACAGCCGCAAATTCAAACAGAATCAAATAATGTTTCGCATAAAGCCCTCAATTGTAGAGTTCTCAAGACCTATTGTTTTTGGTGAAGATCGGTTAAGGGAAAGGGGTAGTTTACCTGTAACGTTTTATGTTTTAACAAGGGTATTTCCTATGGCAAACGATAACAGCCGCAAATTCAAACAGAATCAAAAGATTATTTGCATACAGCCCTAAATTGTAGAGTTCTCAAGACCTATTGTTTTTGGTGAAGATCGGTTAAGGGAAAGGGGTAGTTTACCTACGTTTTTTTAACAAGGGTATTTTCTATGGCAAACGATAACAGCCGCAAATTCAAACAGAATCAAATAATTTTCTGCATACAGCCCTGATTTGTAGAGTACTCAAGACCTATTGTTTTTGGTGAAGATCGGTTGAGGGGAAGGGGTAGTTTACCTGCAACGTTTTTTTGTCAAGCGTATTTTCTATGGCAAACGATAACAGCCGCAAATTCAAACAGAATCAAATAATTTTTTGCATACGTCCCTGAATTGTAGAGGTCTCAAGGACTTTCGATTTTGGTGAAGATCGGTTAAGGGGAAGGGGTAGTTTACCTGCAACCTTTTACGTTTTAACAAGAGTAAAGTACTTGAAAATTTATTTAAACTTTTTGAAACAATGGTAATTGTTAAAAATAAAATAATTTTGTTGCCAGGCAATAAAATTATAATTTTTTCATTTTAATGTAAATTATGTTTGAGTTAATATCTTTATATATACAGTGGAACTTGGTTATTACGGCCTCGGCTGTTACATCAACTCTGGTGTAGCGTTATTTTGTCATAAGTCCGGTCAAACTGATATCTTTAACATTATAAAAATTCCCGGTTTTAACGTCACTAAATATTGTACTACTCTGTTATAGCGTCAAATATTTCTCAGATATTTTACTCTAAATTTCATATAAACGTATATATGTGCGCGCGCGCGCTAGCCCATGGCTACAGACATACATTGTATGCAAGCGATAAGCACTGTAACAGGACTGCCGGCGCCAGCCATTTTGCGTGCTCCAACGGATGGCTAGATCGATTTAAGGCCCGACACTCGATTTCCTTTGCAAAAATTTGTGGTGAGGCAAAATGCGTAGATCTGAACGTTACAGGCGATTGGTTGCATAACACTTGGCCAGAAATTAGACATCTTTAATGGACATGAAGCCGGAATTTTTTATAAATTAACTCCAGATAAGACTTTAAAATTTACAAATGAAAAGTGCGTTGGTGGGAAGCTCTCTAAACAAAGAGTTACAGTTTTTGTTTGTGCGAACATGACGGGAACCGAAAAAAGGAAACTTTTAGTTATCGGGAAAAGTTTGCATCCTAGCTGTTTTAAAAACATCAAAAAACTTCCTGTAAATTACACTGCCAACATAAAAGCGTGGACGACTTCTAGTATTTTTGAAGATGACTTCTGTACGTGTGTATGTCACTGAACTCCTCCATGTATAAAATAATATATCGTTCGTGGCAGGTAAGCATATCTCAGTTATATAATATTTACGTTTCCATTTTATTATTATGCCTACAGCAATAAAAAGGCAGGTAACACACACACACACACACACACACACACACACACACACACACACACACACACACACACACACACACACACACACACACACACAATTCACGTTATTTCTGGCCTCACTCATGTTTATTTTCTTACATTTGCACGCTTTTTAAATGGAAAGTGCCGAAACCCATACCAACATAACGCGTGCAAGCCGAAAAAATGGACATCAATTTGCTTCCTGTGGATCGCTGGGCAATGTAACTGCACGTGTTTACAGAGGAACGATTCATAGACAGACTTTTCGTCTTTAGGGAATGAACCCTCTGCAAGATGCTGAGGGTCCATGAGTGACTTCGGAGCGCTCCTTCTTTTTCGCGTGTTTGTTCTGTGAAACATACACTGTAGATTCGCAGCTTTACTCTAAGCAATGCTCAATAGGAAATGTTGAAAATTGTTGTCCACAGTGTACTCTCATTCACACTAAACCTGCTCTGATGTTTTAATTACGGACATCATAATATTAAAACTTTGGAAACTTGAGCACTACTTAATGGAGATCAATCATTAACTTATACAAGCCATTAATTTTATGCATATATTTTATATATATGTGTACAACGTTATCGGCAACAAAGAAGTAGTTTTTGTTAAAATTCCTTCCCGGGATATTTGGCCGTAGTCCAATGTTTTCTACAAAACCAGACGTTTCGGCAATGCCATTGACTTCCATCATCAGTGAAAATCGAGTGCGATAACGTGAGGTGGTATATGTTAGTGACCACAGTACTGTGGTTAAGGCTGAAGCAGTAAGTAGAAAGAAGTAGTTTCTATGGTAATATTACATTTCGAAAATGATTTTAAATATAAATCTTAGAATATGGAAGTCATGTATGGTTCTCCATACCGATATTTATAATATGTCATACAATTATACAAGTTAGTTGTGCATAAAACAATCAAGCTATAATTTATTTTTGAATCCGCAAACCTGACAGGCATTTGAAAATAAATTGAAATGTCAAAAATATAAGCTTTCTATGGCCAATCTGCAGACCACTTGGTATGATCCTGGAGATTACTGGTGGCCTGCGGACCACAGTTTGAGGAAACTCTGCTCTAACATAGGAAATAAACCACTTCACAATATCAAGTCCCAGGTTACATTGCCACAAAATTCTTTTACCTTGTTGAATACTCTACTGCTATTCTCCTCTAATTCTCTACTACCTGATTTACTCCTCCGTCAACCCACTTTGTAAGTGTCTGTACATATTGTATTTATCCACTTGCTCTAATGTTCTTTTTGATATTCCTATTCTCATCATTCTCTCACACCATTTTTGTTTTTGTTTTTTTACATTTATTTTAATTCCAAATCTTATTAATAGCAGTCTATTTCATTCCAGTCTGTAAAAGAAGTCTATAATTTTTTTCTGAATGACTGCTATCTCACCCGCTAACAAACCATTCTCCGTCTCCACTTAAGATATTGTTACATAAAGCGGACAAAGTGTTACACCATTACAGAATATTCTACGTGTTTCTCGGCTGTTCCAGTGGAACCCGGCTGTAATGTTGTGTGCGTACGTGATCTCAACATGCATTAGCCAGACTATTGCAGACTTTGCCGGCCATGCGTACTGTGTCAAGGCTGCAAGCAATTACGCTTTACGTGTAGCACTGACATGCAGTATGGACTATTCTGAAATTTCAGCGGGATATAAATATAGGCATTCAGCAGCGTTTAGTTTTAGTTTTTGTGGCAATTTATTCCAGTGCGGTTCGTAGTATTGTGGGGAAGTGTTATATACGTTTTATAATTGTGCGAGACCTTATTAGTTGACATTATTATTGCGTGTGAACAGTTTTTATTTGATTTGTTTTGTAACAGACTATCTTGTTCATTACAAACTGTTTACTTGTGATAATTAAAGCTGGTGATTAGTGACTTAATTGATGTCTTGTATTTTGTTTTCCACTGTACCATACGACGATCAGTAGACCGTCATAAAAATGATCGTCATAAAAATATCATATCCTTTATACACACCTTAAACAACATTAAGACACCAAAGAACTGGCCTATCTCACTATCAGAATATCAAATCACTATGTTATACTTACTATTATTATTACAGCTCTATTCTGATTCACATACAACTCTTTTATCAATCTTGTACCTCTCCAGCCTTAATTTTTACCAGATTTATTAACTTACTCACCTCATCCGCTTCATTGTTTGTATTCCCCTCCATTGTGCTCATGATTTTTGATTCCATCCCAAACATTAGTAGGATTTTTTGCAACATGAATGATAATAATAGTTATGAGATGATCAAGACAGAGATCATATTCTGTCATTAGCAACTGATGTGATGTGTGAAACTGAGATTATAGGTTTTATTAGTAAGAACTGGATGAACCAAAATGCAAAACTGGCCAATTTATTCCTACATAAACTACAATCAAATGGAATTGGTTTCCATCAAATTCGTTTTTTTTTTAAATTATTATTTATAATTAACTTTATAGCAACAGCAAATTACCCTTACCTTTTTGATTATCAGAACACGATGTAGACGGTTGCTCAGGTTTAACAACCTTCTTCTCACTATATTTCTTTTTCCGTTCTTCTAACTCCCTTTCTTTGCGTTCTTTCCGTCTTTCCTCTCTTTCATGATCCCTTTCTTTTCTCTTTGCGCTTTCTTTTTCCGCCTGTTGTGCCACTTCCACAATATCATCCTCATCATCGTCTAGTTGGCCCTCTTCCTCTTCCACAGACAACTGCAATTCCTCAGCAGGTATTGGTTTAGCACCAGGAATCAGATTCTGTAACATATCCAATGTCAGTATCACATTGTAATGGGACAAATGTATTTTATGCTGTGTATTACAAAATATGATTTTTGTGTATGAAACAGAATATCGGACTACACAAAATTTATGTGCATGACTTGGGTCTGGGAAAATACTTATTTTTTAAACGTGTTACATGCCTAACGCATAAATTCGCATGCTCAGAAGTCTTGCATTAGATGAATAAGCCTTGAAAGTGTTAAATTTCCCACAAAATAAGTGGAAAACCCACTGAGTGTGGTGTCTGAGAAAAATATGCTATGCTCTACAGTTGAGTAGTCGCCTCCCAACCACCAAACAGTAGGCTAAGCATGCAAAAGGCAGTAACTCGAGCCCACAGACAGTAATCGTTTAGGCCTATGTTGTACACAACTATAACAGTGGTTGATAATTACATATTATAATATGCTATGCTCTACAGTTGAGTAGTCGCCTCCCAACCACCAAACAGTAGGCTAAGCATGCAAAAGGCAGTAACTCGAGCCCACAGACAGTAATCGTGTAGGCCTATGTTGTACACAACTATAACAGTGGTTGATAATTACATATTATAATATGCTATGCTCTACAGTTGAGTAGTCGCCTCCCAACCACCAAACAGTAGGCTAAGTATGCAAAAGGCAGTAACTCGAGCCCACAGACAGTAATCGTGTAGGCCTATGTTGTACACAACTATAACAGTGGTTGGTAATTACATATTATAATATGCTATGCTCTACAGTTCAGTAGTCGCCTCCCAACCACCAAACAGTAGGCTAAGCATGCAAAAGGCAGTAACTCGAGCCCACAGACAGTAATCGTGTAGGCCTATGTTGTACACAACTATAACAGTGGTTGATAATTACATATTATAATATGCTATGCTGTACAGTTCAGTAGTCGCCTCCCAACCACCAAACAGTAGGCTAAGCATGCAAAAGGCAGTAACTCGAGTCCACAGACAGTAATCGTGTAGGCCTATGTTGTACACAACTATAACAGTGGTTGATAATTACATATTTAAAGTCTCGTAGTGGGAATTTTACTAAAAAAGTTGGTATTAAGTAGTGCGAAATTCAAAACAATAAAATAAACAAAATAACTATGTAACAACAGAAATATGGCCATGTGTTGTGTGCGAGTGGACAAAGGAATTCTTACTGCGGACTATTCCACAACAGCTACAACTATAACCATGAAATATGCACAGACAAATAGCAAAAACCAAATTATATTAAGTGTGGAAAATTGGGTAACAAAGAAATCGGATGAATGAGGTGTGGGCGAGCAAATGAGGAGAGAGAGAAGTAATGATTTGCCTTTATTTAAGTTATGATTGAACTTATAATAATAAGTACTGCAATTATGAAGATAACTGATTAAAACTGTAAAACTAAAAATATGAAAAAAAAATGAAAAGAGGTTAGATTGTGAATAATTTTTTTATACATAGTATACAATTATTCAGTATAACAATTTTTCTTTCAGTAATTTTCTAACTTTAACTGTTTGATGTAGCTGTACAGATTATTTTGTGTATTTGGTAAATACAAAACATTTACTATTACGATAGAATTTTCAACAGAATGCTTTTCTAACCACAGAAAATTCTCACTTGAGTTTTAAATGAGGATGAGTATGTTTAAACGGAGTGTCATTTTTAAATACAAATGTTTAAACATGGTGTCAGAATTAAATTCAAATTATAAATTGTTTTATTTAATTAGCGTGAATACTTCTCTTTTAGATACGTTAACAAAAATGACAAACCATGCCTAATCTGATCGCAAGTCCTTTTAATGTTCAAATGCTTGTATAGACTACCAATGATGCTGGCAATGCTTTAATATCAAGTTATCAAGAGTTATTTATTAAACACTAAATGTTTTTATGATTCTTACAACTAGTGATTTTTACGAGTTTTAGTGATTCATAATATTGTCACAACAGACTTTAAAGATGCAATTTAAGTTCTTTTGTCTAACAATTAATCTAATATTTAACATCAATAGCACACTAGTTCAAATTAAATAACATAATTATATGATAGGGTAATGACATGATTATGTTAAGAAAGTGAAAATCATTGGTAGTTATTAAATAAGAAGTAATTATTTCAAAGTACAGTACTCGTTTATCCGACCTTCGCTTATCCGACATTCCATATTATCCGACGTCCCACCGCAAAAAAAAAACAACAAAACGCATTAATCGGCAACAAGAACTGCAAGTTGCAAGCGTGAGCGTAGTCTATTTTTTGTTGCTCCCGACTCTACTGCAGCTAATTAGTTACCCCGACTGTACAGTCTACACTATGACTCAGTGTTTGTCATTCGCCCCACCCTCACTCACTCACTGTCACAACTCACTACTCAGTGCAGTGCAGTTTATCATTGTATGCGGATCGGTTTATCGTCTGTTACATGCGTATGTGTCTGTGTGTGTGTATTTGACAAACGTTGTTGTGTTGTTTAAAAGTTTAAATTTACGCAAGTATGGCGACGAAAAGAAAGAAAGTTGTTGTACCGATGGAACAAAAACTTGAGGCAATCAAGAGACTGGACAAGGGAGAGACAATGCAGAAGGTAGCTGACGACTTTGGTGTTGGACGGGTAACAGTAGGAGACTGGACAAGGGAGAGACAATGCAGAAAGTAGCTGACGACTTTGGCGTTGGACGGGTAACAGTAGGAGAGGAAAAAAACGAATAGAAATAGAAAAATGGTGTGCATCAAGAGTTACGGAGGGTGCATTAAAAGAAAGAAAAACTGAAAAAAAGTGACTATGAAAAAGTTAGTGAAGCTTTGTATGTTTGGTTTACACAGTTCAGGGACAAAGGTGTGCCTATTTCAGGGCCTATTTTATAGCAAAAGGCGTTGCATTTTCGTAATGAATTCAATGAAGGAGACCCAGATTTCACAGCAAGTGTCGGTTGGTTCGACTGATGGAAGAAACGTTATGGTATCCGTCAGTTAAGTGTTTGTGGTGAAAAACTATCATCGAATTTTGAAGAAATGGAAGCATTCAAGAAAATATTTCAGGAATTTATTGAAACTGAAAGCCTAACGGGTGATCAGATATTTAACTATGATGAGTCAGGCCTTAATTACAAAATGTTACCTAGTAAGAGTCTTGCAGCCAGAACTGAAGCGGCAGCCCCTGGCTACAAGCGTAGTAAGGAAAGGCTGACAATTTTAGAATGCAGCAATGCTACAGCAAACCTCAAAATGGACCTTGCAATGATTGGAAAGTCCAAAAATTCTAGAGCCTTTAAAACAGTTTCAAAAAACGCTCTTCCTGTAAAATACAATACTACAGTCAGAAAAGCGCATGGATGAGCAGTGAAATTTTCAAAGACTGGTTTTTTAAGGAAGTCATTCCTTCAACAGAGAAGTTTTTGAAAGAAAATAATTTACCCAGAAAAGCAGTTTTGTTGGTAGATAATGCTCCAACGCACCCTGATGCAGAGGAGCTTCAAGATGGTGACATTAAGGCAATGTTTCTGCCCCCCAATGTAACCGCCATATGCCAACTTATGGATCAGGGCGTTTTGGAAACGATAAAAAGGAACTATCGCAGGAAGCTACTGTCCACAGTGATAGAAGAAATTGAAGAAGGACAAGACATGATTGAAAAATTGAAACGCATCAATGTAAAGGATGTTGCTTATTGGGTTGCTTTATGGGCTGACGTAAGGGCTCCAACAATTGCCAAATCATGGAAGAAGCTGCTAGGCGATGATGAAAGTATGGAAACGGAAAGCACAGATGAAACCGAAGAAACCATTCTACCTTTAGTGCAACGTATCCCTAGATGTGAGGATGCATCTTTGCAAGAAATCGAAAGTTGGATGAAGGATGATGATCAGTATGTAACTGATAGAGAAATTGTCGCTCTTGTCAATTACGATGACAACGAAACTGAAAATCAATATCAAGCACCAACTGTTGAGCCTCTCACAATTTCATATAACAACGGAGTTAAGGCTCTATAAACTGCAATTAAAATACATTGAGCAACAAGAAGCTACAGGAATCGACATAATGATGCTGCAAAGATGGCGAGACTTGGCAGCGAAGAAACGGCACTCGTCAGGAAAGCAGACTACGATCAAAAATTTCTTTAAATCATCACAGGACTGAACTGTTTAAGTGTATTTAACTTCAGACAATTCTGTAACTGTAAGTTCATTTTTTCAGTTAATTTTTTCTGTCGTTTTGTTGTAAAACATGATTATTAGGTTCGTAATGTGTAAAATTATAACATAGTTTGACGTTTAATAGGCTTTTTCTTAACACCTCCCTATTATCCGACATTTTCGCTTATCCGACGTTCTGCCGGCCCGTTTACGTCGGATAAGCGAGACTCTACTGTAATATGAATTCTGTTTATGTCTTCAAATGAAATATGTGTTAATATGTATGCGAGTTATTTTGAGTATCAGCTTACCTTAACCTAACCTGTATTCAATGAGTTCATCTAACGGGCCTAGTAAAACTTCTTTTAAAGGGTACATGTGTTAAGTGTTTTTGTTACTTTAACGGGGATAATGAAGCGGTTCTCACAAGTCGCCTTTACAAATGTGAGTAGTTACCAGGGTTTTTAGGTTTCCTAGATAAGTACACGAGGTTTTGGGGCCTTCCTAACTGTTACAACATGAAATGACTAAGGTAAAAGAATAAACTAGTATTCACAACTATTACACACAATGATGAGTTTAAACAATACTGAATATTTAAGGGGTCATTAACATGGAAAATCTAGATTTTTTTGAATTAATAATAATTCACAGAATATGCATGCAAATTATTTTTAGAAAATTCCACATTTTACACGGTCTTTGAGAAATTTAAATTTTAAATTACTACCCATTTATATGTCTGGGACAGAGAGCCACACACTCTTTTACAGGACTCGATATTTTATGCTTGTTCTGGAACCACTTGGCTTTTTTATTAGGCTGCTTTATGTTCTATATATTGGCTACACTGCTTGAGGGCTACAATGAAATCAGATTTTGAATGTTCTAAAAATTTTGTTTTGTTTGTGGTAGTATTTCTAATCCTGATTAACTATGCCACTTAGTGATATTCGTTGGTCTAAGAAAACGAAATTCCCAGGTAAGTTACAAAAACATTGTGAAAGTATAAACCTTGTTAGCAGCAAAAATATGATGTAAATGTTAGTGATAGTGAAGTGAGGTTAGGTTAGGTTAGGTGGTTTGAGGTGCAACAAGCATATGACGATTGTGACAGGAGATCCTGCAAAGCTGTCACTGAAATGAAGCCACGCAAAAACACAGAAATAACTAATTAATGTATGTTGGACATATCCACAAAGTATGGATGGCAGATTAAAAAAATTTAAGAAATTCTATGAAGCAAAAAAAGCTTGATGATGCAGAGGCTTACCAAAAAAGGGTCGTTTTATTGATAAACATAAATACTTTACAATTTTATTATGGAAAAGCCATCAGGGATAATGTAAATAATTAGATAAAATTAAAGCAGTATGGACCACTTGCCTGCATGAAACTTCATCTGATGATCACACACAACACTTAAGTGTCCCAAAGGAGAAAATACAAGGTATCAATACAAAAAGAGCCAGCTAGAGGGAATCCAATACAAACACAAAAATATACTTCCACTGGCAATAATTGAGGCTATAAAACCCATTTATAAAGATCTCTCCAATCCAGAGCTTCTCAGAAAGTATTTGCATGGGAAAACTCAAAATGTACACGAGATATTGAATGCTATGATTTGGAAGCAATGGCCTAAGACACATTTTGCATACAGATCTATTGTTGAAACAGCTGTAAAGATGCAGTAGATGGAAGCTTGATAAGGCCAGGATTCAGCAGGCAGACTTCAGGGCTAAAAGCAGAGTCCCACAAGAAATAAAACTGAAAATGAAAGCAGTTAAGAGCAAGCATGATGAAGAAAAACAAAAGGAAGCTGATTACAGAGCAAGAGAGCACTAACATTATAATAAAACAGGTCAGAAAACAGAATTATGTTACAATTATGCAGCATTTTTGTTTTTTCCCATTTTCCGCAAACTTCAGTTTTATTTATGCAATGTAGCTTTCCTCATAAACTATTCAACCTAATGGCATAAAAGTTTTTGTGGTTCATTTTCATGCACGTTAACATAATATGAATTATTTAGAAATGTTCTATTAAGAAAATGAAAAAAATTATAATAGTACAGAAATATTATTTTGTTAAATAACAATTTTTATTTTATAATATAACATGTGATCAAATATTTGACTGAGTCAGTTTGTTACTAATGTTCTTGTCTAAAAAAAAAATCCAAAATTCAGAGTAATATGCTGACAATTAATGAGAAAACGTACATTGTTTATGATAATGTATTAAATTATTTATAACAATATATGAACATTTGTGAAGAATAAATATTGAAAAAATGTTCTTTTTTGTGTGCTGTTCTAAGAACAGACTATTTTCAGCATGTATACCAATTTTTGTTAAGACAGCATTAAAGTCGCATTTTATAGACAAATTAAAAAAGTTATTCTTACGACACTGTATGTTAATGCCCCCTTAAATACTTGGATTTTACATGTTTGACATTGATGTATTTCTAATTTACAGGTTGATATCAACCTGTAATTTTGAAAACCACCATGCTGATCCTAACATGGGTTCAGTTCAAGTGATAAAGAGGCACGTAGGTGAGGAATAATAACATAGTGAAAAAATCTAAGTCCATTTGATTTCTAACAGCACTACCCAGTTATAGAGCCTTGCCTACATTTACTTGGTAAAAACCAGTCAACAGTGTCAAAAACAGAAGTAATTTCTTCCAACAGTGATTTGTAGGGGGGGGGGGAGTAGAGGATAGGGGAGTCAACTCCAAATGAGTCCTCAGTCCTGTGAGGTGCCTGGGTGTAGTACCACCACCATCAAACTTAACCTACATGGCGCTCATAACACAACCACAGAATTCCCTTATTTTCCTTTCTTTTTTACTGACAAGCTTCAGGACAGCCTCACAACTGGAGTTTTTCTTTGAGCATAAAAAATTAAACCTCCGCTCAACAGTCCGTTAAGGACTAAGGCGTACCGCACGGCTTTTGTGTTAGTGTGACGGTGTATGGCTAGTACTACGCGCCACCAGCCGCTAGTTGCGGTATTCACAGCCAGGAGGCGGCGCTGTTATCTCAGCGCCTACTCAGTTTGCCTCACGACGCTGAGTGCACGCCGTACGGAACCTCCGCCGGGAATTGAACCCGGGACCACGAGCGCATCAATCGCCCGCGTTAGCCACTAGACCGCCTGGAGGGTCTTTGTTTGAGCATATGATAACTGATAACTGTGTTGCACAGCTCAACAGCTTAGGTAAGGTTTTCACACATTTTCACTCAGTCCCTTTTGAGATAATGAAAGGTGCTGACATACAAAGTTACCTTGAAAGATGCTGATAATGAGCTTTTGGCCATCTTTGAAATCCCATATAAAAAAAAAGGACAAAGTTCTCAAGATTGAAACTCCTACAAGTAGTACTATGATAAATCTATGCAAGAAAAAAATTAAAGGTCTCTTTTCCTTCATAAAATTGTACAGCCCTAAAAATCACGTTTTTTACATTTATTTTTATTCTATAGTTGTGAATTTTTTGGCATTTTCCTCACTACTTAGGTGAAATATGGTAGAAACTTAAAATTTAGAACATATTGTGCTGAACATTTTGGTTTTCGATTTATCTTGATATCTGTAAAAATTACAGAGCTAGATTTTTTTCCACAAAACGCATTTTGAGCCAAAAATCGACTAAGTGGCCAATTAAAAATGGCTGCCAAAAAAAAGTAATGTACACAAAATTTTTTTAACCATGGTTTTGAACTCACACTGTTTTAATAAGGAACAACTGTTAAAAAAATTATACAAATAAAAAATGTTGAGCAACACTGCCTGGGTGATTTGAAATGGATTGACCTTTGAAATGGACTCTTGCAGAAAAAAGGGATACCGGAATGTCAGCCACCATAAAATAGTGTATTTTGTAAAGTTACAGGTTGGACCAATTATTGTAATCTGAAATTCACAACAGTCTGCAAAACTCAAAGCTTGAAGAAGAATAAAACAATTAATCAAACACACTTGAATAATAATAACAACATTATCTGATATGATCTGGTTTTGATGAAACAGTATTAACAATATTCATTAAGTAAACATTCCAAATTTAAAATATATTAGGTTAGTCTTTGGACTTCCTCCACGATTAATGACTACTATTTTCACCTGAGTATGAGACTTTGGGGGAGTTCAAGTCCCGTGAGAAGTCTCCTTTCAAACTTGACAAGTAGCTGCAATGTGCAGTACTTCTTGACACAGATCAGAATTATTATGACTGGGGACTTACCACAAGAGACAAAATGAATTTATTCCTAAATTTCAAAAACATCGAAGTCTCAGAAAATGCGGCCACAAAACGATTAATTTTAACATTTTTTTATTACATCCATGGACAGAAACATTAGAGCTAACTGTATTCAAACTGAAAATGGTCAGGTTGAATTTTATTTTATTTTTGTTAGTTTGACCTACACAATAAATATATACAATAACAATTTGAGAAAAGTAACAGCGGAACCTACAAGCGCCAATTCTCTTAAAATTACAAATTAACATTTTGATAATCATAAGATTTTCATATTAACCTCTCGGTGAATATAAAAAAGAAACATCTAAGTAAATGTATGTAAGTAAAAGATGCCACAGTTTCCCCATATGTTTACCTTCAACGAATCTGTAGAAATAGATAATACAGGTTTCTTGACTGGACGAATCGTCTTGCTAGCTCCCCATCTCCTCTTGCGAGTCACTACAGATCCTCCTCCCTGGTCGGTTCCTCCGCTGTCACCTGCTATAAAACCAGTGAAACATTTTTACTACTTGTCAAACATATGTTTTTCCTCTGTATCTTTATGTGTTATATATATTGCAACAGTACAAACAGTAACGATACTGTGCATTGCCCAAATAAATAAATAAATAATAAAAATAAATAAATATGATTAAATAAACATGATTCAGATTGCATTAGCTGGATCGTAGTAAAAATAGGGAGCGTAGAATTCATGCATGGACATGCATTTTCGACAAACCTGTTGCTAGCGTTGTGTACGCGCGTATTTTGTTGGTGTGTGTGAAACCTGTCCGTTCGTGAAATGTAACCAACCCTTTTCAAAGTAGAATGGTTGTATGTTTATGTTAATTATAAGAAAACTATATATGATAGGATAATACAAAAGACACCAAAATGTGCAGAAATTATAGATAAATAAAGTGTTAAAAAACCATACAGAGGTGACGAAAAGTGCAATTACTATACGTAAAAAATGAATAACTCTTTTTGTGAGTACCAAAAAGAAGTGCAATTTACGTATAGTAATCACATAAAAATTAGTGATCGATTGAGGATCGAGTGATGTGAAACAAACTTCGTAATTCGCGAAAATAGTGAATTGAACCAGAGTGGTGGTAGTGACGCCTCGACAGAATCTGACAAGTTGAAAATTGTTCAGACAGGAATTTTTGCACGACCTGACTATAAATACCAGGTCGCGCTAATAAAGTTTCTTCTTCTCAATTCAACCGTTGCCGCAGGAGGCTATGTCAGTCAACGACGCAAAGTCACAATTATCGTAAGAGTCACAGGACCAACTAGATGTCCAGCCAGAGCTGCAGAATACATACGATGAGGTCTATGGACACACCGGCAGCATATGACGTGAAACGAGACGACTAATAATCAACACATGTAGAGAACACGACCAGAGGACCAGAAGGATATGGAGGACATGACTAGACGACCAGAAGGACACGGAGGACGTACAGATGAATAACCACGTCAAACGAGGTGATAAAAAAACCATTGTAATTATAGACATTTGAAAGACACTAATTAAAGTTTGTTTAGCAATAAGTTATGTATGAAAACTTCGTACAAACGATTTAATAATGAGTCAATGTTTAATATCCGATATGAAAGATTTTGTTTAAATAAATAAATAATGGAACAATTTTAAACTTAAATAACGTATCATCTTCTTATTACGATTACACCCATGAATTCAATACACAATAAATTAAATTGAATTTGTTATGTTATACAATACACAATATTTAAATACATTTAAATCAAATTAAAAATTGATGTTGTTATTAAATTATGGGTAATTATCAATAAATAAACAAATGATTTTAACTACAAAAGTGGATAATTTATTTATTGATAGCTAACATAAAAATCACTTTTCGGCCATCTTTAAAACAACTAAAAGACTGTGCTTAGCCAAGAAGAAAACAACAATAATAATCATGTTGCCATAAGCAAAAACAAAAAATCAGTTGGCATCCTTGACTATATATGATATAGAACCTATGTTCATTATATATCAGATCAATAATTATTATTTATATATGCTTATATAAACTAAGCGCTAAATTAATTATTTAACGTTCTCCCTGTTTATATATCATATATACATGTCAAAAAAAAATGTTTATCTTTCAAAGATCTTTTGTTTTTATAACTTTTTAATTACTTTAAGTCACTTATGACACTGCACATCACTGAACGATGTAGTTCGAATATTGGTCGAGCTAAAGGCTTCGTGAGAATATCTGCAGGTTGATTCTTCGTATTGATATATTCTAAATTAAATAACTTTTCTTCGTATTTCTCTCTAATATAATGATACTTTACGTCTATATGTTTGGTTCTCTTGTGATATACTGGATTTTTGATTAACTGAATCGCGCTCATATTATCTATGTATAAACTTGTATTCATTTGATTGCAATATTCCAAGATCCTTAGACAATTTATGCAACCATACAATTTCTTTTACAGCTTGACATGCTGCTATGTATTCAGCATCTGTAGTAGATAATGCGACCGTTGCTTGATGTTGAGAATTCCAAGTTATAACATTTGAACCAAATTTGACTAGATATCATGACATAGATTTTCTAGTTTCAGTTTCACCAGCGAAATCAGCATTGCTATATACCTTGAGATGATTATCACTGTTTTTCTCAAACTTGATACCATACTTGACTGTTCCTTTCAAATATTTTAAAATTCTTTTTACCGCATTCCAGTGCGCTTTTGTTGGATTTCCAAGTATCTGCTAGCTTTATTGACCGCAAATGACAGATCTGGTCTTGTTCCATTTGACAAGTAAAATAGACTGCCCACCGCCTCTCTATACGGTGCGTTGACTATTTCTACCTTGTCATTTTCTAGAACTGAGTCTAAGCTCTGATGAGGATCTGCGGGTATCGTGACTGGATTTGCTGTATGCATGTGAAACTTTTCTATTAGTTTTTCAGCATATGCAGCTTGGTGCAAGAAAATAGACCCATCCTTTTGTTTTTCTATTTGTAATCCTAGAAAAGTGTTAGAGTTATCAATAGTAATATAAAATTCAGTTTTCAATTCTTTGATTAGATGATCAACATCTCTCTGATTTTTTGCAAGAATAAGACCATCGTCTACATATATTGCAAGTATTATCCCATTTGATCCATCAATATTTGTAAAAATGCATGGATCTGCATCTGTTGGCTTTAAACCATTTTTCTGAAGAAACTTCGTAAATTTTTGATTCCAGCACCTTGATGCTTGTTTGAGCCCATAAATGCTCCTTTTAAGTGACATGAGAACTACACATGTCAAGTTTTACACCAGGGGATGTTGTCCGAGCCCATCCCAGTAGATAAAGGAGTGAAGCAAGGATGTTTGCTGTCACCAATATTATTTATTATGGTGCTGGATCTCATGATGAAGAAGGCAATGAATCGCCGAAGAGGAATTCAGTGGGGACTGACAGATAGGTTGGAGGACTTGGACTTCGCGGATGACCTGTGCTTGCTAACCAACAGTTTTAAGGATATGGAAGCAAAGCTGAACGATTTAAAAACCGAAGCATCAGAGGTGGGATTGAAGATTAATGGAAAGAAAACCAAGGAGATGCGTTATAATAACCGCAATAAGGCACTATTATTTTTAGGAAACCAAGAGATCGAACAAGTCAAACAGTTTTGTTACCTGGGAAGTATGGTCACCACGGAGGGAGGAACCATAGAGGATATAGGAAATAGAATAAATAAGGCTAAAGGAGCATTTGCAATGCTGAGACCAATCTGGAAATCAAGGGAACTTAACACCAATACCAAACTACGCATCTTCAATACAAATGTCAAGTCGGTACTGCTCTATGGGTGTGAAACTTAGAAGACTAACAAACAACTGATTAGCAGACTCCAAACATTCGTGAACAGAAGTTTGCGGAATATCCTGAGGATATGGTGGCCACAAGTTATCTCCAATGAAGAGCTGTGGAGAAGAACCCATCAAACACCCACTGACATTGAGATGCGTCATAGGAAATGGAAGTGGATTGGGCATACATTACGACGAGATAGAGACAACATAGCAAGACAAGCCCTGGAATGGAACCCACAAGGTAGCAGGAGAAGAGGCAGACCAAGGAACACATGGAGGAGGAGTGTAATAGCGGAAGGGATGGAGAAAGGAGGGAAGACCTGGCCCGAGATCAAGACGATGGCGCGGAACAGAGTCCGGTGGCGGAAGTTCATTGATGCCCTATGCTCCACTTAGGAGATGCAGGAATAATGATGATGAAGTTTACATACCTGATTGGTGTTATTTGAGAAACCTTCAGGTTGTTTCATATAGATATTTTCTTCAATATTGCTATTTAAAAAAGCAGTCTTTATATCAAATTGTTTAATCAATAAATCTTCTTTTGCTACAATTGACAAAATTAATCTAATCGAATTATACCTTACTACAGGACTAAAAGTCGCTGTATAATCAATTCCAAGAATTTGATTATATCCTTTTGCGACTAATCTCACTTTATATCTTACTATATTACCTTTAGAATCTTTTTTAGCTTTATATACCCATCTATTGCCCATTACATTGGCATCTGCTGGTGGATCCACAAGTTCCCATACTTGATTTTTGTGAAGTGATTCCATTTCTTCATTCATAGCTTGATTCCATTTCTCAGCTTGATGACCATTCATGGCATCCTTGAAACTTATGGGTTCACATGCCTTCCAAGATGAAACAATTTTCAATGTCGACGAAGTCATTATACCTTGATGGAGGCTTGATGGTTAATGGATTACGCGATCTCTTGCGATATTCATTATTGTTTTCAGGTAAGTCTTCTTCCTTTTCAGGTACTTCAGCTGCTTCTTGATAGTCATCGTGGTCATCATCATCATCGTCATCATCTTCAGGTAAGTTTTTCTTCTCTTCTAGTTTGAACTGTCATCCGTTGCAGACAGTATTGGATCATCGTGGGCATCTTCATCAACAGGTAAGTATAGTAGAATATTTGGTTCATTTTCTTCATTTTCTTTTATAGGTTCATTCTTGTTTGTAAAAATTACATCACGTTTTATTTGAATTTCATCCTTGATCGGAAACCAGATTTGATATCCTTTAACATTGGCTTCGTATCTGATGAAATATCCTTTTTCTGATTTTTGATCAAACCTTTTTCTATGAATCTTTGGTATATGTACTTCTTCACCGAAAATGTGCAGATCTTGAAGATTTGCTTTACGGTTATGCCACAATTCATATGGTGTTTTATCTTTTACAGAACTGGTACTTGTACAATTCAATACATAAACTACAGTATTAACAGCTTCTGCCCAAAATCGTAGTTTAAACTTCTTAGCATGCAAGATGGTACGAGCAGCCTCGACGACTGTTCGATTTTCTCTTTCTGCAGAACCATTCTGCTCTGGAGAATAAGCTACCGATCGTTGATGCTGAATTCCATATTTTTGAAGTAATTTTGACACTGATTCATTCATAAATTCTAAACCATTATCAGTTCTCATTATCTTTACACCTTGTGTACAATGTTTTTAGTTTTTTGTACATAATCTTCTAAACATTTTGAAACATCAGACTTCTGTGCTAAGAAGTATACAGATCTATGATGAGAATAATCATCCTTGAGAAGCATAAAATATCTAGATCCTTTCATCGATTTTTCTTGCATAGGACCACAAACGTCAACATGAATAATCTCACCTATGCGACTTGTCGTTTCACTCTTAGAAAACGGTAAACGATGAGCTTTACCAATGGCACATGCATCACAAAAAGAATGATTATTATTTTTCACTTTTAAACCATAAATGTTTAAAACAGATTTTACTCTTTGAAAATTCTGATGTACAAACTTTTGATGCCATGTATCCAATGTTTCAGCAACACAAGCACTTACATTTTCTGATGTTTTTTGATCGTCTTCAGTTGATAATTTTTTAAACTGCATGGTAAACTTACTTACTTCTTACTTCTTGGAGCGGACTTCCAGGGTCAAGTGACCCCGATGGTCCGATGTCCATGGTATACCACAGCAGCGAGTGCCCAAAAGCGCTTGTTCCCGAGAATCCGGTCCAGGCCACCATTCTCTCCCATCACGGCCCTCAGGGTCTCCCTGGCTGGATTCTGTACTGAGCATCTGAGCAGAATGTGCTCAAGAGTTTCCTCCTCCATCTGGAATCTCTCACAGGTTGGGGAATCTCTCAAGTTGAACCGGTGCAGGTAATGTCCGGTGACAATGTGGCCAATTCTGGCCCTTGCTGCAAAAGTGGCCGTGGCTCTTGCCACGTTACGGTATAAGGAAGGGTCTGCAGGTTCTTTCTGGAGTCGAAATAGTTGTCTCCCTGTCACTCCTTCGCACCAGCGCTTTGTCCATTCCTTTTTTATCCGAGCAGCCGCAGCTTTCTTGCATCTTGCCAGCGAGTATTGGGGGTGTTTGACTGGTCCCATGTATGCAGCTTCTTTTGCTATCTGGTAAATAATTCCTTATTTTCACGATAACCAAAGTGCCACTACTTTACCATTTTGTAAAAATTTGCAGGTTTTCTTATCTGATTCATGTTTCAATCCTTTATCTAATGCCACAGCTTCAGAAAATAGGTTATATTTTAAATCTGGCACAAACAAAACATCTTTCAAATGGGTTTTCATCCAATTCTTTCCATTAAAAGCGAGTATATTCACATCACCTTTTCCATATATTTTTAGTAATTCACCACTACCCATTTGTACATAGGTTTCCTTTTGTGATGGTGTAAATGTTGTAAACCAATCTTTTCTATGCGACATATGATCACTTGCACCACTGTCTTTGTACCAATTTTCTGTATATTCACTTGGTTGTGTAATTGTAGCCAATGCTTGACATATTAAACCAGCACCATGCAAAACTTTTTGACTATTTCCACTGTTATTATTCTTAGTATAACTTTTGTTATTGTTATTATTCTTCTTATTATAATAACACTCACGAGCCTAATGGTTAGGTTTGTTGCATATATGGCACTTAACTGGTCTCTTTGGATTTTTATTAGCACTTTCACCTTGCTTATTTTTATATTTTGAAACTTTATGTGAGGTTAAAGCATGACTATCATTAGCTTCATCTTCTGGACGTATATGTGATTCTTCTGCAATTAACCTAGAAATCAAATTTACCTTTGTTTGCTGATTCTCAGGTGTAGATTCCCAAGCACTGTGAAAATATTTATATTCATCAGGCAAGGTCATTAAAATTTTTGACATCAACATTTTATCTGAAATTTTTTCATCCATTGTAGAAAGACGATAAGCTAAATCTTCTACTTTTTCATATTCAGCCAAATGCGTTTCATACTCTTTTTTCTCAGTAGCACTAGCTGTTATTTCAAGCTCTGCCGGCTTACTTAACTGGCCTGTTATAACCCTGTATACATTATATGATTTTAGCGTAACTAAAATCTGAAATTTCCACAAGCTCCAATCACTTGCATTTTCGAGCTTGCTTATTCTAGACAATTCTTCATGTTTATTCATTTTGGCGATAAGGTAGTATCTTTTCACTTATTTGCACAAACACGTGGCCGGAAAAACCTTTTTGCACTTGTATTTTTATTTTTAATGTATACACTTATGAAATGTGATTTTTATAAAAATATTGCATTTAACACACTTACCAAATTGTTTCATCTTTATTCATTTTGGCGATAAGGTATATTTTCACTTATTTGCACAAACACGTGGCCGGATAAGCCTTTTTGCACTTGTATTTTTATTTTTAACACAATATTGCATTTAACACACTTCTGGGCCCATAACCTATTAAATTATGGGTAATTATCAATAAATAAACAAATGATTTTAACTACAAAAGTGGATAATTTATTTATTGATAGCTAACATAATATCGGTATGGAGAACCATACATGACTTCCATATTCTAAGATTTATATTTAAATCTTAATATCGCCTGCCAAGCGCGATATATTTTCTCTTATACATGATTTACATTAAAATGAAAAAATTTTAATTTTATTGCCTGGCAACAAAATTATTTTATTTTTAACAATTACCATTGTTTGAAAAAGTTTAAATAAATTTTCAAGTACTTTTGTTAAAACGTAAAAGGTTGCAGGTAAACTACCCCTTCCCCTTAACCGATCTTCACCAAAATCGAAAGTCCTTGAGACCTGTACAATTCAGGGACATATGCAAAATATTATTTGATTCTGTTTGAATTTGCGGCAGTTATCGTTTGCCATAGAAAATACCCTTGTTAAAAAAACGTTGCAGGTAAACTACCCCTTCCCCTTAACCGATCTTCACCAAAAACAATAGGTCTTGAGTACTTTACAAATCAGGGCTGCTTGCAAAACATTATTTGATTCTGTTTGAATTTGCGGTTGTTATCGTTTGCCATAGAAAATACCCTTGTTAAAAAAACGTTGCAGGTAAACTACCCCTTTCCCTCAACCGATCTTTACCAAAAATAATAGGTCTTGAGAACTCTACAATTTAGTGCTGTATGCAAATAATCGTTTGATTCTGTTTGAATTTGCGGCTGTTATCGTTTGCCATAGGAAATACCCTTGTTAAGACATAAAACGTTACAGGTAAACTACCCCTTTCCCTTAACCGATCTTCACCAAAAACAATAGGTCTTGAAAACTCTACAATTCAGGGTTGTATGCGAAACATTATTTGATTCTGTTTGAATTTGCGGCCGTTATCGTTTGCCAAACAAACAAAATTACCCTTGATAAAAAAAAACCGTTGCAGGTAAACTACCCCTTTCCCTCATCCGATCTGCACCAAAAACAATAGGTCGTGAGTACTCTACAAATCAGGGCTGTATGCAAAAAATTATTTGATTCTGTTTGAATTTGCGGCAGTTATCGTTTGCCATAGAAAAAAAATCTACAGACACACAGACAGATAGACACACAGACACTTTTCGGAAAACGACTTTTTTTCATGTTTTGAGTGTAGTAGTATCAGAATCTGCAATAATCTCGAACACGATTTTTTTTGCCATCACCATACTTCCATTCCATAAGGAATATGGAAGTAAAAATACCCTTGATAAAAAACCGTTGCTGGTAAACTACCCCTTTCCCTTAACCGATCTTCACCAAAAACGATAGGTCTTGAGAACTCTACAATTCAGGGTTGCATGTAAAATATTATATGATTTTGTTTGAATTTGCGGCTGTTATCGTTTGCCATACAAAATACCCTTGATAAAACAAAATAAAACGTGGCAGGTAAACTACCCCTTTCCCTCAAACGATCTTCACCAAAAACAATAGGTCTTTAGTACTCAAGAAATCAGGGCTGTATGCAAACACTTATTTGATTCTGTTTGAATTTGCGGCTCGTATCGTTTGCCATAGAAAATACCCTTTTAAAACATAAAACGTTGCAGGTAAACTACCCCTTTTCCTTAACCGATCTTCACTAAAACCTAAAGGTCTTGAGAACTCAATAATTCAGGGCAGTATGCAAAACATTATTTGATTATGTTTGAATTTGTGGCTGTTATCATTTGCCATAGGAAATACCCTTGTTAAAACATAAAACGTTGCAGGTAAACTACCCCTTTCCTTTAACCGATCTGTACCAAAATCAACAGATCTTGAGAACTCTACAATTCAGGGCTGTATACGAAACATTAATTGATTCTGTTTGAATTTGCGGCTGTTATCGTTTGCCAAACAAACAAAATTACCCTTGATAAAAAAAAAACCGTTGCAGGTAAACTACCCCTTTCCCTTAACCGATCTTCACCAAAAACAATAGGTCGCGAGTACTCTGCAAATCAGGGCTGTATGCAAAAAATTATTTGATTCTGTTTGAATTTGCGGCTGTTATCGTTTGCCATAGAAAAAAATCTACAGACAGACAGACAGACACTTTTCGGAAAACGACTTTTTTTCATGTTTTGAGTGTAGTAGAATCAGAATCTGCAATAATCTCGAACACGATTTTTTTTGCCATCACCATACTTCCATTCCTTAAGGAATATGGAAGTAAAAATCACTTTTCGGCCATCTTAAACACAACTAAAAGACTGTGCTTAGCCAAGAAGAAAACAACAATAATAATCATGTTGCCATAAACAAAAATAAAAAATCAGTTGGCATCCTTGACTATATCATATAGAACCTATGTTCATTATATATCAGCTCAATAATTATTATTTATATATCCTTATATAAACTAAGTGCTAAATTAATTATTTAACAGTTGTGTTGCATAATTGTCTCCCAAAAGCGTAGGGCTACACAATTTAAATTAAATTTAATCGATGTTGTGTATCGTTGTATAATTTTGTTGCCCAAGAACGTGGGACATGATCCCGACCATTTGACTATTTAAATTTTTTTGTAGCTAAATGGTTGCTCTAAAAAATAAAGGCGTGTTAAATAAAAAATATATTATATGTGATAATTATTTATATTAAACATTAATTGTATGTTATGTTAATTGTTGTGTATTAAGACACAACTGGTGCTCAACGAAATAATATCATTGTAAAGGTGTAATGGTATTAAGAAAAGTAATAATTCATAATAATAAAATATCGGTATGGAGAACCATACATGACTTCCATATTCTAAGATTTATATTTAAAATCATTTTCAGCCAAACAGCCAGGCTGTGTCTTACCTGCCTTTTTATTGCTGTATTAAATGAAAAATATTATATTACATTAAAATGAAAAAATTATAATTTTATTGCCTGGCAACAAAATTATTTTATTTTTAACAATTACCATTGTTTCAAAAAGTTTAAATAAATTTTCAAGTACTTTACTCTTGTTAAAACGTAAAAGGTTGCAGGTAAACTACCCCTTCCCCTTAACCGATCTTCACCAAAATCGAAAGTCCTTGAGACCTCTACAATTCAGGGACGTATGCAAAAAATTATTTGATTCTGTTTGAATTTGCGGCTGTTACCGTTCGTCATAGAAAATACGCTTGATAAAAAAACGTTGCAGGTAAACTACCCCTTCCCCTTAACCGATCTTCACCAAAAACAATAGGTCTTGAGTACTCTACAAATCAGGGCTGTATGCAAAACATTATTTGATTCTGTTTGAATTTGCGGCTGTTATCGTTTGCCATAGAAAATACCCTTGATAAAAAAACGCTGCAGGTAAACTACCCCTTTCCCTTAACCGATCTTCACCAAAAACAATAGGTCTTGAGAACTCTGCAATTTAGGGCTGTATACAAATAATCTTTTGATTCTGTTTGAATTTGCGGCTGTTATCGTTTGCCATAGGAAATACCCTTGTTAAAACATAAAACATTACAGGTAAACTACCCCTTTCCCTTAACCGATCTTCACCAAAAACCATAGGTCTTGAGAACTCTACAATTCAGGGCTGTATACGAAACATTATTTGATTCTGTTTGAATTTGCGGCTGTTATCGTTTGACAAAAAAAAAAAATTCCCTTGATAAAAAAAAACCGTTGCAGGTAAACTACCCCTTCCCCTCAACCAATCTTCACCAAAAACAATAGGTCGTGAGTACTCTACAAATCAGGGCTGTATGCAAAAAATTATTTGATTCTGTTTGAATTTGCGGCAGTTATCGTTTGCCATAGAAAAAAAATCTACAGACACACACACAGACACTTTTCGGAAAACGACTTTTTTTCATGTTTTGAGTGTAGTAGAATCAGAATCTGCAATAATCTCGACCACGATTTTTTTTGCCATCACCATACTTCCATTCCTTAAGGAATATGGAAGTAAAAATAAATAAAATTCGCAATTCGGTTCCATAAGAATAATATTCTAAAACATAATAAATAAATACAAAATATTCAACATGGCAGAACCAGGAGGGTTGAATCTAGAAGCATTTAAAAATTCGATACTGGCCATGATGGACGAATTAGTCATAAAACAAGCCAAAAAATTTAAAGAAGAGTTGAAAGAGGAGAATGTCAAACAAATAAAAAAAAAATAGATGAAATAAATACAAAACAAACAGAAAGTTTAGAAAATAAATTAGAGCAACAGTCCGAAAAATTTAAACAAGACACCATAAACATATGGAGAGTCTACAAGAGTTAAAAATTGATAATCTCCAGTTGAAACAAGACAACGTAGAATTAAAGCAAGCATATCTGACACTAAGGCACAATTAACAGAAAAGATTGTTGATACCAACTCACGTATTGAGACTCTTGAGAATAATTTTAAACTAGCCTTACATGAGCAAGTTGTAAGGATTGAAAAAAAAAGAATTGCGTCTCGAATGGAGAAAAGATATAAAAGAAATACATAAACAAATAAATGACGATTTAAATAATAAGTTAACTACTATAACGTGAGAACAGGATGATAAAATTCAAACTGTTAATAATATGTCACAAGCAAATACCAGTGAAATTAGAGAAATAGAAACGCGTAAAAAGAGAAAATAAAATTGAAGATACTGCAAAAGACTGTTCTGGAGAGGTATCCAATATGAAGGAAGAAGTCCGGAATGAAATGAAGCAAGTTAAGGAAGAACTTCGCAGACGGCCGACGCAGACGATGATGTTTCCAGCAACGTTAGAAGAAAGAAATAAGATATAATATTTGCAGGTAACAAGTGGGAAAACAGCATGGAATTTTTGGCGAATATTGAGAAAGAGATGGAGAAGACAGGTAGTGCGATAGACAATAATGAAAAGATCAACTTCGTTACTCGACATTTTAAAGATTCTGCAAGCCAATGGTGTTCTATAGTGCGAGATAACATTACTACGTATCAACGATTCCGCAATGCTTTTGAAAACAGATACTGGAACATACATATACAACGTCAAGTACGCGATCAACTTACATATGGTAAATTCAATATGCATGGTCGTACAAGCATTGAACAATGTACAATAGCTCAAATAGAAAGGGTGAAACACCTTAAACCTAAATTTTCAGAATACGAAATAATCTCCAAGTTGTCTTATCATTTTCCGAGAGATATCCAATTAGCTGCATATACCCAAGGTATTAAAACAGTTGAAAAATTTTTAATACTAGTCACACAAGCAGAAAATATCACGCAAGGTAGTAATACAAAGCACTATATTCAACCACATGGTAATTATACCTATAATAATTATAATGCTAATTATAAACCACAGCTGCACAACACTCACAACCACTCTAATGATAATATAAGCCAGGCGACTGTAAAAAAACTGGTGAGAGAATTCAAGAGAAGCGGAGAGGAACTGAATGACGAGAGCGTAATATCTACGAGAGAAGGCATAGTGAACCCGCGTCACATACAAAATTTCCAAAACCATATGACAAAGGCGTAAGTGCAATGAAAGGAAGCGGCAACAATTCAATGCAGCAAGGAACAATGGAAGCCAACAATAATCCGTCAACATCTACGCAATGACAGAGCGGACGGAAAAAGCGCTTTACAATCAACAATATTTACCCTAGCGATATACGTGACGAACTACTACGCACTGACCAGGATGTAGAGCAAGGGGAGAAACAAACACAATGTCCCATTGTCAATGTTCGAATTAATAATAGTGATATAAAAATGTTAGTAGACACAGGTAGTCAGATGTCAGTTTTAAATTCTGCATGGATACAGCAAAATAAGATATATTTTAAAAATACAGTGATGTTACCCGTGAATAATATGAACATTACCACAGCCACAAATAAAAAAGAAAGAGTTAGACAACAAGCGTATGTAACTATGACATATAAGAGTTAGAAATAACATACCCCATGATTATTATGAATAAATTAATATACGATGGTATTTTAGGAATTGATTTGTTGAATGTGCTAGATGCTAAGATAAATATTAATAAGAATAAGATAGAGTGTAATTATAAAGGCACTCAGTATGAGACAAATATGAATGAAGATAATGAGCGATCTAAAGTACGCGAAACACCTATTGTTTTGTCCAAACCACCAATAAAATATGGTCCAACTCGACATATGAATGCAGCAGATGAAGGGATGACAATACAGGAAGAGAAACTGCACGAATTAATAGAAGAGTAGAGTGAAGTATTTAGTGAAGTACCGACGCAGACAACAGTATACGAGCACTCTATAGTTGTGTCAGACCCTACGAAAGTCATCAGGAGAACGTATCCTATCCCAATGCGATATGAGGAAGAGGTTGAACTGGAAATTCGTCGCATGATAGAAAATGGAGTCACAGAGCGATCGAACAGCAACTTCCTGAATCCTCTAGTGGTGGTGAAGAAGAAGAGTGGTGAGATACGTCTATACCTTGACATGAGGTAACTGAAGAGCACTGTATTAAGAGTATGACTGTGCGCCTACTACGGACGAGTTACTTTCCAAATGTGAAGGAGCGCGGTATCTGACGAAGCTGGATTTATGCTCAAGTTTCTCACAGATTCCAATTCGTAAAGAGGACAGAAAATATACAGCCTTCCTGTATAAAAGTAAATGCTACCAACACAGGGTGGTACCCTTCGGACTAAGCACGAGTTTAGCTGCAATAGTAAAGTGTCTGGAAAGAGCATTAGGATCTGAGGTGGAACCGTACACCATAGTATTTGTAGATGATATTCTAGTAGTATCTAAAACACTAGACGAACATATAGAACATCTAATCACGATATTCCACAAGTTTAGACAAGCGAATATATCCCTTAACCTAGACAAATGTGAATTTATCAAATCCTCTATTCAATTCTAGGTCATATTATTTCTTCCGCTGGTATTCAACCCGATCCTACAAAAATATCCAGCATAACTAACTTTCCTATACCCAGAAATCTCAAAGGGTTAAGAGCATTCTTAGGACTAACGGGGTACTACAGAAGATTTTCACCATTGTATGCGAAGAATACGCAACCGTTACTGGAGCTGACGAAGAAAGGACAGAAGTGGAAATGGGAGAAGAAACACCAAGATGCTTTCAATCAAGTGAAAACATTATTCATGGAAAATATTATGTTACATCATCCTCAACGTGAAGGAAAATTCGTAATCTACTCTGATGCCAGTGACTACGCCGTAGGGAGTGTACTGTATCAACAGGATACTACGGGAGAGCACCGAGTCATCGCATACGCCAGTAGAGTCTTCAAAGGAGCAGAAAGACACTACTCCACATCAGAAAAAGAAATCCTCGCAATAGTATACGCTCTGAAACAATTCAGATATTATATTTACGGTGTTCACTTCAAGATACACACTGACCATTAAGCATTATCCTTTCTATTGAAATACAAAGCAACAAATGCACGATTATTAAGGTGGATTCTAGCCATCGGTGAATACTCGTTCACCATTAAATATTGTAAAGGTAAAGACAATATTGTAGCTGATACATTAAGCAGATACATCACAGAGGAATGTGGAGAAGTCTACGAGAACGAGAATAAAGAAGTACATTGCTATCAATTAAATATAAAGCAAACGATGAGGTAAAACAAATGCTAAAAAATTTAGCGCAACAACAAAGTTTGGACGGTACCATAAGGGAGATGAAAGATCAAGAACAGCTACCGGATCACTATAAGGTACTGCATGGAATTCTTTTCCAAGTTAGTAAGACAAGACTGGAAGATAGTACTGCCTAACGAAATGTTCCAGAAGTTAATCCGACCAGCACACGAGAGCTTAGCGCATGCTGCTGCTCTGAAATGCTACCTGAGTCTGCGAGAGGATTTTACTATTAATAATATGTTTCGAAAAATCAAGAAAGAGGTGAAGAAATGCTATGAGTGTCAAACGGCGAAAGGATCGAATTTACACACATACGTAGAAATGCAGAGCATCCAGAAAGAAAATAAGGGAGAGCTTACTGCAGTGGATTTTCTGGGACCACTACCACAATCAAGTCTAGGAGTGAAACACATATTGGTATGTATCGATGTGTTTTCCAAGGCAGTCCGACTGTACCCAATTATGCGACCCACAACGAAGATTGTTCTAAAGATACTACTGCAGAAATACATTCCAGCATTTGGCAAGATGAAAAAGGTCTTGAGTGATCAAGGTGTACAATTCCAGAGCGAGAGATGGGAGAGAACTTTGAGAGAAAATGGAATACAACCTGTACTCACATCCATAAGACATCCTCAAGGAAACCTTGCAGAAAGGGTTAACAAGGAACTAGGTAAATATTTAAGGATATACTGCCATAATCAGCACAATAAATGGGCAGAATATTTACCATTTCTCGAGAAAGCCATCAATGAGAACTACAGTGAAACAACCAGTGTACTCCAATAGAATTAGAAGAAGTAAAAGCCGAACAGATTTTGGACAAAGTACATAAACAAACCCGACAACCAGAATATACCTGTACCAGTAAGTGTGAAAATTGAGTACGCAAAGTGACAAATAATAGAAAGAGGTAACAAGAGAGTTGAGAGATTTAACAAAACACACAAACTACAACAATTCAACGTGGGAGAAGAGGTATTATTAAAGACTAATCCAGTAGGAAAAAGAGTTGACAATATAGCTAAGAATTTTTTCAGGTTGTATGATGGACTGTATACACTAGTACGACAAGTTGGTAAACAGACAGTCATAGTGTATGACGGCGTGAGAAAAAAAGAGATGGGTAAATACCATGCTAGCTCTTTAAGAAAATTCCATTCATAAATAACTGGGTCACTAGAACGAGTAAAGGGGAACAACGATTAAAGCGGATGTAACGAAATACCACAGCAACTGTACCTACAACAACTGCATCAACTCTACTCGCATAGAGGGGGGAATATTTGCTTAAAACCTCCAAATAAGGGTACAATTGAAAAATCGAATACTCATTATTAGTCGCACATAAAATAAATAAATGTGTCGATAAATAAAAACAATACATATTAGTAGTCTAATAAAAAGGCAGAGAAAAAAAAAATTAATTTTGTATTAAAGAATTTTTTTTTACCAAGCAGGGAAATAATGCAACAGTACAAACAGTAACGATACTGTGCATTGCCCAAATAAATAAATAAATAATAAAAATAAATAAATATGAATAAATAAACATGATTTAGATTGCATAAGATGGATAGTAGTAAAAATAGAGAGTGCAGAATTCATGCACGGACATGCATTTTCAACACACCTGTCGCTAACGTTGTGTACGCGCGTATTTTGTTGGTGTGTGTGAAACCTGTCCGTTCCTAAAATGTAACCAACCCTTTTCAAGTAGAATAGTTGTATGTTTATGTTAATTATAAGAAAACTACATAAGATAGGATAAAACAAAAGACACCAAAATGTGTAGAAATTATAGATAAATAAAGTGTTAAAAAACCGTACAGAGGTGACGAAAAGTGCAATTACTATACGTAAAAAATGAATAACTCTTTTTGTGAGTACCATAAAGAAGTGCAATTTACGTATAGTAATCACATAAAAATTAGTGATCGATTGAGCATCGAGTGATGTAAAACAAACTTCGGAATTCACGAAAATAAGCAAAAATAGTGAATTGAACCAGAGTGGGGGTAGCGATGCCTCGACAGAATCTGACAAGTTGAAAATTGTTCAGACAGGAATTTTTGCACGACCTAACTATAAATACCAGGTCACGCTAATAAAGTTTCTTCGTCTCAATTCAGGGTCATTTTCCATGTCAAATCACCCAATAAAAAATTAATTTGACACCCACCTCCTCAGATTTTGATGAAACTTGGCACAATTTATTCTATTACTATCCTGATAACACCTGCAAATTTTTTTTGATCTATCATTTATAGTTTTTTTTTATTAATTTTTTAGTTTTTTTAATTTGGCGCAATCCGGAGCCTCAGAAATCGCGCCTTTAACGTGCACTCACAAATTTAAAAATATTTTTCTTGAAAACTATTCAAGATATCATCATGAAATTTTGCAGGAAATTTGTGTTATACCTAAAAGCAGCGAAAAATGCTCTTATTAACCTATTTCAATCCCTCAAAAAACTAAAAATATTTAAATATAATTTTTTAGAAATTTTAGAAACGGGTGTTTTATTTTACAAAACCACAATATCTAGAGTCTCAGACATGATAGGATGCTCAAATTTGTTTTAAAATACTCTTAAATATATAGGCTATTAGATAATTAAAAAATATAGTTGGCTTTTTAATATGTTTAATTACAATACAAAATAAAGAACTATATAGGCCTATCTAAAAAAACTATACTGCTTTTAAATAGGTAGTCCGTGGGAAAGTTAAAATTTAGTTTGCTTTTTATTTTTTATAACTTTTAAAAACTTATAAACATTAGGGGAAAGTCTTACAGTACCTACTGCATAAAAACAACTCAAATATACTAGTAAGTTTGAAATGTAATAATGAGGGTAACTAAAAGTAATATTTAAAAGCTCAGTACTCAGATTTTAATCTCAGTACTCTGATTTGGTGAATTATCAGCAGCTCAGCTGTGCTGCTGATAATTTACATGACTCACCAAGCCTGTCTCAACAGGCTCTTTTCCTGTGGTGACATGCTCCTCTCTACAGTTGAATTAGTCCAGTTGTTCCTATCTTTCATTAAGTGAAGACATACCTACAGTGACTAATTGTTTCCTAGAAAGATTGTTTAAATTAATGTTTTTAAGTTACGTGTTATTGAGGCAGTAATAATATAAACTTTTTAAAATTTACTTTGGGTTTTGAAGATAATTTAAATTCGTGTGAATATAAACTTATTTTGTTTACTTTGTGTTTTGAAGAAAAGGTAAATTTGAGTGTACAAGTAGGGCATGGATGTTTTTTAACAATAATTCAGTTGAATCTGTAAGTACTGGCAGTTTGTTTACAGTTTAAAACCCTCTAATAAGTACTCCCTTTTTTTGCTAATTACTAAAAATAATATATCACTATTATTTTTTTATAAATGTTTTGCTTCAATAACTAAAATATTTTGGAAATATTATATGAAGAATAATAATTAAAAAATTTTTCATAACATGCTGTGAAGTATGCAAAACAGCATGGGAGATATTCAAGGCTGTAGCATTGGACTATTTAAAAAATCCGACTGTTTCCAAACAATCTACATACCTTCAAAAAAGTTACAATGTGTTTCTGAATTAAGTGACGAAGAAAAAGATTTGATTCACCTTAGATCTGGAATTAATTTGTGTGAATTTAAAAATATCTGTTCTCACCACAGCTACTACTTTTTAAACGTATTTGAAAAGTATCAAACAATCTGTGTAGACCCGTTAAAAAAAAAACACAAAAAGCCTATTAAAAAATTGCTGAGAAGTGTAAGTTTAAGTTTTTCAAAACAATTGATAGCAAAAAATATTTACATAAAGTCTGGGCAAAAGCTTTGTTCAACATGCCGTAACTTTTGTGAAGAAAAAATAAAAATAAAAGTCAGTGAGAATGAAACAGATGATGAACTCATGACTGAATTAGATTCATTAGAATCAAGAAATGTATCCCTCTCACAAACAAACACTGCTCTAGATGATTTAGGTTTAATACCAATAAAGCTTCACACCTTGTCATCACGTAGTAAGGGGTCGTATTATAAAAGAAAAGTTGATAATGTAACTAAGGTTGTGAAAAGAAAAATTTCAAAAGCACTAGATTATGATGTTCCAAGTTCTGATGACGAGGAAGAAGATACAAGTATGGTTAAAAAGGCACAGGATTTTGATGTGATGATTTGTCTTTAGAAAGAAAAGATTTTATCTGTTGGGAGGTCTCAAAAAATCCAGATTTTGACTTTGGCTCCAGAATCCTGGAGCAAAGAAAAAGTGATGAAGTAATTCAATGTGAGTGAATACATTGTGCGACAAGCAAGAAAGCTGAAACTGAAACGTGAAAAGGGTATTTTGGCAATTCCTGATCCCAAAAAAGGTAAAACACTTTCTGAAAATACAATTAAACTTGTAACAGACTTTTATCAAAATGATGAAAGTTCAAGAGTGTTACCTGGGGCTAAAGACAAAGTAAGTGTTAAAAAAATGTTTACATGCAAAAAAGACATCCTTTGTAACTTGAGAGAACTCTATTCTTGTTTTAAATGGGAATATCCAGATGTGAAAGTAGGGTTTTCAAAATTTTGTTGTTTGAGACCTAAATGGTGTATCCTTGCTGGTTCTGCAGGCACACACACTGTATGTGTTTGCTGCATCCACCAAAATGTAAAACTGTTACTGGATGCTGCCAAAATTGAAGAATCATATAAAGACCTAATTAAGATGCTTGTGTGCAACATAGAAAATTCCAACTGCATGCTGCGCCATTGTGATAACTGTCCTGCAAACACTGCATTAATCGATTATTTGACTGAAAAATTAAGTGAAGATTATGATTTAGAAGAAGAAGAAATTGTAATAAGCCAATGGGTGAATACCGACAGAGCAGAGATGGTAAAACAATCTATTAGCGTAGAGGACTATATTTCTTTATTGAGCAGATCACTAGAAAAGCTAATACCCCATTCATTTGTCGCTAAATCGCAGTCATCAGCTTTTAAGAGATTGAAAGAAAACCCACCACCCAATACAGCAATTGTAGTAATGGATTTTAGTGAAAATTATTCATATGTCATTCAAAATTAAATCCAAAGTTATCATTGGAATAGAGGGGGTTGTACTCTTCATCCAGTAGGAATTTTTTTAAGAAACAAAGAAGAGAATGTTTTGATTTCTAACCATTGTTTTATAAGTGACGATCTTGAACATGACACAAGTTTTGTTAACTATGTCCAAAGGGAAATTACAAAATGGCTGGCAATAAATCATCCAGAAATAGACACAGTTCATTATTTCACTGACGGCTGTGCTGGTCAATATAAAAATATGAATAGTTTTAAGAACCTGTCTGAGCATTTGAAAGACTTCAATATGAAAGCTGAACACTCGTTTTTTGCTACAAGTCATGGGAAATCAATATGTGATGGTCTAGGAGGAACGGTAAAAAGAATTTTAAGGAAAGCAAGCCTCCAGCTACCAGATGAAGATCAAATAATGACAGCAAGTGCTGTCTACAACTATTGTGAAAACAACACTGAAAACATTCACTTTCACTTTATTGACAAAAAAGATGCTGATTTACTACGATTGGAACTACAAAAACGATTTTCAACAACCCGGACTATTCCTGGTACTAGAAGTTTTCATAATTTCAAACCACTTAAGACAAACAACCTTGAAATTAGAAGGACTACTGATAGTCTTAACCCTGCACTAATCTTTTCTTATAAAACTTCTTCTGTGTGTTCAACCATCTTCAAATAATTATGTGGCTGCAAATTATGATGGTAACTGGTATTTTGGACTAGTAAAAACTATGTTCAGTGAAGAAGATGCGGAAATTCTTTTTCTCCACCCTTCAGGACCAGCTGCATCTTTTTATTGGCCTCAAAGAGAAGATTCGTGCATAGTGCCTTTGAAACACATCATCAGTATAGTAGACGCACCTCAATCAAGTGGCACCGGAAGAATGTATTATTTCAAAAAAGATTGTGTGAAAAAAACTGAAAGCTGTTGGATGAAGTGGAAAAAGTATTTCAATCAGCATTAACATGTATTAAAAAGACAAACAACTCACAATATTGAATGTGTATTTTGAACAATAAATTGTGTTTAACGTAAGTACTCAATCATCTTTTGAATTTTAAAAGATATTCTTCTGTTGTGCACAGTAATTAAACATGTTAAAAAGCCAACTACAGTATATTTTTTAATTATCTAATAGCCTATATATTTAAGAGTATTTTAAAACAAATTTGAGCATTCTATCATGTCTGAGACTCTAGATATTGTGGTTTTTGTAAAACAAAACACCCGTTTCTTAAATTTCTAAAAAATTATATTTAAATATTTTTAGTTTTTTGAGGGATTGAAATAGGTTAAAAAGAGCATTTTTCGCTGCTTTAGGTATAACACACAAACTTCCTGCAAAATTTCATGATGATATCTTAAATAGTTTTCAAGAAAAATATTTTTAAAGTTGTAAGTGCACATTACAGGTGCAATTTCCGAGGCTTCGGATAGCGCCAAATTAAAAAAACTAAAAAATTAATAAAAAAAAAACTATAAATGATAGAGCGAAAAAATGTTGCAGGTGTTATCAGGATAGTAATAGAATCAATTGTGTCAAGTTTCATCAAAATCTGAGGAGGTGGGTATCATGACCTGGGTGACTTGACATCAAATGACCCTTCAACCATTGCCGCAGGAGGCTATGTCAGTCGACAACGCAAATTCACAATTATCGTAAGAGTCACAGGACCAACTAGATGTCGAGCCAGAGCTGCAGAATACATATGATGAGGTCTATGGACACACGGGCAGCATATGACGTGAGACGAGACAACTATTAATCAACACATGCAGAGAACACGACCAGAGGACCAGAAGGACACGAACAGAGGACCAGAAGGATACGGAGGACATGACTAGAGGACCAGAAGGACACGGAGGACGTACAGATGAATAACCACGTTAAACGAGGTGATAAAAAAACCATTGTAATTATAGACATTTGAAAGACACTAATTAAAGTTTGAATGAAAGACATTCAACCAGTATTAAAATAAATAAATGATACATAAAATGTAAAAGCAATATAAAAATTACAATAATATTTCTTGTATCAAATTTAGTAATTAGTAACGTAAATGATACGAAAAAGAAGTAATTTTGGAATTAACGTAATTAGTAAAGTCTTTGATGATAAAGGAAAATGCATATGCAGTAGAAAGTTAAAACAAAGTAATATAAAAGAAATGTGAATAGAAGTAAATTCATTTTTGAAGCTAATGAATCAGCAATTGCAAAAATATGAGCACACCATGAGTAAGCCGAGAGCAAAATAAATATTTTAAAGTAATTAGAATTAGATAATAAGAGTTGTGTATAACTTATGTATGTAATTTGTTAGCAATAAGTTATGTACGAAAACTTCGTACAAACGATTTAATAATGAGTCAATGTTTAATATCCGATATGAAAGATTTTTGTTTAAATAAATAAATAATGGAACAATTTTAAACTTAAATAAAGTACCATCTTCTTATTACGATTACACCCATGAATTCAATACACAATAAATTAAATTGAATTTGTTATGTTATACAATACACAATATTTAAATACATTTAAATCAAATTAAAAATTGATGTTGTTGTGTTGCATAATTGTCTCCCAAAAGCGTGGGGCTACACAATTTAAATTAAATTAAATCGATGTTGTGTATCGTTGTAATATATTGTTGTTTTAGCATAAGAATAACTAATTGAAGGTTGCTTGACTTGGAACCATACAACAACAAAAATAAAGACAAAACATTAAACAAAAAACTGAATTACTGTATTTGCTATATATAGTAAAGGATAGGATTTATAATTTTATGTTATGCCACATAGTTATAACAATGTGTTCTTTTACCATTTAGACTAAATTTGTTCAGTTATGTTAAGTTGCAATAATTCGTAACAGCCTTCCCTGCACACAGTCCAAATTAGCAAAGTTTTATGGAACTTCAAAATTAAAAAAAATTATAAAAATAAAACTTTAAAAGACTTAAAAATACAAAAGTCTGCTTTCAACACTGCAAAAGAGAATGCTTATTAAGTGATCAAACACATTCATGGTCTGTTGTATGTGGAATGGCTGTGGCTATGGGAGGAGTGTCTGAAATATGAGCAATGAATGGTAAGTTTAAAGAACACCAAATTCCAACTCCATCTATGTTCTCACATATAAAAACAGAAGTTAAATAATTAAATTAAAAAAGATATTAAGGCGGCAGCATTAACCGAGCAATTCTCAAACAATCTGGCTTCCCAGCATCTTTACAAAATCACCTGAAATGTTACAGTACCATAATACTAGAACTACGCAATGGCTTCTTTAATTGAATTTTGTGTAACAGGCCTATAACCTCTTGTTTAAATATAATTTTTAAACGCAATTGCACCATTGCCGTTAACATTAATTAAATTTGTTTAGCACATTCACTTTATACACTGTCCAAACACAAAAACATGGAATACTGTATTACAAACAATTTTACTTACTATTTAATACTTTACAAATATGTGGTACAATCTCCACAGAAAAACATCTGACAGTGTCAAAAAATTCATATAACATTACATCACACAAAATTTCTTATACAAGGTTGGCCATGGGAAACTGATATTTTTTTTTTTTAAGTACAAGAAGTTGGGAACACTTGCATTTAGGCGGGAACTGGGCATACTGTGTGCTTACATAACAAAATCCCACTTAAATAACAATGCGGCAATGGCCTGGTCTATATCTTCCATGTGATAAACGGAAACTGTCTAAATAAAGTGTCGTTTCCAACCGACTCATGAAGGAAGATGATTATTCCATTATTTCTTCCATGCTACATGTCATAGCAGGTTACAATAAATTCGTGGGTATAGGAACTTTTAGGGCAACCACGTCTACAGTGGAACTGAATCATGTCCCATGTTTACTGTAAGAACTTTACCAAGCATTAAGAAAGTGAGCACAATATGGTCCCGTCTCCTCAACCAGAAAACACTTTCATGTCTTTATTCCACAGCATATAAGAAGCATTCTGCATATTATGGCTTAAAACTTTCATTTTTTTTAAATGGTAGTGGTTTAAGGCAAACTGGATGGTCTTCACTCGGAATACACTAATGAAAATACTGTTAATGAGAAATTTTCATGTGTGTGGTTCAGTGAAGAAACAAAATTTTCATTACTGATCTCATATAAAACCCCAGCTGGTTCAAAAATGACCTGTGCACAGATCACATGTAACTGTCTGATGCAGTATAGGACGTTTTGGGATCACAACTTTACTAATTTATTTGAAGTGAATAGACAGTAGATGTTTCTGCTTCATACATGGAAATGTTAAAGAAATTTTTATGTAATTAACATAAAACTGCACTCTAGTGTAACTGACATCGAGATAGTATAGCTGCAGTCAGAAGATATGAAAACATGTCAGAATGTATCCACAACAGTAGTTTGAGTGGTTTGTGTTCCCATAGAAAGAGATGTTCCATATAAAGAGACTTGACAATATGCAGTGACTCCTTTCTATGGGGTTCCTGAAATTTCAAATGTACATTACTGCGCTCAGAGACCGTAACAAACTCAAGGTTGCAACACTGAAAACAACTGCATCCACACCAAAAACACTGTTCACGGAGCAATTCAAAACCTGTCTGAAAACTGCCAAGTGTAGGACAAATAGCATAGACCAGTGGTTCCCAAAGTGGGGTCTGGGGTCCACGACAATGTTTCAGGGACTCCGCAGACACTTTTAAGAAAAATTAGAATATACTGTAATTTTATCCGATTTTTAATGCTCTAAAATCTAAATTTTAGAATCTAAAAACAATTAGTAGAAGTTCCAGTATTTTTTGTGGGGTTCAAACTAATTGTAACTGTAAAAGTAATGTCAAACTAATGGTGTTAATTATGTCTTTAAATCATGTCGTGTAGCATGAATTATAGTCTGTTTGTCAGCCGAACTGACTAGACCTCTCTCTTACACTACAAAAAGAAGATTTGTTGGCAGAACTTTCAACTGACAGTTCATTAAAATTACAGTTTTTGCAGTTACAGCTATCTGACTTCTGGTTATATGTAATGACTGACTATCCTGAATAGGAAAAAAGCTTGAAGTGTTTAACTTGTTTCCCTCTACTTATTTGTATGAAACCACATTCTCCCTGCTCACGTACTTGAAGTCAAAGTTAAGAATAAACTTGATGTTGAGAGTGACTTAATATTGAAATTATCAGATGTTAAAAGCAACATTGCAGAGCTAATTTTTCAAAAGCAGCTTCAATGTTCATCTTAAAATATTAATATTAAAAATTAATATTATAATTTCACAAGTTAAGAGAATTTTGATTTTAATACATTTTAATTAAAACATAAGAGTTTCTATCATATTTACTGTTTGTTTTATTTCAGAACTCAGAGGGGTCCATGAATTTATAAATTATTTGGGGAGGGGGTCTGCGGACTGAAAAGTTTAGGAACCACTGGCATAGACTGTTTGAAAAACACGTTTTAGAAAGTATAGTATAAATGATATTCAATTTCCTATAGCTCTGTTAACAAAACATGAATTTTTGCATCATATTTAATTCTGAATATCATCAGGATCCTGTGGCCTGTTCCGTATAAAATAATGCTCACATGCCATACTGTTATACTGAATAATATTACGAATGTATACAAAATACTTGTAATACTGTTTTGCTCACCACTGGCAGGTTTAGAATTTGTCACAAAATTTTCCTGAAACACACAAAAACAAACAATGCTTTATTCATCTGGCTATATCAGGACTACATTAAACACAGATAATTACAAATTTCTAAATATAGGCTACTTGTTTATTCTCTTATCTATACACCATTTTCAAAATTTTAAACTAAATCATTTTCCAATGAGAGCTACCATTTTTTAATAAAATGTCTACCATTTTTTAATAAAGCAAAATTTAAATTCATAGCGCCTGTAATATATTTATTTTAACTAGTAATATTACTAATTAAATTATGTATAAAACGTATATCACATTAATGACCATCGCAGACATTTTTGGACAGTCGCTCATTTATCAAGACTCATAATTACTTTAATGCCATCTAAGCACAACTGTAGTTGGATTAGACCTTAAATCTCATCTCTTGGGTTCAGATATGTTGAGGACTGTTGACAAATACCTCACATTTCGCATAAACCCACCATCTTGTTGAAACCACCAGTCAACAAGATGATTTCAGTTGGTTTGGAAAGTGCTACTTGGTCGTCCAAATGTCTTTCTAAAACATATCTAACCTGAACTAATCAATGTTTCCTAGTTCTTGATTTCCCAAGATGATTCACAGCAGTTTTACTTCCTCAATATTGCCTTCACTTTTGACTTGAATATATAGATTCCATTTCATAACTGCTTCTCGTTTCATCAGTCCGTCACCATACAATTTTTTATTTTCTTCCTGTTTTTGCTGGTGTCAACAGCACCAGGTCTACCACATACTGGATGGTAGTAATGATTCTTCCTCCTGGTGAGAGAATCAATCATATCTAGGAACAATATATAATTTACCTTCATGTGCAGTGTTCATGGCCAAATCATATGCTGAGCAGCATAGAACTGACTTTCTAGGATCTTCAGCATAATAATTTCATGAACCACGGTAATGCTTTCAGCTAAACAAGGTAAACTAGCACACCCAGGCACCTGAACAATTTTTTAAATGGCAGTTATGTCGGATCAACTGAAGCTGTATGGCGCATCTATGAATTACCAATGCATTTTCAATCACATGTCATCGTTAGACTTGACATTCATTTACCGCGTAGACAGAATGTTTACTTTCGACAAGGGAAAGAACGTCAAGCAATTGAAAATGCAAGACAAACAAAATTATTAGCATTTTTTGAATTGAATCGATCAGATCCATCAGCACATGAATATAAGTATATTGAAATTCCTTTGCATTATGTGTGGGAAGATTCCCGAAAAAAATGGAAGAAGAGAAGGCGTGGAGGTGATAAAATCATTACACGCATATATATAGTATCACCAAAAGACATCAAACTTTTCCATTTACGATTGCTTTTATTACATGTCTGTGGTCCAAAATCATTTGAGGATGTTAGAACATACAATGGAATTATACACACTTCTTTTGTTGAAGCGTGCCATGCTCGCGGCATTGCTTCAAATGATAATGAATGGCGCGTATGTTTAAATGAAGCAACAGAATTACATTCACCAAAACAAATGCGAAATTTATTTGGTTACATTTGTGCATTAAATGTGCCAGCCAATGCATTAGCGTTATGGAATGAATTTAAAGTATATCTTAGTGAAGATTTTTTGAGAGATTACAACGAAGAAGTATCCTTTAACACAGCTCTATTAGAAATTGCAGACATTTTGAATGTTCATAATTTGTCATGTCAAGAACTTGGTTTACCAGTTCCCACGTATTCGCAGAGAACAGACGAAGCAAATGCTATTGATCCAATAGAACAAGAGTTTCTGTTTTTGTGAGCATTATGAAACTGCAAATATTGAACAGCGTAATCTAATTGATTGTGTGATTCGTGAAGTTTTGCACCATGATACTGGATCTAATGTTTTTTTGTTTAACCGCTCATGCAGGTTGTGGAAAAACATTCACACAAACAGCAATCATTCACAAATTAAATTCGCTTAATCTTAGTTGCATTGCAACAGCGTTCAGTGGCATAGCTTCAACTCTATTACTTGGAGGTAGAACTTTACACAATGTGTTTAAATTGCCTATACCCATTTTGGAAAATTCTGTAGCGAATATTACCGCAAATAGTAGCTATGAACGTTACATAAATTCATCATCATTGATAATTATTGATGAAATTTCTATGTGCCCACTGCAAGTGTTGAAAATCATAGATAGATTATTGCAGGATCTATGCGATGAAAATGATAAACATAAACCATTTGGAGTGAAAACGATACTTCTGTGCGGTGATTTTCAGCAAATCTTACCAGTTGTCCCTCATGGATCACGTGCAACTTTAATTGAAAATTGTGTCACGAGTTGGCATAAATTTGTTTATTTTCATAAAGTAACGTTTACTCAAAATATGAGAGCCTTACCAAGTGAAATAGAATTTGTCGAATTCTTGAAAAAAGTTGGTAATGATGAAGCTCCACAATTCCCTCAGTTTGGTGAAAATATTATTGAAATACCTCAGCAATTAATAGGAGATGAAAATAATATTATTAATGAGGTGTATGGAAATATTTCCGAAAACATACTCTTAGATAACATATTAAAGTCAGTTATTTTAGCACCTAAAAATGATGATTGTACTTTTATTAATACTGATATACTTAATCGAATACCAGGTGAACAGAAAACATATCATAGCTACGATAAAATAATTTGTGATGATGACAATGAAATCAATAACTATCCAGTAGAGTTTCTGAATTCTTTGACTATTAGTGGTTTGCCACCACATAAGTTAGTATTGAAAGTTAATTGCATCGTTTTACTGATCAGAAACTTAAATACAAAGGAAGCATTAGTCAATGGAACAAGAATGCGCATCAAGTGTATGCATCGTAATGCTATTGATTGCGAAGTTTTAACTGGAACCGCACGCAATAAGAGAATTTTGATTCCACGTATAAATTTAACATAATCCGGTACTGTTTTACCATTTAACTTTCAAAGAACTCAATTTCCAATTATACCTGCATTTGCGATGACAATAGATAAGTCTCAAGGACAAACATTCGAAAAAACTGGAATTTTATTGAGGCAGCCAGTTTTTACACATGGTCAATTGTACGTCGCAGCAAGTAGAGTTCGATCATTCGATGGTTTGAGATTTTATACTTCCGAATATAATGGCCAAGAGCATTTAGCAAATGATGAAAGAGTTTTTACAAAAAACATCGTTTACACAGAAGTTCTGAATCATTAAATTCACTTTCAAACTATTTTAAGTTCAATGGACAACATTTATTTTTTTACTATTTCTTTTATAAAATTGCTAAACTGCTACAATTTTTTGTTCAGACAAAGCTTTTCGTCATCTCTGACATCACCAGGTCTTGAACAACGAATTCAATAACATTCAAATAATATGAAGAATTTATTTTTTTAATCGCCCGGTTTTTGATTTAATGAAAAATATATGAAAAAATACGAGGCACGTATTTTTTATTTCATTTTTTATTTTGTATTAATTTTTTATTTAAATTTTATATAATTCAAAACAGATAGGCAAAATAACTGTGTAGCCTTGGCGAAACCTGGTCAGTATGGCAATAAAAAAAACCCAAGGAAATGTCAAAAAACGCGTTATTGCTTTTTAAATATGGCTTAGCCAAGCTAAACCTCATTTTTCCTATCTTTCATATTTTTCAAATAACTCGAAAATTAATGCATAGAAAAAAAATTAAAAAATTATATAAGCTTTGTAGCAGATAATCTTCAAACTGTTTTCGAATTTTGTACCTTACCAAAAATGAAATGTAATCCACTGGAATTGAAAACAATGTATCTTATACTTCTATGAATGTCAAGTCTCATTTTTATTAGCGTTTATTTGATTCAATAATAACATGAAAAAATTAAAACTGACAATGAATTATATCAAAAAATAAATATGAATACAAGCTGTAATTGTGTTTTTTTTTTCAACTGTTACTAACATTAAATTTTAAATTACATAGGTATTGCAGGGAATTAAGGCAAACAACACACGCTAATGACGTATTTATACACGCTCGCAGCTGACGTAATAGAACAAAATTCAAAAAAATTATATGCAATGATTATAGAGGTATACTCTTTGACAAAAGAACCTCAATAACGTTCAAACTTAAAAATTTAATGAATTACGGTCGAATTTCGACCACTGGACGACCACTAGTACACTAGAGTCCCGATTAACCGAATTTCCGGATTAACCGAATGATGACGCGGTAATTTTCTTTTTCAAGAAGTTCGCATATTTTAAATTTTACAGCGTTTATAACTCGTGTGACGGACTGTACTGTATGCGGGACTGATTGTACTGTACTTGACGCGTGAGTCACTAATTTTTTCAAAAAGTTAAATTAATGTGAGATTAATAAGGGTTCTTTTCTATTTTTCATTTAATTCATTCATTCACTCATTTTCATTGATTTTTCTTCTTTGTTAATTTTTTAATGTACACCTACTGCAATGACTTAAATACGTACTACTGTATTTGAAATGTTGTATGAAAAATACTTTTTAGTTTGATTAAAATAAAGTTATTCTTTTAAATTTTTAAACAGTAATATTGTATGATTTAATTACAGTATTTAAAGCCCGTTGATTTTAAAGACGTCTGTAAGTAACAACGGCGCACGAGTACTGCTAGTTTCCCTAAAAAACGATTAAAGGTGCTTGTTGTTCTTTAGCGTTTTTTCTCACTAAAAAAAGTGTGAATTACAGTACAGTACTATGTTTCCGTTTTAACCGAATTTTCGGTTAACCGAATCATCCTTGGTCCCATCAAATTCGGTTAAACGAGACTCTAGTGTAATTATAAAACCTCAAATTACTGCTAACATCCTCCATTCAGACGACAAATTTCCTTTACTCTGTTGCAAACACAGTAATAAGCAAACTTAGTTAATAAATAAAAACTATAAAATAAGCAAATAAGAGACATATATACAGAAATCGTCCATATTTTTCATGGCAGTGTGTATTATGGTTTATCTGAAGAGAGGTAAAACTGTAAACAGCAAACAATTTAACATTAAAAAATGAAACATATACATGGCTTGTACAAAAATGAGCTATATCTTCTTCTTCTTCTTCTTACGTGTTTCCGGATTTTTCTCAGATGACACGATGTCTCCTATAGACCCTCTCTGCCACCGCCCAATATGAGTTGTCGTTCAGTATTGCGTCCATACCAAATCTCCTCAGTCTCGGCACTCCTAGGATGTCTGTCCGGCAATCCACCAATATGTGTTGTAAGATCTCCTCATGCAGATGATACAGCAGACAGGTAGTGGGCTGGGTCAGGTTGAATCTGTATAAGTATGGCTGGGTCACAATATGGCCAAGCCTTCCTCTGGAGCCAAACGTTTGAACGCTCCTAGGGATGTTTCTATATGTGGAGACATCCCGTGCACTGACTTGCTGTTTGTATGTTGAACCTTTGGTGGAGTTTAAAAATGTGTTCTTCCATGTCTCCATGAGTCTTCTGCTGAAATCCGAAGTAGCAGCCAGGAGTGATATTACACTTTCCTCCAATGGCGACAGCATAGTTGCGTCCTTAGCCATCCTGTCCGCTTTTTCATTACTGGCAATATCTATGTGGTCGGGTATCCATTGTAAAGTTAACTCAAATTTGCTGTTTTCCAGTTTTTTTATTATGTGGAATATGTGAACTGTTCTGAAATAGTATGTTGTTGCAGCAACAGTAGCGCTGCCTGTGAATCTGTGAAGATAGGCTACATACTTTTTTACTGTGTAAGGTGAGGGAGCAGGTCAGTGCTGCATGGATTACCAGAAGCTCAGTGTCAACACTTGAACAGGAGTTGGCCGGTACAAGGAAGGATTCCTGCATACTAGGAATGAAATATCGTGGCCCCGACCTCTTTCCTTGTGTATCCAGTGATGCATCCGTATAGATATGGACATATTGGTTATAGTTTTCCGCTATTATTTGTTGTGCTATAGCACGCAGAACTAATGGGTCAGTGTTTTGTTTTGTTACGCTGTCTTCTAATGTAGTTCTTATTGTTGGTTGCATCCACTGCCAAGGGGGAGTTTCATTTACTGGAGGGATTTTTTGAGGTTGTTTACTGCCATCCGAAAGCAGGATTTTGCTTTTGTATAAAAAGGATCTTTTTTGATTCATTGCTGGATTAATTTTGTTATACCAACAATGAGCTATATCTGTTGGTATACATTTTTTATGATCTTGACGAGGCTGTCCCTGTTCAACTCGTGAGCACATGTCATAACTAATTAAAACAAGCGCATGTACAAGTGAGTTTGAATAAAACCTGCATGTAAAAATATACAACCTGACACTGGAGAGAGAGAAAGAGACATAATGGACAACTTTGTGTACAGTACTGTGTTAGGTGTGAACACAGAATAACTGTCTCTAAGTGCATATAAAGGAGTTTTCTCTTGCTGGTTACAAGATCTGATAGAGTAGCACAACATAAAAAAAAACATAATCAGCTAATCACATATTTCTACAAAGTGTGTTTACCACAAAAAGCTGTTACTGATTTTAATTTCTTCTAAGTAATTAACAAAGAAAAGCAGATGTTTATAACTTACTGAAATTAATGCTTAACATATGGTGTGAAATGCATACAGTTACTGATAACATATATGATACTGCTATATGTTCAGTACATTTGTTTATATTTACTGATAGTCGACACAGGCTCTACTATACCAGTGTCTACTATCAGTATGTTATTGAATAATAGTCTTTTTAACAAGAACACATTTTGTTTAAATTCTGTCACACTATTTCACGTATTTTAACAGTTTTTGGTTTACTGTGATCTTCGGTTCTTGTAAAAAGATTTATTATTCAATAATATATAAAAAATAATAATAAAGTGAGAGTGAAAATTAGTGTCTCCTACCTTGTTGCTGGCAGTACTGTGTGTCCTGTCCAAATGTCCCTCCCGCGATGATGGCGCCTCCTTCTCCTTCTTGTGGCGACGATCATCTTCTGAACTGTAACATTAATTAACATTTATGTATACAACAAGTAGAATACTCTAGCGGCAAACAAGTTGTTTCTAGGAGAATACAGGCATCAGAAATTAAATTTCTTCTCTAAGTTAAAGGTTGTATGAGGCTTAATCATGTCGGAAACCAGGGGTTAAGGGCTGAATTGGATGTCCTTACAGTGAATGATAAAATAAAATTGTACCAAGAGTAATGGTGACAACGTCCAGAAAGAATGCCACAAATGTTATATGTTTGTGTGTGTGTAATGTTTTAAGTGTAAACACATGTGAACATACAGCAAGTGATGATATGTATGCACAAACCAATTTAATGTGCGTACAAAATTTGGATCATACAATATTTTGCATGATAAATATCATTATCCCTAATGACAACTTAAAACGTATTACTGAAACTGACACTTAAGACATACACACAAATATAATGCTCCCAAACAAGTACAGAAGATCAATGATCCTGGAAATCTATCACTTCTTGCACAATACAGTTTAATAATGACAAACCATAAACGAAATCAAATCCCAATACCCACCACTCTTCACTTTATCACTTTAACAGGTCCAGTTGGCTTCAGATTTAAAATCAGCCACAACTAAATGATTCAATAACAACCATTCAATGTGTAGATTGACTTTTCAACACAAGTAGAAATAATTTATAGAAGAGATCATATACAATACCTAAAGGTATTGAAATGACACAAACGTAGTACATTACTTGCAGAAGAAACTATATTGAATAATATCATAATATTATATAATTGTTGCAAGAAACTTTGAGTTACATACATAGAAAATAAATAAAATGGTACATTCTTTGATATAAAAAATTATGCAAAAGTCAATGTCCCCTACAGAGCCGCTGAGAAATATTTTATTGCTATCCTGGCAGCAGTGTTCCATATTCTTATGTTTTGTTTCAGTGTCTGTTTATTATTAGAGTAAGTTCTGTACAGTGAAGTCTCTGTAGTTCCTCTACAATGTTGCATCTGTTTACCATCAAAACAAAAATACTGCTGCTGCTGCAGTTCATGAAGAATTTAGTGGTTGGTTTCCAAATATACCATTACCAACTTGATCCAATGAAATCAAGATTTCATATAGATAAGAAAATTAAATACAAAATTTTAAGTTAAATTTTTAATTATGGGAAGCACAGCCAATGCATCAAATTCCAGACAGTCTTGATCTGCTCACACTGAAAAAATAAAAAGCGGTTGCTCAGCTTTTTGTAAAAGTCCGAACAAATCAATGCAGAAAGTATCCTTTAAATTAGATATATCCTAAAGAAGTGCACAAAGAATGTTGACGGACTTAAAATTCTAGCCCTATCATCCATGTTTACTTCAGTATCGTACTGCCAATGGTTACGATAGGCGAACAGATTTCTGTGAGTTACTGGATGGATTTTTTTAATTTCTGCAGATTGATTTTATGGGTAGACAAATGTTTTAAACTTCATATACTGATTATTGATCATAATTGTGTTTAATGGTCTACTTTAACTTACCAATATACCTGGTGTTATGCTATATGGAAGAATTTCAAGGATCTTAATTTTTTTAGGGAATGTTACTTCTGCAGCCTACTTGGAGATGATGTATGAGGTCTGACACAAAAATAACAAGACTGATGCTGTAATTTTTTTTATTTACCTGATATGTACAATTACTGGTGGTCGCCTTCAAAGTAGGTCCCCACTGAGTCCACACAATTCTGCATATGTTCCTTCCACTACTCAAAACATTTCTGCATATCGCTTTCCATCAGGCTGCGCAGGAGCTCCACCGTTTTCGCCTGTACCTCTTCCACCGTTGAAACATGGGTCCCTTTTAGTGCTGACTTGATTTTGGGGAATACGAAAAAATCGCACGGTGCTAAATTGGGGGAATATGGAGGATGTTCAAGGACTGTGATGTTTTTACTGGCCAAAAATTGTTTGACTGATAACGCATTGTGGGCAGGCGCATTGTCCTGGTGCAAGATCCACCCATTCTTCCACAATTCAGGGCGCTTCTTTCTAACACGTTCACGCAATTTTTCAAAACTTGTTTATAATATTGTTGGTTAACTGTTTGACCACTGGGTACCCATTCTGCGTAACGATGCCCTGGATATCGAAGAAAACGATAAGCATTGCCTTGAACTTCGAACGACTCATGCGAGCTTTTTTTGGTCTTGGGGAAGATGTTGTTTTCCAATGCATTGATTGCCGCTTTGTTTCTGGATCGTATGTAAATATCCACGTCTCATCAGCTGTAATAACACTCTTTAAAAAACTAGGCTCTCCATCAATCCGTTCCAAAATGTCACAACGAAGTTCCGTTCTCCTTTCCTTCTGTTCATCTGACAAAACTTTCGGCACCATTTTTGCACACACCTTCCTCATGTTCAACTCTTCTGTTAAAATCTGTCGAACACTTTCTCTGTTCATATGTAACATTTCAGCAACAGCACGGAGACTCAATCTTCGGTCTTTTCGTATTGTGTCTCGAACTTTTACGTTTTCGTCGATTGTTGATGTGCGTGGTCGGCCTTGACGGTCATCATCTTTCAAGGAGTCCCTGCCCTCTAAAAATCTCTTATGCCATTCAAAGACACGACCACGCGACAACCATTTATCGCCATAAGCTTCCAACAACATTTGGTAAGTCTCTGTTGCCGACTTTTTAAGTTTCACGAGAAACCTGATGTTAACACGCTATCACTTTTTGTATCCAACATTTTCCACCGAACCGTAAAAACACGACTGTATTCAACTGCTCTTTCACTGCGACTAAGTCAACCAAGCGATTTGTAACTTGTCACCGCGTAAGAATACAGTTCAAGGTCGAACACAGTGCACATGCAATACAACACGATAAGTAGTTCCTTAGTAATGCTAACAGTCTCATTATTTTTGTGTCAGACCTCGTAGTCAGTAATCAATTGATTATCTGGCAGTAGGATGAAACTCCACTTCTCTTGTAATGTTAAAAAAATACATTAGCGAAATATTTGATGAACTGATCACACATCCAGGTAAGATCGACTTGGCTTCTGTGCTCATATAATCTGATACCATGTGATTTTGTTTTATAGGGTATTAGCAAGAATACATTTTCTTACTTACACAAACTGGAATGGTCAACTTATAAAGCGTTTGTAATGGGACAAAATGGGTAGAATCATTTTTAATATTGTGTAATAATTCACGATCAATGTAACCCTTGGTAAAATATGAATTTAGACATATGAATGGTATGATTAAGCAAGTATGACGTAGGCATTGCCGTCTCAACTAAATAAACCAAACCTTATAAGGTAAGGAAATTCTGTGTGTCTGACGTCACAAGAATATCATGAACGGAACACGTGTTTTCCAATAATGAAACGCAGTTCTGTCTTTTACAAACTTCTAGACTCTTCGATGGGTCCAGATGAGAGGGGAAGCGGGGATCGAGGGGAACCACGTGACCGGCCCGGATAGTATACGATTACCAGCTGACATTCGCCCCAGTCAACGAACACCTAAAAGCGGTATGGTTATGCTGAACCGAGTCTACGGACAAATTTAAGTCTAGGCCTACAAACGTTGTAAAAATGTATCTAAAGCAGTTATAAATAAATTGTTTCAAGAAGAAAGTACAATTGGTAACTTTAATTAACAGTGTGGAACAGTTTTGAGTGTTCGAACAAAAAGTGAACTGAACGAGTAGTGACGTCACATTTGGAATAGCATCCACAGCTAAGTACTAGTAAATTTATATCGACTGGCCAACTTTTCATAACCATTGCCTATTATTAAAATACTCCATCCAGAAAAATAATGAGATCTCAAATTTAGGGGGGGTTGGAAGAGAGTGAGAGGGAGAGAGTGAATGCGAGGTACTGGTTCGCCTTAATATAATTAATCAGGTTTAGTTTTGTTCAAATAAATGTTATGTGTGTTCACTGTTGAGTGATTTTTTTAACCGAAAGATGAATAGGGTTAGCAATCTTTGTATTGCTAACTGAAAATAAATTCAAATTTCAATGTCACCATAACCACGTGTTCTGTATAATTATTGTGTCGAAACCTAACCTATTTTCTGCGTCAAAATATTGGCTAGATGAGCCTGTGAAAACTTCTGAGTCAAGGGAATTATTCAAGCGTTTATTCTAAATTATTATTATTATTCTAAAAGTTATTATTCTAAATTATCCAAGTGTTTTTTTTTTTTAAGGGGAAGAGTGTTATAGTTTATATATTTCAACTCCAAAATATGTTGGCGACCCTGTAATTTTCTGTTGGCGTCCAAGGTAAGTGTGTAAAGAAGACGCGGAGGTAAGTCAAATTTAAGGTGGGTATGTTTGTAAAAAGTGGGTGAGTTTACACGTTTGATATTGTTAATTAAAGTAAACGATTTTTTTTTGCATTATTAGTTACAAATCATTCTATGGAATGTGTACAAAATGGAGGCAGACTGTAAAACAGTTCTATTAAATCAGAGCATAAAAATTTACATATACAGTAGAACCCCGCTAGTCCGAACTAATTGGGACCGGGGCCGGTTCGGATTGGCAAAAAATTCGGATTATCCGAAATAATTATTATTAAATAATTATAATTATTTATTTGATTTAAATATGGTCTTTAACTTATATGTAACTCATATATGCCCGTTTTTTATTCAACGAATGCATTTTACGGTTTATAAGAGTTGAATATTTCATAAAATATTACATAGTACAGTACTGTAATACAGTACAGATAAGGTGAACAGTATTGACACTGACGTTCGGTGGCTTTCTAGTCCGGTATTGTTGTTTACTATCACGGGTGCGCCAGGGCGTCAATGACTCATGCCAGTTTCTTAGTAAACCCACTTCCCCCACTCTTGTTTGTTTCTTCTCGTGGCCTTGCTTTCAGTAGTGAGACACCTGTCAGTCTGAGACATTGTGTGTGCATTCCAACTTACATACGTTTTCAGTGTTGTTTTTTAAGTGCGTATTGTATAAAAATGGTTGGTAAGCGGAAACATAGTTCATGTGCACTAAAAGATAAACTTGAAGTGTTGAAACGTTTGGACAAGGGTGAAAGTGGAACGAAATTAGCAGTCGAATTTGGTGTGGGTAAAGCAACAATAAGTGACTGGAAGAAAAACTGGTCCAAGATTGAACAGTTTTGTGCGACAACATCCGAGAAGACTCTCGAGGAGCGTCATACATCAAAAGTGTCACAATTTGACAAAATTGCCCTTTTCATATGGTTTTCACAAGAAAGGCAGAGAGGTACTCCACTGAGTGGTCCCCTAATCCAAGAAAAAGCAGTTCACCTCAATAAGCTGATGAATGGTGATCCTAAATTCATTGCGAGTAACGGCTGGCTGGACCGGTGGAAAAAAAGACACGGAATACGACAGTTATCCATTACCGGTGAATCACTATCAGCGAATCACCAGGTTGCACAAGAGTACATCGCTGAATTCGCAGACATAGTTTCATCGCAAAATTACTCGCCTCAAGAAATATACAATTGCGATGAAACTGGGTTAAATTTTAAGGCATTGCCAAACAAAAGCCTCGCCACCAAACAAGAACTTAATGCACCTGGTTTCAAAATGTGCAAGGAACGTGTGACTGTTTTAGCATGCAGTAATGCAGCTGGGACTAATAAGTTGCCACTAATGGTTACTGGCAAATCACAAAACCCAGGAGCATTTAAGAACATCAATGTGAACTTGCCTCCTGTATTCTACAGGCATCAAAAAAAGGCATGGATAACCAGTGCTTTATTTAAGGAATGGTTTCATGTCCAGTTTATTCCTTCAGTAAAAAAGTTCAGTGAAAAAAATGGACTGCCACCCCGGGCGTTACTTGTCATTGACAACGCTCCATCACATGCTTCGACAGAAGAACTTGTTAATGGAGATATAAAAGCTATTTTTCTCCCTCCGAATGTAACGCCTTTGTTACAACCCATGGACCAAGAGGTGCTACAAAACATGAAATGTGTGTATAAAAAAATTCTTCCAAGGTCCCTTCTTAAAAACGAAGTCAGTTCACAAACCATTCTCCAAAGTCTTAAGAAAATCAACATCAAAGATGTTATCTATTGGTTAGGTGAAGCATGGGACAATCTCAAAGAACAGCTGCTGAGAAAGTCTGGAAAAAATTATGGCCAAGTCTCTCTTACATCGATAGTCCGGAACAAGCTGATGACAGGACTGAAGTTTTACAGTTCATGCATCAAATTCCAGGCTGTGAAGAAGCAGACGAAACATGTGAACGAGTGGGTGGCAGCTGACACGGAAGACCACCAAGTTTTGACAGATACGGAAATCGTTTCCCTGATCAGACAAGACTTTGATGAAGATTCTGATGTGATGGATGAAGCCGATGATCTCATTTCACATTCAGAAGCAGCAAAGGCGCTGGAAATATCCCTGCAGTATGTGGAGCAGCATGCCAATGCTACAGCGGCGGACATCAGTTAATGAGACGCTGGTGGAATATTGCGTCATCTGCTAGATTCACGTCTTTACGCCAGCAGAGAATAACTGATTTTGTGCAACCAGTGAATAAGTGAAGTGTTAATATTGAAGTGTTTATTTGGAAATTCTGTTAATAAAGTATAGAAACTGTAATCTAAGTACTGTACAGTACAATAATTGAATTCCGTTTTTGTAGTTTGTAGTTTTTATAGTTTTATTTAAGAATTTTATTCCAGTAATTGTAGGCCTACTGATAAATACGTATTACAGTGGTTAGTATTATTTTCTGCTGATTTTGCAAAATGTAACCATTTTATTAGAAATGTAATGAAATCATTTGTCACTTCATGAAATCTGCAGTTGTTTTTATAGCTTTCCTTGCCTATTTGGTTCCTGGAGGTGGTTGGATTATCCGGAATTTCGGACTAGCGGGGTTCGGACTAACGGGGTTCTACTGTAAGTATAAATGCCAACATGTTTTTATACTATATTGCCCCTGCATGTTTTTCTTGGTTTTCAAAATTATATAATTATAGTCAAATCTATAGATGCCATTCAAGCGGTATCTTAAACAAAGAACCACAGTCAGTGAAAATACAAAGCATCAAAATCTAAAACATCTAAAATCTCTCAACAACATTACTGAGACATTACTGACAACATTACTCCAGTCGATCCTGGCCCATGTAGGGTTCGAGGGAAATGAAATTGCTGATAAGCTGGCCAAGAAGACCACCCATGTCAATCTGGAGGAGAAGCCTATGGAAGTGAGTCTTCCAGCATATCTTGCATGAATCATCAGTCAAACAAATGCACCATTTGCGACGCCCCAAATCCTACCATGGATGCTGACCTCCTGCACTACCATGGATACCACCTGATCTGCACTAGACTCCACCCTACACATCAGCAAAAGGCCAATCTAGCTGGAGTTTATTGGGACACTAGAAGCAAGATGAAATAACTTTCCATATATACTCATAGGAACAAAAACAGTAATGATGAACACTAAAATTTATCTATTTATTTCCTAAACATAATTTCTTTATTATTTTCATTTCTCATGTTCAATGGGGAAACTGACTATAGCAATGTATGCTGCCAACAAACTACCATTAAATCCAACCCTTTAAAACCTTGAAATAGGCACCAAAAATACAGAGGTGTAAAAAAGTTCATATATCTTGGCCCCCAGATAAAGAGCAATAACAACATCAACACTGAAATAAGAATACATCTCTCAAATAAAACATATTATGGATTAATAAAGCATCTGACATGCTTCATCTCAAGGAGCATGAAATGCAAAATTTAAAAACTCTTATCAGGCCAGTGCTGACATATGCTTCAGAAACCTGGGTAATGACAAAAAATAGCAAAGAGACTTCTAAATTGCTGTGAAAGACGGTGTAACGGGGCAAAATTTGTATAACCGTCCTTTGTAGTAATTTTCAATGTTGTAACGATTTATAATAATTTATAATAAAAGATCAGAGAAGCGTGTCTGGTTAGGAGGGAGGGGCATATGGTGATAATATCAATCCGTAGCTGGTGAAACACAGAAAAAGCACGTGGCTTACAACACAATAGTCAATGGCTGTAGGTGACTAACAAAGCATGTATGACGCATACAATACAGCACGATGTAGACAGACCATATAAGGCAAGGAATTCTGGATATCAAGTTTACGTCACCGGTTAGTCATTTGCAGATGACAAATAACGAGAAGTTTCCATGCTCCAGGGCAGGACGCGGGTGGAAATCCCCTTGAAACCAGTTTGAACGGCTTTGGAAAAACGTGGCTAGCGTACCCACGCTAGTTAAGATCGCCCAGTTTCATACTCGTCACCAGACCGTACGGTCTTTTATAACAGTGCCTGCGGGCCGGCCTGGTAAGCTTACCAAATAATGTGTTAAATTGTGAGAGAACAGTGAAACACTTTTTGAAATATTAATTTAGCGGAAGTGGTTATAGTGTAGAAGTTCTGGAACAGTTATTTTGGTATTTTTCATAAAAAAGTAACTTTCAACGTAATGCGCAACCATTGGATTACCACGAGGCAGATAAGTAACTGATCAGTAACAAATGTAAATTTTAACTTTTAAAACTTAAATGTCCTTTAATATGTTAATATTTTGTTAAATAACATCCATTAAATTCAAAATGTAAGAGAGAGAGAGAGAGAGAGAGAGAGAGAGAGAGAGAGAGAGAGAGAGAGAGAGAGAGAGAGAGAGAGAGAGAAGGGAGGGGTATATAAGAGAAAGAGTAAAGTACTGATTTGTATTTGAGGGTTATTTTTTGATTTAGCTTGTAGTGAATCATAATTTTTTTTTGTTCTAAACAATAACAAGTTGTGTTAATAATGTTAAGTAAGAAAAATAAAATAAGATTTGTTTTGGATCTAACCATGTGTTAGTATAATTATTACGCCGGAACCATAACCTATATCTCTGTACCAAAAGCTCGCCTAAACGAACTTGGAAGTTTTTTTTTTATATAAGGGCTTTCAATTAACTAAATTATTTCTTTTGGGAAGAATGTAATTGGTTTATACATTTGCTCCTCAAAATGTATTGGCAGCCCTGACTTTATGGTGTTGGAAAGTTCTTTTAAGGTTGTAACGGTACAGAATTGTGGGCTACAATAGTTTCAATTTCAATCCAGTTTTAATTTTTAATTGTCAGCATTCACCTGTGAGGTGCCCCAGTGCAACATACAATATTAGCATAAACAACTGATGTCTAGACAGCCAGACTAGACGTATTACGTAATAGCCCCAGCAGCAGCCTTGTGTGTAAAAACAGTATGCAGATTGACATCACAGTATTAACAACAGACAGTGAAGAGTAGCATACAGTTCGCTATATAGTTTTAAGGTAAGTCGAAATAAGATCGTCAGAATAGGGGTAAGTAAAGTATGTTTCTTCTTTTGTTTTATTTGTAAAGTTACAACGGATTCTAAGAACAGTATTTAGAGGAGTACAAGAAAATGGAATGTGGCACAGGCGCTATAATTATGAACTATACCATCTTTACAAAGAGCCAGACAGTGTAATGGGCCAAATTTGCGGGTATTTTATTTTTATTTTACTGCATTTTTTGGGGTCTTATTAAAGCATTTGTAAACCTATGTCCCATTGTGGCAGACCACGTGGAAAGAACAGTGTTGTAACGGAGCGGTAATACGTGACCAACATTGTGCAATCGGTAGAGGAATTTACCAAGCCTCATTTCCAAGAACTTTGTTTGAGTGTGACAGCGCGCCCTATCAATGAAAACAGCTAATGAGTTGTAATTTAAATAAATTTTCGAAAAATATTTTCATTTTATAATATGTGGAATAAGTGTGTGTGTAAGCCCAGTATCTGCTAAAGGCAGCCCAGTTTGCAGAAAAAGGGGAAACATATCGGTTGAGGATCTGGCATGATCTAAGCCAGGGAGTTGGATTTTGGGGTAGCATGATAGAAGGTAAGGTGCGCTGTGGTGCGTATCTGTTCGATTTTTCGGTGTTGGGATCTCGCACAGAGAAGTCCAGTGATCTCGTTCAGATGCATGCATAGTCGCCAAGCCAGGGGGGTCGTTTACCCATGAAGTGTAAGAACAAAAGGGGGTTGTTGGCACCAGTTCCTCTTAGGGGTTTTATCAATGAGATTTCTTCTGTTCTGACAGAAGACCTCTCATTGAGGGGGTATTGTAACGGGCCAAATTTGCGGGTATTTTATTTTTATTTTATTGCATTTTTTGGGGTCTTATTAAAGCATTTGTAAACCTATGTCCCATTGTGACAGACCACGTGGAAAGAACAGTGTTGTAACGGAGCGGTAATACGTGACCAACGTTGTGCAATCGGTAGAGGAATTTACCAAGCCTCATTTCCAAGAACTTTGTTTGAGTGTGACAGCGCGCCCATACGCATTCTACATCCAGGCGCGCGGACCCACGCTGCCTTCCGAAACTCAAGATGGCCAGGAAACGATTTTGATTCACCTTCATCTACCAGGCGACGGATATAAAACTTTTAAGTCACGCCTACTTTGTGATGTCGAGCCATAAGCGCCTAAATATCATCGGCGTACAGGACTAAAATACTGCTATGTATCATGGGCATAGCCACTAATCTGCAACAACTCAGGCTGTGAGCGACGACGAAATTCGTTCGCCGGCATGGCATTAATATCCGCCCGCATGCTATAGGCAGTCCACGAGAAACCGACTTCACTAACAGACGCTGACAGTTTTGTTCGGGCCCGGTCGGTGGAGTTTTATAAAATGTGACTAATTCAACAATACCGTTAATACCGACCGGGACCCGGGGAATTAACGAACTTAACAAATGTACCAACGGTGACTTGGAGTGGTGTGACAGCAGTTAAATTACGGACTTTGGAAGCGCGGGTGAACAAACCACGTGGTGTGCGGTATCGCGGTAGTGAACAGTTTAATAATGGATTTGTAAACTAATCAAACATAGTCAGGAAGGGTAAAGTATAAAATTGTATGAAAGCGTGCGTGAGCAGAATGGGCTGCCTTAGAAGTAAGAATAGTTAAATACGGTAACAAAAAATATATTTCAAAATTGGTTTTGTAGTGCTCTTGTAATAATAATGAAAATTGATTTGAGTCATTAAAATTATTTAGTTTACGGCATAACCATGTGTTAGTCTGTTATTTCGTCATTACCACTTTCTCATTTCTGTGCTGCAAGATTCGTCTAAACGTTCCGGGTATCTTCTGAATTATTATTGGGGGTGGTCAGATTGCAAAATTGTCCAGTTTTTATTTAAGGTAAAGTGTAAAGGTTTCCATATCTGTCCTTCAAAGATATAGGTGGCGACTCTGGTCTTCTGATTAAAAAATTTATGCAGCAGGTAAGTGAACAAGACTGCAGGTAAGTTCTGGCAGTATTTTATTTATTTAATATATTTCGGTTTATTTTGTAGCATCACATTGGCTCACGCTGCCAGGATTTTCGTTTAATTTTATTTATACGAGATAGACCTATTTTAATGCACAGAAAATAGGATGTGGTAATGACGAATTTATAAAAAAATATTTATCGTATATAATTACGTACGTGTGAGTAGGTTATGTTTGTGTTAGTGTAATTCACAGTTGTGGTAGGTGTTTTGATTGTAGAAAAATAGTGGTTTTTATATATAAAAAGTGTTATATAAATGAACTTTAAACATGGCCAAAATACAAGGTAATGATATTGGTTTTGCGTGGGATGAGTGGGAGAGTGAATTTCGAGAGGTGGTAGGCGAAATGACAGACGAGGAGTGGGGTAATTTAGATAACAATTTAATGTGGATGGAAGAACAAGAAGAAGGAATATTTGCCGAAATTAGAAAGCATAGTGATGATATTAGTATTGGTAGTAAGATGACGAACGATAAAGGTAAGATAGTTGAAGAGATAGTGGCAGAAAATAAGGCAGTAAATAGGCCTAGTGATAATGATGACGACAGTGTGGGGGTAGTAAAAAAGGAGCGTTCATTGGAGGATGTGATGAATTTGTTGATAACGATGAATGATAATATAAATAAACGGTTTGACGAAATGGACAAAAAATGGGATAAACTTTTTGATAATATGAATAAACGGTCTGATGAGAGGGAGGAAATGATGGACAAACATTTTGATAATCTGAATAAAATAATGGATGAGGGTTTTAATAAAGTAATAAATGCTCTTGATAAACAAGACGAGAAGTGGGAGGAAGGTAGATGTCAATTAAAAGTTGAATCAAAACAGGTAAGTGACAATAATGTTGTTAATGATAGTGAAGAAATAATTAACCAGGTGAGTGATAACGATAATGAATTAATAAATAACAGTGACCAAATAGTGGGAGATGGTGATTACAATTCTGAGGTAAGTGGGAGTAATACAAGTAATTATAATGATGAAATAACATTAAATAAGAATAATGATTATATAGCTGAAAATGGGGTATCTAAGGATGATACGGTAAGTAACAGTGGTGAAATTAAAAACGTGGTGTTAGAGTGTAAGGTTGTGAGCAGAGAAAGTGTTGATGAGGTTATAAGTGTGTGTGTAGAGAGGTTAAATGGGCAAAGGGCAGATGTTCCCCAAGTTTATGGTGAAACAGAGTTTTCACAGGTGTTTAATGAGGACAGAGTTTCCTCCTGTATTTGTATGGAAGACAAGGTGTCTTCAGATGGTCCCTGTATTTTTTGTGATTTAACTGGTAAAGCCAGTAGAGGTAATAAATATTTAATGGTGCCCTTTGCATGGAATGGGAGAGTTCAGTATGGTTATGAGAGGTGTGGTAATGAAAGAGAGAGAGAAATAAAAATTTTTGAGATTAATAGAGGTTATGAGATGTTGGTGCAGGTGTTAGATATTGAGAGAGATGAAGAAAGTGAATTGTATTATGAAACAGAGAGAGAGGAATATTTGAATAAAACTGTTATAAATGATGATAAAATAATTGACTTGGTATTGAGAAAATTTACTAACGGAGACCGGACAAAATTAATGGACAATGACAAGTTTTATGAAATAATAAATGGTATAATGAAGAACTTAGAAATAATGGTTTATTATAATAATAGTAACAAATTGAGTATAAGTAAGAAAGAGAAATGTTATAAAAAGGTACGGCTATTACATGACGATGGAGGGTAGATTAAGAAATCGGGGAAGGAATAGTTTAAGTATATTAATATACGCTAATGACCCAGCTGATTTTGACATTGAAATATGATATAACTGAATAAATAATGAATATGATTTGTAAATAAATGTTTAGCAAATTTATATATGTGTATTGTAGAGTGTCAGGTAAACAATGTGTATGCAGGTAATTGTTGTAATAATAATATTAATATTTTGGCAATTTAAATAAATAATAAAATTAATTTTGAAGACAGTAATTGGCTAATTGTAATTGTTTTGGATAGCAATGAACTTGTATTTTAATAATTAATTTAATTAAAATAATTTGAGATGTTTTAAATATTTGGATTGATTTGAATGTTATATAATTAAATTTTCTAATGAATTTAAATTATTTTACGAGAGATGAATTTGGTAATTGTTAAATTGTGTGATTAGAAATAACATCTTGTTAACTGTTTCAGAAGTAACGTGAAACTATTGGTGTATGGTGTATATATTTTGTGTGTCAATTTAAATGGACTGTAAGTATAAAAATTTTATAGTACGAATCAAGTATAATAAAAATGTTTACAGATGTAACTCAGATGAAAGAGATTTTAATTCAGTAATGAGATGGTTTGAAATAATTGTGTTAAATAAAAATTATAATTAAAAAATTTAATAATAACTGAAAGATGATATATAATAATTAGTAATAATAAATTTGAAAATTTTATGGTGATGAATGAGTTAAATGATTAATGATTGATGAAAATGTTACGTCAGAATGTTATATAAAAAAAAAATTTTTTTATTATTTAGTTATTAAGGCGCTATTGCTGGGGTGGCCTGTGCCCCAGTATATAGTGGAATGGGTTGGGGGTAACAGAGAGTGTTACCTCCATCGGAGGCCAACATGGCGAAAATGTGCGGCACACCTTTTTTGTACAAATTTAATTTGTGCCCTGATAGACGCTTGTGCCGCACATAACAAAGATGATGTAGAACAGGCATTGAAATGAAAGTCAGATTTCCCCGACTTTTCGGGCGATTACTGCCTTACCAGCACTAATCGTGGATTTGGCTAGCGGTCAGCTATGGCCATATCAAGTCCCTTGACCATAGCTGACTTGAAATTGGTTTATAATAGAAATTAAATGGGGGTGACATTAGGGGAAATCCAGGAACTATGGAACAGCAGCTGCCACTCTGTCCGCGTGGGGACAGCATAGCCAGGTGGTAGACCCGTTTTAAGGGCGTTTCAATATATAACAAGGATATGTCGATATCCACAATCTTTTAAAATGTCAAGCTGAAGCAAAGACACGGAGATGTCAAATTCCTCCAACTATGCAGTCTTTGTGGAAGCGAAGCGATACAGTCCTACATAAATTACAATAGTGTGTGTGGATCAGGGGGTTGCTCAGATGAGCAACGTGCTTAAATTTGGTAAATTAAAAATGCTAAATCAATTTCACTTTAATAAAACGCTTGTATTCTGCTTTGATAAACAGGGTTTCATACATTCAGTATACTGTGTTCATTCTATATTTTATTGTGTTCAATGTATTATTTTATTGTGTTATAAGTAAGAATTGAAATAGGTGTTTTATATAATTTGTGTAATTTTGAATTAAAGTAAATAACTAGACCGACTGGCAGGCGGTTTGCATAGTACCAGAGTCAGAAAGAGGGGAAACAATGAGGTGTAATATGGTAGATGTAAAGATTGATAACCATAGGTATTTCATAAAATGTGTATAATTTTGAAATGTGTTTTCACTTTGATAGGAATGTCAGCTGATCAGTAGTAAAATGTCACTGTTAAATTGTTTATTAAAGATCAAGGTAGTTAATGTTAAATGTATTACAGATGCTATTTAGAATAATGAGAAAAGTAATTTGATAAAGTGAGAAATAAAGTAACGATTTGTGAAAGTTAATAAAAGATAGTTTTTGGGTGATGAATATTTTGTTGGGACATGTAGATCAGTCCAAGTTAAAGTAGTTAAAGTGGTACTAGAGATGAAAATATTGTTTTGAGTCAATGTAATGTTGTTGTGAGGTAATGTAATAGAATTTGAGAAGTATTGATGTTGACACAGTAGTCATGGGGAATATATGTAGAGTATTGATTGATATATTGATATTTATACATGATGATGTTATTTTGTTGTAGTTGAAGTGAGGTAATAAGATTGAGATTTGGGGATGGAAATTTTGTAAGAGGGGATAGTGTAATGTGGGAGTCCGCAACAAAAGGGTTGGGACGGGAAGGAACCGATTTGGTGGGAAGGGGTTGCCTTTGGGATAAAGTCCAGGAACCAGATTAAGGGAATGAGCTTTTGGGGGGGGGGACACTTATCCTAAGTACAAACGGTTAGAGTTTTTTTTTAATATATCAAGAGAAGGTGGCGATTTGAGTTTCATGGTAAGTTGGGTTTAGAAATTGTTTGATAGATATTTTGATAGAGATGGGTGTCATGTTAGTTACAGTTGTTAGTGGTATTAGAGCCAGAAGAGGGAGGGCAAGATTATATATGAATACATGCCAAGTGGCAGATCAAGTTGGGATAAATAATTACATCACCCAAAGTACAAATGTAGAGTGAGAATAATAAAGAAAGAGATTTATAGTTGAATATAAAAAATTTTTTAATTGAAACCAGTGACAAATTTTTGATAGAGTTTGAAAATAATGTAAAGCTATAAAGTGTTTATTTGAATAATTTAAATGTCAATTTGATTGTTATTTATAATAATATTTTGTTATTTTAAATGTTTTATTTTACTATGTTTTTATGTTTCAAGATAGAATTTTACAGGTGTTTAAGGTACTTTCAAATATAACTTGTGTATAAAGTATGTCGGTCAAGGTTCTTGACTTGACCCAGTTTTGATCAGCTGATGGGTGAGGTCATATACTAGGCATGTTTAGCAAGGAAATTAATTCAACTTTTGTTTTTAATTGATTGGAACAAATTTTAAATAATTTCAATATGGGAATAAAATATTTTAATAAATTAAAATTTTTTTGAATTTAAAATTTTTTTGGAAACTTTGAATTTAAAATTAAAAAAAAAAATTTATTGATTTTGCGCCTGCCAGCTAACGGATATTTTGAATTTTGATTATGTTATTGTTCGTGTACTAACCGTGTTTATTATTATTGAATTATTTTATTGAAATGTACTGTTAGACTATAGGTGTAATCACATGTTAGGTTAAGGATGTTCCTATTTTAAGAGATGTTTAATTTGATTATTTTTTAATAACAAGAAACTAATGAAGAGAATAATTCAGTATAGATGCAAAATTTGTGTTTTGATTTTCAATGAAAACATCTAATGAGTTGTAATTTAAATAAATGTTCGAAAAATATTTTCATTTTATAATATGTGGAATAAGTGTGTGTGTGAGCCCAGTATCTGCTAAAGGCAGCCCAGTTTGCAGAAAAAAGGGAAACATATCGGTTGAGGATCTGGCATGAACTAAGCCAGGGAGTTGGATTTTGGGGTAGTATGATAGAAGATAAGGTGCGCTGTGGTGTGTATCTGTTCGATTTTTCGGTGTTGGGATCTCGCACAGAGAAGTCCAGTGATCTCGTTCAGATGCGTCCATAGTCGCCAAGCCAGGGGGGTCGTTTACCCATGAAGTGTAAGAACAAAAGGGGGTTGTTGGCACCAGTTCCTCACCGGTCCTCTTAGGGGTTTTATCAATGAGATTTCTTCTGTTCTGACAGAAGACCTCTCATTGAGGGGGTATTGTAACGGGCCAAATTTGCGGGTATTTTATTTTTATTTTATTGCATTTTTTGGGGTCTTATTAAAGCATTTGTAAACCTATGTCCCATTGTGACAGACCACGTGGAAAGAACAGTGTTGTAACGGAGCGGTAATACGTGACCAACGTTGTGCAATCGGTAGAGGAATTTACCAAGCCTCATTTCCAAGAACTTTGTTTGAGTGTGACAGCGCGCCCATACGCATTCTACATCCAGGCGCGCGGACCCACGCTGCCTTCCGAAACTCAAGATGGCCAGGAAACGATTTTGATTCACCTTCATCTACCAGGCGACGGATATAAAACTTTTAAGTCACGCCTACTTTGTGATGTCGAGCCATAAGCGCCTAAATATCATCGGCGTACAGGACTAAAATACTGCTATGTATCATGGGCATAGCCACTAATCTGCAACAACTCAGGCTGTGAGCGACGACGAAATTCGTTCGCCGGCATGGCATTAATATCCGCCCGCATGCTATAGGCAGTCCACGAGAAACCGACTTCACTAACAGACGCTGACAGTTTTGTTCGGGCCCGGTCGGTGGAGTTTTATAAAATGTGACTAATTCAACAATACCGTTAATACCGACCGGGACCCGGGGAATTAACGAACTTAACAAATGTACCAACGGTGACTTGGAGTGGTGTGACAGCAGTTAAATTACGGACTTTGGAAGCGCGGGTGAACAAACCACGTGGTGTGCGGTATCGCGGTAGTGAACAGTTTAATAATGGATTTGTAAACTAATCAAACATAGTCAGGAAGGGTAAAGTATAAAATTGTATGAAAGCGTGCGTGAGCAGAATGGGCTGCCTTAGAAGTAAGAATAGTTAAATACGGTAACAAAAAATATATTTCAAAATTGGTTTTGTAGTGCTCTTGTAATAATAATGAAAATTGATTTGAGTCATTAAAATTATTTAGTTTACGGCATAACCATGTGTTAGTCTAAGTTATTTCGTCATTACCACTTTCTCATTTCTGTGCTGCAAGATTCGTCTAAACGTTCCGGGTATCTTCTGAATTATTATTGGGGGTGGTCAGATTGCAAAATTGTCCAGTTTTTATTTAAGGTAAAGTGTAAAGGTTTCCATATCTGTCCTTCAAAGATATAGGTGGCGACTCTGGTCTTCTGATTAAAAAATTTATGCAGCAGGTAAGTGAACAAGACTGCAGGTAAGTTCTGGCAGTATTTTATTTATTTAATATATTTCGGTTTATTTTGTAGCATCACAACAGTGTCAGGATAATCAAAATATACAGGCTAAGGTGAGCTGGACACATAGAGAGAATGGAGGAAGGATAGCCTACAAAACAAATTTTCTACCAGAAACCAATGGGTAGTAGAAAAAGGGGAAGACCCCAAAGGTAGATTCAAAGACCAGATATAGGAGGACCTTGGAAAACTGAACATAAGAAACTGGAAAGCCAGGGTATGTAATAGGGAGGAATGGAATTGACTCTTGGAGCAGGCCAAGACCCTCCAAGAGTTGTAGAACCATGGCTGATGACGATGATGAAACTGACTATAGCACCACCCATTTTGTAGACCTAATACATAGCCAGATTGCTCTTTTGTTGATGTGCAGGGTGAAGTACAGTGCAGAGCAGGAAGTGGTCAGCATACGCTAGTAGAGTTTGGGGTGTCGCAAATGATGCAATTATTTGACTGATAGATCTTCACTCATGCAAGCTGTGCTGCAAGCAAGACAGTCATGGCTGGTTGTTAATCCATCACAGCTTCCTTCCTGGGTTTTCATTCTTCCGAAATGTTTTCCCATTTTTTTTCCTTTTGCCTGTTCTGCTGCTTCTTTTCTACAGATTTTACGAATCTGGTGTGCTACAAAACTCACTTCCAGAAGCTTCTCCCCCAAATCTTGGCCAGTTTATCAGCGATTTCATTTTCTTTGAACTCCATGTGGGCCAGGATCCACTAGAGTACGATAGTTTTGTTGAGATATTAGATGTTTTAGAATTTGTTTGATATTCTGTACTTTCTCTGACTGTCGCTAACTGTTTGAAGAATCCGCCTGAGTGGCATCTGTACTTATGTAATTATAATTAGTGATGGCAGCGAGGCGAAGATCTGCACTCGGTGCCACCTGAGACGTGACTCCTGACGAATACGAGGCGAACCAATCAGAGATCAGCGGCACTCTGATAGGTTCATGGCACACAACCTGTCAGGACATAAGCGCCGCTGGAAATTTTTGGCGCACTCCATCGGACGTCGAGACGCCAGCCGGAAGGAAAAGGAAGAAGAATGGAGAACAAAGAAGAACCAGTGATGGATATAGACTGGTATGGCAGTGAGCTCTACATACCACTGCCGAAAGAAGAGGACAGCAGTACGTCCGGAACAGCGGACACAGCCGCCGAACGTCACAGCGCGGCTTGAGCGGCATATGCAAATGAGTCAGCGTCCTCCCCAAACGGTCCTTTTAAGGACCTCAAAAATGATGAGGTGTACGATTGGCACCATTTGTCCTGTGACAAATTATATAATTTTGAAAACTAAGAAAAACATGGGGTAGTATACTGTAAAATGAAGCTGGCATCTATACTTATCTGTATTTATGTATAATGTTTTAAACTCTGTTTTTAAATCTGCCTCTATGTTGTACCACAAAATGATTTGCAACTGATTCAAAGTTTTCAAAAAATATTAAAAATTATTTGAACAAACAATACACAAAAGAGTAATGAAACAGAAGTTGACATCACAAACTAAATGGAATTTGAATTCCTTTCATGACTTCCATAAACTTCTCGTATCCTAATTTGTCAGCTTCTCTTGTATTTGCGCAACTGGCGAACAGTATATTACTCCAGAATGTTTATCTTAGTTTTCAAAATGTTTAATTGTTTACAACAGAATGCTGACTTTTTAATAAACAAACTGACTATGACATATAGTTATAATAATTAAACACGTTTATATACAGTGTCCACTAAAACAATTGAAAAAACATTTACAACTTTTAACCTCTCAAGATGATCAATTACTTACTCCGATGCGGCTTTCTTCGTATGTTTTGTAGTTCCAGCAGTCTTTTTTTCATCACGTCGCTTCAATTTACTACTTTTCTTTCTACTACGTGAAGAATCACTATCACTACTTGAACTGGAATCATCAGATGAAGAACTTGAACTAGAAGAACTATCATGGCGTTTTCTTTCACGTCTACAACAAGAAACATATTTTACATGACTTGCATGTACCCAAAGAAATGTAGATAATAATCAGAGGTTAACTGTACAATAACAAAAAATTATTAAACTTCATTTCTGGTAAGGCCAGCGTTCTCTTTCCTGACTAAAAACACTAACCCATACACAATGCAATATAAAATATGGCTACTCAACATTATTTTTCTTTAATTTTTAATTGAAGTCTTTAGTTTTATCAATGCAAACATAAAGTAACATAATATTCATTTTTTCAAACACTGTGTTGCCAATTTTGAGCATTTACTGATGCATAGTGCTTGATTTACACAAAATGTGGATATACTTAGGGTTGTTAATATATTCAAACTATCAAATTAAAATTAAGAAGCACATAAATCTTATTTAAAGTCTGCAACATACCTAGGACTAGGGGTTGATGATTTCTTTACTGAGCGCCGTTCGTCTTTTTCATTACTTTGTGACTTAGAACTACTACTTCTTCGCACCTGTTTTTCTTTTTTATTACTAGTTACAGCTGACTTACTCATCTCTTCTTTTTTTTTAGCCACTGTATTTCTGCTTGATTCCTCTTCCTTCGGAAGCTCTATAGCCAGAGTAGGTTCTTGCTTTGCTTCCTCTGGTGGTAAAGGTGGAGGTGACTTCTCTGCACTATTTCCTTTAGACTTACTACTTTTATCATTGTTCTCTTCTTTTTGGTCACTTTCTTGTACGTTTTCTGATACCTCACTGTCTGTTGGTTTTGATTCCTCTGTAACTGGTTTTTCTTTTTCATCTTTTGATTTTTCTGTACTTTCTGATTCTTCCATTGCCTTAGACTCTTCTAAACTTTTTGACTTTTCTGTATCAGTTGTCTCCCCTTCCCCTTCTTTTTCCTCCTCCGGTTTCTGTACATTGGCTGGTTTACTGACAGTAGGTTGTTCACCTGAACTTATTGGTGGTGTATGCGCTTTCTTGTCTGGTGTCAAATTACCAACATTAATGATTTTAATTTTTGTTGGACTCTCAGTTTCACAAATAACATTCAAAGCCTCATGTACTGGAGGAGATGGACTGGGCGAGCTTGATGTCTCTTGTTCTGTACGTTTACCTGGTTCTTCTGGCGCACCTTCATCACCTTCGTTGTCTACACTTTTATTGCTGTCTTTTGGTGTTCTGCTCAGTCTGAAACATGACCAATCAAACATTCAGACCTATATGCGTAACATTTTAAAATATAAATAGTAGTGCTATGTACATATTTCAAACCATATCTTATCTAAAGTCTGCAATAAGTATTTGTGTTGCACATCCCCAGAATGGATGATGGCATAACCCTTGAAAGGGTGTTATTAAGTACCTGAGAGAGGATGGAGGGGGGAGGCAGGAAGATTTCTAATGATGACTCTACAACATTTACAGCCAATAGAAATTAAAAACCTGCAACCCGAAAGACCTGTATAAAAGCTTTTGACATGGAATCCATAGCTATGTAATGTCTTACTCGCACGTTTCGCGAAAATCGACCATTATGTTTCAAATGTACTTTCGGCATACCACCATCTCACGAACCGCTCAACCAATCCCAGCAAACCAGGTGTCAGGTGATCGAGTCACTCGGCCCCCTTCCAACAATAGTACTGAGAATTTTGACAACTGACTTCAGTCGCCTCTAGGCTTTGTCTGCGTGAGGGTGTTTTTGAGCCGAAAATTTCTAAATTGCTCCACTAAAACTTAAATATCTCGGGAACTACAAGTCCGATCGCGAAAATACAAATTGCGTTGTGATCCTCAGAACTAAATCTCTCCAATAACATCAATTCCGAGTACCAGAAGCACTCACAGAAAATAATAACAACATTTGAACTCAAAAATTTGAAATGCCTCGACCTAAAAATCGCGATAAAACTCGAACCAAAAATTTCAAACCGAAAACCGGCAAATCCTATGCAGAGCGTCAACAGGCCTATCGTTTGAGACTAAAATCAAAGAAATCGGCCGAGAACTTAGAAAATGGCAACCATTTGAAGATAGACGAAATCCCGTCAGCGCCCAAGCGGCCCGCATCTCCGATACCTGGGTCATCCGGCGTGCCCCCAAAGCGACTCAGATCGAGCGTACGGCTAGCTAGCAAGAAAACAGACAATGAGAACATCAATAACTTGTGCTTCGACAACATTGGACCCTCGATGCTCTGCGCAGAACAGCCCGGTCCAAGTCGCCGCTTCAAAGGAGTCGACGAGGAATTCTCTAAACACTTTATTAACAATCCGTTCGGCTCGGTGTGTGGGATCTGCGATCGCTTGTGGTTCAAGAGTGATCTAAGACCGTGCGTACCATCATACATAAGTCTCTTGGCCACAGTGTTCGGAGCGGACGAGTACTCAAGTGCGAATAATATGGAAGGCGTGTGCTCTACGTGTGTTGCAAGTCTCAAACAAGGCAACGTACCGCCGTTTCTGTAGCTGTTTATTTAACCAACCCTTCATTCCTTCCCAAAGCACAAGTCTGCCCATGATTCCATGTCTACCGGTAGTCCCACGACTACCAGGTTTAAATTTTTTATGATATTTAATACTTCCGATAAAGTTTGTTATTTTGTACTTTATTTTCATAGATTTTTAAAAAACAAGTATGACTTCCTGGATTTTGTTGTCCACAACGTGTCCATTGTTATTAATTAACTATATACAATATTACCAACTCAGATTATTATTGATAAAAATGATACATTTTTTTACCTTATGGCCTAAACTAGTTTTTACCTATTGAGTGATAGGTAAACACTAGTTTAGGCCAAAAGGTACAAAATTTATCAATTTTATCAATAATAATTTGTGATCAGAGTCTGTAATATTCCATATAAACTAAAAACTCTTTTCTCCTAATCGCGTTTATCCAAAAATCTGGTTTATCCAAAACAATTTTTAGTAAATTTTAAAAATACACAAAAGCATTTTCCTGTTGCTATAATGTTTATAGAGCTACTGTCGTATTTGGAGCGACAAGACGAAACTTCCCCTGCAGAACTTCTGACAATGAAACCACTGCGAGATCGGGCAGTCAGTCAGCAATTGAGCTTCAAAGCTTAGGCAAAAAACTATGATTGATTACTGTACGAACAAGCAATAGGACTGTTCCAGTACTGTAGAAACTATAATTTACAGTGCGGTGCCATTTTATAGTTTATTGTGTCATATTCACTGTAACTCTTAAATTATTATTAAATGAAGTTACTGTGCTTATTATATGTATTATTATTTAAAGAGAAGTTTCGGTTTATCCAAAATTTTGTTTATCCAAAACGGGCACGGTCCCATCAAATTCGGATAAACAAGTTTTTATTGTAGTTAAATATATGACCTACTACTTTATAGCTTTCCTTTCAATTAAGTAACTATCGTTGTTAACGATTTTCCAGACCATTTGTACATTGTTCTAAATAGTTTTTTTTTTTAATTATTTTAAATGTTCAAAGTAAAAGCTAATAATATACCAGTAACATGAAATAATTTATATACAATTGTTATTCATTCAGATCCTGAAATACTGTGCTTCAAATTCATGCGTGCACAACACGTTGAAAATCTACCCTGTATCAGTGTGATATTGCTGGTCATTACATAGGTCATGGTACATTTAGTAAAAATTACTAATCCGATACATAACCCTGCCATGTGTTATCACCTCTTTCCTATCACACATATTTATGTATATCTGTATTGCAATACAAACACAAGTACAATGGAAATTCGCAATGAATTATAATGTCAGTTAAAAATAAGACAAACGTCAGCAAAGTAGAGAAACTGAGCGAGAATTTAGTAACTGTTCCACAATTCATGACAAAGACTGCTACAAACAGCCTTTAACTCAACTCTATATCAATGAAAATTTTTCTCAAAGATGTTTCCTCAATAAGTGAACAGACTGAATTTTCCACAAATTTCATCAACAACAGGAAATTTATTAAAAAAACATGCCTGCAAGGTGGGTTCCAAAAGGTTCCAAAACAGTTACCACAGCCCCATAAAATTAAACAACAGCATTCACTGGAACAACTTATTTTACCAATATCGCACTCATAGAGACAGATCTCATACATACCGTCATTGGAGATGAGACTTGAATCTCATAAATATATAAACTCAGAAACAAAACAGCAGTAAATATAATGTACGCATACTCGTCACCAAAACAAAAAAAGTGTGCACAAGCATTTCATGGCACAAATTTCATGACTACCATTTTTAAGGAATTTAAATGCGTCTTGCTTGCAGACGATACGGTACAACGATAACTTCTGACGCAGAATGCCCAACATCAGTGAAAAAGAGAATAATTATAGTGTTACGAGAAGCGTACCGAACAATCCAGAACATTCTCCACTCCCCCCGTCCAGTGTGGCCTGTGTTACGTCATTCACGTAGGTGGTTCTAGTGAGTTCCAAGAACACTTGAGATACGCATTAAGTCGCTGGCGTGCAGTAAGGAGGCAAAGCTGTACTGCACCTCTGCGGGGCCTATATAAACCTTATAGCAGCTGGATTGTCAGTTCAGTTATGTGAGTGATTTTCACTAGTGTGGACTGAGTGTTTGTCGATGTGAAGAATTATTGTGTTAATACAGTTGTGTTTTATATTAGTTGACATTTTATTGTGTGTGAACAATTTTTATTTGATTTATTGTAAGAGACAGTGTTGTTAATTACGAACTGTTTAACTGTGAAAATTAAACCTGGTGATTGGTGACTTAATTGGTGTCTTGTATTTTGTTTCCACTGTACCTATGATGATCAAGTAGACCGTCGTAACAGTGGTGTCAGAAGTGGGATAGAACCATTAACAATGGAAACAGAAGAAGATTCGTGTCAGTGAATGGATACCAGTCAGATGATAGAATCATTCAAAGCAATGCTACTCCAGATCGAGGAGCAACACCGCCAGGAGGCAGAGGAAAGGCGCCGACAAGAGGCGGCAGAAGCACAAAAATGACATGATGAGAAACGCAGACAGGGAAGAGAAGCGGTAGATGAACGACAGAAAGCACTAATGGAAGAACGACTAAAAGAAAAATGTAAGCGTGAAAATGAAACACCAGAGGGACGAAAAAAAGAAGAATTTAGTCGTCAAGCAGACGACATTACAGCGTTCATAGAAGAGGATATCACTGCAAATTCGGGCTGTTACGAGGTGAGCTGAACAAACAAGTTGACAGAATATCTGAAATAGAAAAATCTGCATCAACTATGAAAACAAGTATGTCAAGTTTAGAAGATTCAAAATATCAGAGAACGCTATTAACTGAAGTAGGGCCAGTTTTTGCAAAGGCCCCATCGTTTAATGGAAGCACTCATTGGGCAACTTATCATCGCCAATTTGAAGCTGCCGCTCGCTTAAATAACTGGACAGAAGAAGAGAAAGGCCTTTCATTCATTCTTGCGTTAAAAGGACCTGCCTTAACATAACAACGTAACAATATAATTGCTCATGTGGAGTTTTGTTTTCTGGTGATGTCCTGCCTTATGACAATATATGCCTACACAGAGTACTACCATTAATCTCGAAATACTTCTGAGAAATTAAACAAGTGTTGCCACAGTACAGTCTTTGCGCCTTGTGTTTTTATATCTTTTTAGTGTATGAAAATTTCTTTGATTCAACAAGTTTCACTAACAATGATAAAATCAAAAGTTTATACAAGGACAGTCGAAGAAACTAACATCAAAAGACAACATAAAGAAGGTTCCTTTATGTTTCAAAAAAATCCCATCACAATGGTGTTGGCTGTGTTAAAAATAGATTAAGATTTGAGGAAATACACAAACAAAATATATTTACAAATAACAGTATTTCTTTAACAGCCTACTGAATCTTATTTCTGTATGAATCTTGTCCATAATGTTAAAGTAAGCTATTCAAATTTATATACATGTGGACAAGCTACACAACGTGTATGCTTGCTTACACTTGTTTCATTTTCAGAATATTATTTACTGTACAAGGGTCAATCCATTTCAAGTGGTCCAGCACCACACAAAACTGGTTGCCTCACCATCTCAGAAAAAATTCATATTTTGTATGTGCATTCCCTTATGTTTTGATAGTTCACAAATATTTTTTTATATTTTTATTGTACCCGGTTCTCAAATGGTAGCCATTTTTTCTTTAAGCCGCACGCCATTTTTCACGTTCACAGACATTTACGGATTCCTAAGTTACTCAGCACTGGGTAGTTCTAGGCTTTCCAAATCAACTGCGTTGGATTCAGTACATTCTGACCTACAAATCAAACCCCTATATACCATACTTACCATTGATATTTTATATAAAGCACCAACACTCTTATATATAAAAGTACAGAAAATATTAAGGCTGAGAATCTGTTCCTTCTCTGAGAAATTGCACTCTAAAAATCGAATTTTGTTCATTCGGGTTCGATAATTTTGGCTACAAACATTACCTGAACAAAAACATATTAGGCTTTGATTTACAAAAAGTAAATACAGCTTTGATTTGTAGGCCAGAATGTACTGAATCCAATGCAGTTGATTTGAAAAGCCTAGGACTACCCAGTGCTGATAATTTAGAAAACTGTAAATGTCTGCGCGAAAAATGGTGTGTGACTTAAAACAAAAATGGCCATTTCAGAACCAGGTACAATAAAAATATTTAAAAAACATTTAATGCACTTTCACTTGTGAAAAACTTACTTTTTGTTATTTCCTCAAACGTACGTTTTGGAGTGGTTTACTCCTTCCTCAGTGAGGTACAAATCATTAGTTTTCACAAATGAAAGTGCATTAAATATTAATTGTTAAAGTGCTGTAAAAGAAGTGATGATCATTCAAAATAATATTAAAAAAATATTTTTGAACTACCAAAACATAAGGGAATGCACATACAAAATATGAATTTTTTCTGAGATGGTGAGGCAACCAGTGCTGGACCACTTGAAATGGACTGACCCACAAAGAAACAAAATTTTATTTCCATTACGTATTTTTAATATTATTAATGTATGTATGTTTTAACGTTTTTAATTTATGTTCAACATTCATAAATACAAGAGTATCATAAAAGATCACCTAAACACATTTTTAAAAATGGTTGAACCTTTTTTTTTTTAAATCATTACTGACAACAGATAATACACACTCACATGTATTACATGTATAATGAAACTACAAATAATATACACAGCCTCAACCAAAGCTTAACATAAAAGTAAATAAAACAAACCAAACAAATTACTATTACCCAGGCAATACAAACACAATACACATACTCATAAAAAACATACTCTCATTACAAACAGATAGAAAATAACACAATATCTTCACGAGATGGTTCTACAAATACATTTACATATGATTACAAGGAACTATAAATAAAATTACGCAGAAATAATTTTTGCAACGGGCAAAAAATACTGTGCCACTACCTCCTTCTCGGTGGAGTGTCTTTCGGCAATTCTGGAGACTCAGCCAGTCTCTGTCGACATATCTTTAGTTTCTGAATTTCTCCACCCTTTCCAGTTGACCCGTTAGCACTCTGAACCTTCCACACTTCTCCTGCGTCTTTACTGTCTTTAGACTTTTCGTCACCAGCAGCTGACGCAGTTGCTGCAGCATCAGCACCATCCTACAAACAGTCATTAGACAGCGTGTATTATAATAACTATAGACCATTAAGTTATACAAAATACTCCTAATAAATGCACTTGACGTTACATTACAACATTAGTATTATGGTATGATCTTCAATACAGAAAACTTGCAATGAGCTACCTTAGATTATTTACTTTTTTACTCAGTACATAAATCAACTGCACAGCATGGTTTTGCTGCTAAAATCCTTCTAGGTCAATAATTAAAAACGTGGTGTTCTGATTCAATTCTGCTCTCAGTCAGAAGATTGCAAATAACAGTTATAGCCAGCTTTCTTTAAGAGTAAAAAAGTATTGAAGATGGAACCCAAATACCACGATATGTTTTATATATTCACAGTATTGTGTACCCTGTAAAATAAAATCCCAGACTTTCAGTTTATCAACCAAACACTATAAATGATAACATATTTTACTGGTGTATTTTTACAAGTTTTACAAGTTACATTTTTACAAGAACAATCAAAGCTAAAGAAGAAAGAAGAACAATTAAAACTCAAAGAAGAAAGAAGACTAATTAAAACTACTACTACTGAAGAATGAAGAAAGAAGAACTAATTAAAACTACTACTACTGAAGAAGGAAGAAAGAAGAACGATCAAAGCTAAAGAAGAAAGAAGAACAATTAAAACTCAAAGAAGAAAGAAGAACAAACTAAATCTAATGAAGAAAGAAGAACTAATTAAAACTACTACTACTGAAGAATGAAGAAAGAAGAACAATCAAAGATACAGAAGACAGAAGAAAGAAGAATAATTAAAACTACTATTACTGAAGAAAGAAGAACAATCAAAGATACTGAAGACAGAAGAAAGAAGAATAATTAGAACTAAAGAAGAAAGAAGACTAATTAAAACTACTACTACTGAAGAATTAAGAAAGAAGAACTAATTAAAACTACTACTACTGAAGAAGGAAGAAAGAAGAACGATCAAAGCTAAAGAAGAAAGAAGAACAATTAAAACTCAAAGAAGAAAGAAGAACAAACTAAATCTAATGAAGAAAGAAGAACTAATTAAAACTACTACTACTGAAGAATGAAGAAAGAAGAACTAATTAAAACTACTACTACTGAAGAAGGAAGAAAGAAGAACGATCAAAGCTAAAGCAGAAAGAAGAACAATTAAAACTCAAAGAAGAAGGAAGAACAAACTAAATCTAATGAAGAAAGAAGAACTAATTAAAACTACTACTACTGAAGAATGAAGAAAGAAGAACTAATTAAAACTACTACTACTGAAGAAGGAAGAAAGAAGAACAATCAAAGATACTGAAGACAGAAGAAAGAAGAATAATTAGAACTAAAGAAGAAAGAAGACTAATTAAAACTACTACTACTGAAGAAGGAAGAAAGAAGAACAATCAAAGCTAAAGAAGAAAGAAGAACAATTAAAACTCAAAGAAGAAGGAAGAACAAACTAAATCTAATGAAGAAAGAAGAACTAATTAAAACTACTACTACTGAAGAATGAAGAAAGAAGAACTAATTAAAACTACTACTACTGAAGAAGGAAGAAAGAAGAACAATCAAAGATACTGAAGACAGAAGAAAGAAGAATAATTAGAACTAAAGAAGAAAGAAGACTAATTAAAACTACTACTACTGAAGAATGAAGAAAGAAGAACAATCAAAGATACAGAAGACAGAAGAATAATTAAAACTACTATTACTGAAGAAAGAAGAACAATCAAAGATACAGAAGAAAGAAGAATAATTAAAACTACTATTACTGAAGAAAGAAGAACAATCAAAGATACTGAAGACAGAAGAAAGAAGAATAATTAGAACTAAAGAAGAAAGAAGACTAATTAAAACTACTACTACTGAAGAATGAAGAAAGAAGAACAATCAAAGATACAGAAGACAGAAGAAAGAAGAATAATTAAAACTACTACTACTGAAGAATGAAGAAAGAAGAACTAATTAAAACTACTACTACTGAAGAAGGAAGAAAGAAGAACAATCAAAGCTAAAGAAGAAAGAAGAACAATTAAAACTCAAAGAAGAAAGAAGAACAAACTAAATCTAATGAAGAAAGAAGAACTAATTAAAACTACTACTACTGAAGAAGGAAGAAAGAAGAACAATCAAAGCTAAAGAAGAAAGAAGAACAATTAAAACTCAAAGAAGAAAGAAGAACAAACTAAATCTAATGAAGAAAGAAGAACTAATTAAAAATACTACTACTGAAGAATGAAGAAAGAAGAACTAATTAAAACTACTACTACTGAAGAAGGAAGAAAGAAGAACAATCAAAGCTAAAGAAGAAAGAAGAACAATTAAAACTCAAAGAAGAAAGAAGAACAAACTAAATCTAATGAAGAAAGAAGAACTAATTAAAACTACTACTACTGAAGAATGAAGAAAGAAGAACTAATTAAAACTACTACTACTGAAGAAGGAAGAAAGAAGAACGATCAAAGCTAAAGAAGAAAGAAGAACAATTAAAACTCAAAGAAGAAAGAAGAACAAACTAAATCTAATGAAGAAAGAAGAACTAATTAAAACTACTACTACTGAAGAATGAAGAAAGAAGAACTAATTAAAACTACTACTACTGAAGAAGGAAGAAAGAAGAACAATCAAAGCTAAAGAAGAAGGAAGAACAATTAAAACTCAAAGAAGAAAGAAGAATAATCAAAACTAATCTACAGAAGAAGGAAGAATAAAGAAGAACCAAACTCAAGAAGAAAGAAGAATAATTAAGACGACCCATATAAAACAAAAACCCCATAGGGAAAGAACCCCCAAAAAACCCCAAAACCAATAAATGCCCAAAAAAGATAGTATAACACATTAAAAAACCATATCACTGTAAAACTGACAAAAAACTAAAAGTGTTAGCAGTAGTAAATATTAGTGCATTCAAAAAGTTATTGTGTAATGTGTATAAACAAATCTTCACAGTTCCCCCATGGTTGAATATTTCATATTAAAAACTAGAAAAAGACTAGTAAATATAGTAATAATTCACCATGGAAAAGTGTAAGTGATCAAATTATAAATAATAAACTTTAAAAGGGTACATGAGTTGCAGTACATAGTAACAAACTTTAAGTTTTGTGAACAGTGCCTACTTTGATAATGAAGTAGTAATTTTACTAATAAAAAGCTACTAAAACTGTATGAACATTCCATAGAATGGAATATAACTTAGATAGCCAGGGTTATACTTTAAGAGGGGGCATAAATCTTATAAAATGGGGAATTACAGAACTAACTGTTTATGATGAAGTTGTAGAAGGTATTAACAACTATGGATATTATTATATATGGATCCAAATGTTGGGTTCCAATTAAATATAGCATTTAGATAAGTAAGGGTTAGTCATAAGAAATATTAGTATTATAATTGTTATTTTATTGTTCATGTTAATTTAGGAATGCATTATCTAAAATTAGATAACATTCCAATGTTGTAGAAATACTTTTTATTATGTTATTAGGTGATATACCAAAACAATGTTATTAAGAACACCAGTTTTATATATCTGGGTGTTATATTTTAATTGTATAATCTATAATTACTGTTATGCCAGATCAGAGAACTAATTTTTAATCAAATATATCAGAGTCAGAAGTCAGAGAAGGAAATAAAATAATTACATTAGTAAAACATTCTGCAAATAGCCACAATTCAAATCTAGGCAATATAATAAAGTTAAAATGCAGAATAATTAATAAACCTAATCTTATAAACCAGTCAAACTGACAATATTTAGGCAAGATACACCCAACATATTAAATACTATGTAAATAAGGCTTTCTAAAGATATGGTCATTCTATGAGTAAAATTATTTATTTGTATAATGAAATACCATTTGAAACTGAAATAGGTTCACTAACTTTATCAGAAGGGGAATCATATACAACTGAATTATATGAAAAAACCATCATTAATATACTAAATTGCAATAAAATAAGTGAGAATTGATAATTATACAAATTTCAGATTTCATAGAATAATAATTATATTAGTTAAAATGGCTATTATTTACATAGAAGACAGGGAAGTATAATTTTAGGCCTACCTCCCAAAAAATTATAAGAAATATAATTTCAGATAAAACTTTGTAATACTAACTTAATTACTATCAAAATAAGTAGAATAGAATAGTGAAAATGAATATGTATTTTATATTTCAAACAGTCAACTAATAACGAATTTAATTTATGAACATAATGTACATTTTTAAAGTGTAACGAAACTGTGGCAATTTTAAACAATGTCTGAAATATATTATATAGGCTAAGATTTTCATGAGACGAAGGAAATACGTTCAGTTCATTATTATGCGTTGACGAGTGCACTTAAGTAACCTTTCGCCAGAAATAACCTTTAATGGCGTTTTTGTTATAAACCGTATCTCAGTGAAAATTTTGAAAATAATTATTTTAAACTATTTTATAGATCGTGAAGTGGTGAAAGTGACCAATGAACACAGTAACACTAATAAATTGAACCACACATAACTAGATAAGCAGAATAACACTGATATTACACCAAATATAGACCGAAATTTAGAGGTTAAACACGACACACATAAACACAACGAAATATATCCAGTGACAACATTCTACACAAAGTGAACTTTCCATGATACACCAGCGACAATAAACTATACTCCAGGACGATCGTATACAATTGCTGAGAGCATTTACTTGAAGGAAGGACACCTTTATTATAACAAAAACATCATCAACGCTGGAGGCTTCCTTGCGCATGCGTCAGTCAACCATTTCGGTCTGGTCCGCTGCAGTATAAAGAAACGATATGGCGACTATTGGTTCGAAATCAAATTATATATAAACTTTTAATATTTTTAATTATTATTGTATTGTTAAATTTTAAGACATTTAATAAGTGTAAGTGTTATACTTTCCTTCCCACAACCTTCTCTGGCTATATATTTTAATAACCGTTTAAAGAACCCTATTTTATAATACCAATATAAATTGTTTATATCGACCGTCCCTGAGCGAGTCGATACTGTATTGTGATATCAATTTTAATCAAACAATTTCATTATTTTTGTTAATAAACATTCTATTTCGGTAAATTGGAGTTGATACTTTATTATAAAAAAGACTTAACAAGTAATTAATGAAGAAACCCAACTAACTGAAGGGCGGTATACACGAAACAACAACGTTTCAAAAAGAAGAAGAAGAGAGCCGTCTTTCATTCAAACTGGGAGTTAACAAGATTATCTTTTCAACAAAATTACTGAAAATGACACTGTTATTAGAATAACCACGATACCATTTCATTTATAATTTCAACCGACTAACTTGATTTGTTCCTAAATTTTAAGAACAAGTTACCCAAAGAACATTTTCCAGAAAATTAAAATTTTTTTTTATAAAATTTTAAATTTTACTTTTATTTTTCAAATTGCTACAACAGCAATATACACAGATTTTATTTGTAACTACGAAGACTAGGAACATTACCAAATTGACGTTTCCGGAGCGGAACGTCAGAAAACTACACACGTACGTACATAAAATATTTTGTTACAGAACACCTTGTATTATTACAAATTGACGTATCCAACGTGGGACAGAATAACACGAAAGAAATATTATTTATCATTTATTATAGACACCACTCACAGTATTATTACAAAAATACATCCATCGCAGAAGTTGAAGAAACTAGGACTTCAACGTATTATTACAAAATTGGCTAGCCCAACCAGTGGGGCTTACAGGAGAACACAATCTACATACATCAACCTTTTATTTATTTTATTATACCCACTCATTCACAGTTATATTACAAAATTTGGCGTCCAACTAAAGGGCTGTAATTAGGGGTTGAAATTACTGTAATTACTTACCCAATTCCTAATTCAGCTTGGCAGCGGTTACCTAGCCAGGGAATCAGGGAAAATAATGCGTCGTGCCACATCAAAGAAGAGAGCGGCGGAGGCCGAGAAAGAACTCGATATGGAGGATAAGGAGGCGACCCCAGTGGAGGACGTGGAAAAAATACTAGAACGGGTAGAACATCAACAACCAGCACCACTAGAGAAACAACCAGAAATATCCACTCAAACAGGGGACGTCCATGTCCAAGACCAGGAGAAATCCAAAACAACAGAAGATCCGATTTAGAGAAAATGATGGAAATGTTCATGAGAATGGAAGAAAACAGCAAGAAGATGGAAGAAAACTTGAAGAAGGACAACCAAGCAACCAAGGAAGAATTAAGCAAGAAAATGGATTCCACCGAAGAAAACTTGAACAAGAAAATGGATTCTACCACAGAAGAAAATAATAAAAGATTAGAAGATTTGAAGAATGATAACCAATCTTTAAGGGAAGAATTGAAGAAGGACAACCAAGAAACAAAAGAAGAATTGGGCCGTAAAATAGAAAGGACCAATAAGAGAATTGAGGAAACCAGTAAAAAGGTGGAAAAGAAAATGGAAGAAAATAAGAAGAATTTGGAAGAAAAGATGGAAGAAACCAATAAGAAAATCGAGAGTGATCATCAACAGTTAAGGAAAGAGTTAAGAGAGGACTACCAACGGTTAAGAGAAGAAATAAGGGAGGATAACCGACGATGGCATAAGGAAATGAAAGAAGACAGGGAAGAGGAAAGAAGGGATAGAAAAGAATACAGACAAATCTTGAAGGAAGGTGTGAGTGAAATAGATAAAAACGTCACATCCTTGGATGAAGAATTGGATAAGACACTGGACAACAGCAAACCAGAACGAAAGGAAATACCAAACAATAAAACAATGGAGCCAGTGATAGTGTTACCTGAAAAGAAAACGAACGGGAAGAAAGAAAATACTAAGGATATGGAAGTGAAACAAAAGAGAATGAAAAGAAGGCATCCAAAGAAATTAATGAAAACAAGGGAAGAAATGGAAATGATGAACCATGGTTTATTTGATAATGATAATATCCCTATTACCAACAAAGAAGAAATCGTGAGTTCCAGAAATTATGGAAATAGATTGATGGTAATCTCAGAAATGGTTTACCAGCAGACAGTAGTTTACCACGGGGAAGTGATCAGAGGTAAATGGAATACAACAGGGATGGAGATATATGGTAGATTGTCAATGGTATCATTGATCATTGATGGACCACAGACGTACTGGTATATAAAACACTATGATAGAGGGAGCCGAATAAGCTTAGCAGCAAACAAAGGAATAGCAGCTAGAAAAATGAAATACAAAACAAAGGCCAGAGAAGTCACTAGTACCGGAACGATGATGAAAACTATGGTCATCCGGACAATGAGAGTAACTGAAGTGACAGACTACGGTTAAGTCTAATACCATATACCTCCACAAAGAAAGACGGATGTTATGATAACCGACGACGGCCAAAAAACTACGTCAAAGGAAAAGAAATTATGAGCAACTGTCCAACCTAATAAAAATCTTCAACCTGGGTATATAAAAGAAAAACAATTATAAGAAGTACATTTGAAATAAAGAAAAGAAGAGAGCTAATACCATATTTAGGGTAATAATATGATATGTTAACCATATTTATGAAAAAATATTATGAGTAAGGAAAGGTATAGAAGAAGTAAGAAAAACTAAAAATTCAAAAAAGAAGTAATGACTACTTACTTACCTATTATTTAGAAAACAATTTATGAATCAGAAGGAAAATGAATTTTGAATTAAATCTCAAAATTCAAAAAACAAGTAAGAACACCTTACTATCTATTATTTAGGAGATAATTTATGATGAAAAGTAAAAATTCAAAAATGAAGTAATGACTACTTACTTACCTATTATTTAGAAAACAATTTATGAATCAAGAAGAAAATGAATTTTGAATTAAATCTCAAAATTCAAAAATGAAGTAATGACTACTTACTACCTATTATTTAGAAAACAATTTATGGACAAGAGAAAATGAATTTTGAATTAAATCTCAAAATTCAAAAATGAAGTAATGACTACTTACTGCCTACCATTTAGGAAACAATTTATGAATCAAAGAGAAAATGAATTTTGAATTAAATCTCAAAATTCAAAAATGAAGTAATGACTACTTACTACCTATTATTTAGAAAACAATTTATGGACAAGAGAAAATGAATTTTGAATTAAACCACTAAATTCAAAAATGAAGTAATGACTACTTACTGCCTACCATTTAGGAAACAATTTATGAATCAAAGAGAAAATGAATTTTGAATTAAATCATCAAAATTCAAAAACCCAAGTAAAAACAATTTACTACCTTATTTTAAAAACGACTTTTAGAAATGAACAAGGAGAAAAAGAATTTGGATAAAACATTACAAACAATTATATATGGGACCAATTCTGAAAAACTTTCCAGAATAAAGAAATGGCAGTACAAACCACTGATACCATTTAAATGAATAAACTTATTGTGAAGTGAAATTAATGAGAATTTTATGTCAAATAAACAGAGATATTAAACATATGACATTAATAATAAAGAGTGCATTTGGATAAAAAGCAAGAGCAAAATAAAATTTTGAAAAAAGAAAGGAAAAACTATATAGAAATAAATCCATAAGAAAAAGATGATCATATAATAAATGTCAATTATAAGAAGTACAATTAAAAGAGTAATTGAAAAAACATAATACTAGTGGAATGATTCAAAAATATAATACAAAATATAGGCTACCAATGACCAGAAGGAGATTGTGATAACAGTCAAAAAATGACAGAGAATTAAAAACTTTACACTGAATAAGGAGTGATAATTATATTATACCAGCTTCCAATCACAAGGAGAAATAAAATGCCAGCAGAGCTAACCAATGAGAAAAATAACTGAGATAGAGATTCACTAAGATAGAAATATAAATAGATCTGTTCGTATACGAAGTGAAATATCCAAAGATATTTAATTTTTTTTATAGTCATAAGGTGGACTATTCTTATATAATTTTTATAAATAACTGTCTGAGATAAGTCCAGCAGTATTATTATGTATTGGTCAGAGATGATTTACCTCTGTAATCAATAAATGACGTAGTATGGCCAGCAGAGTGAGATGCCTACAGAGCCCCTCTGGACACTGCCCCAGCTAACGTATTAGGGAATTTTAGGGAATAAATATCCCAAGGATAAAGAAACGAGTTAAGAAGAAAATGGAAAAATAAAAAATAACGAACCTCAGATGACTATTACTATCAGTAAGAATCCAGTTAATAATGAAATATAGATAAGCTCAAAAATATGGGAGAAAAATTTTTTAGAAATGTGAAGGAAGTAAAGAAATATAATTTATAATATAATGTCATAAGCAATTACTTCAGACAAACTAAGTATGATCTGAACTAATCACTTCTGGAAGAGAGCAATCTGTAGCATGACAGATAATCTACACAAATACATTACTCAATGATCATTAATAAAGCTCTAAGATATGGAATATCCAGATGAGAATTAATTAAAATGCACTGTTTAATAATATATTCACAAGAAAGGTTGAATAAAGAAAATTTCTGCAAACAATATAATATAATACAAATTTAAAAAACCCAGAAGACTAAAAATGATAATAACAAAATTACCCAGGTAAGATAGAAGCAGGCAATTAATATACCCCGTCAAAGAAACCAGACCAGAAGAAACGAAGGCATACACGGCGAAAAACTACAGAAGAAGGAAGAATAGTCAAAACTACCACTACTGAAAACAGAAGAAAGATGAATAATTAGAACTAAAGAAGAAAGAAGACTAATTAAAAATACTACTACTGAAGAATGAAGAAAGAAGAACTAATTAAAACTACTACTACTGAAGAAGGAAGAAAGAAGAACAATCAAAGCTAAAGAAGAAAGAAGAACAATTAAAACTCAAAGAAGAAAGAAGAACAAACTAAATCTAATGAAGAAAGAAGAACTAATTAAAACTACTACTACTGAAGAATGAAGAAAGAAGAACTAATTAAAACTACTACTACTGAAGAATGAAGAAAGAAGAACTAATTAAAACTACTACTACTGAAGAAGGAAGAAAGAAGAACAATCAAAGCTAAAGAAGAAAGAAGAACAATTAAAACTCAAAGAAGAAAGAAGAACAAACTAAATCTAATGAAGAAAGAAGAACTAATTAAAACTACTACTACTGAAGAATGAAGAAAGAAGAACTAATTAAAACTACTACTACTGAAGAAGGAAGAAAGAAGAACAATCAAAACTAAAGAAGAAAGAAGAAAAATTAAAACTCAAAGAAGAAAGAAGACTAATTAAAACTACTACTACTGAAGAATGAAGAAAGAAGAACTAATTAAAACTACTACTACTGAAGAAGGAAGAAAGAAGAACGATCAAAGCTAAAGAAGAAAGAAGAACAATTAAAACTCAAAGAAGAAAGAAGAACAAACTAAATCTAATGAAGAAAGAAGAACTAATTAAAACTACTACTACTGAAGAATGAAGAAAGAAGAACAATCAAAGATACAGAAGACAGAAGAAAGAAGAATAATTAAAACTACTATTACTGAAGAAAGAAGAACAATCAAAGATACTGAAGACAGAAGAAAGAAGAATAATTAGAACTAAAGAAGAAAGAAGACTAATTAAAACTACTACTACTGAAGAATGAAGAAAGAAGAACTAATTAAAACTACTACTACTGAAGAAGGAAGAAAGAAGAACGATCAAAGCTAAAGAAGAAAGAAGAATAATTAAAACTCAAAGAAGAAAGAAGAACAAACTAAATCTAATGAAGAAAGAAGAACTAATTAAAATTACTACTACTGAAGAATGAAGAAAGAAGAACTAATTAAAACTACTACTACTGAAGAAGGAAGAAAGAAGAACGATCAAAGCTAAAGAAGAAAGAAGAACAATTAAAACTCAAAGAAGAAGGAAGAACAAACTAAATCTAATGAAGAAAGAAGAACTAATTAAAACTACTACTACTGAAGAATGAAGAAAGAAGAGCTAATTAAAACTACTACTACTGAAGAAGGAAGAAAGAAGAACAATCAAAGATACTGAAGACAGAAGAAAGAAGAATAATTAGAACTAAAGAAGAAAGAAGACTAATTAAAACTACTACTACTGAAGAAGGAAGAAAGAAGAACAATCAAAGCTAAAGAAGAAAGAAGAACAATTAAAACTCAAAGAAGAAGGAAGAACAAACTAAATCTAATGAAGAAAGAAGAACTAATTAAAACTACTACTACTGAAGAATGAAGAAAGAAGAACTAATTAAAACTACTACTACTGAAGAAGGAAGAAAGAAGAACAATCAAAGATACTGAAGACAGAAGAAAGAAGAATAATTAGAACTAAAGAAGAAAGAAGACTAATTAAAACTACTACTACTGAAGAATGAAGAAAGAAGAACAATCAAAGATACAGAAGACAGAAGAATAATTAAAACTACTATTACTGAAGAAAGAAGAACAATCAAAGATACAGAAGAAAGAAGAATAATTAAAACTACTATTACTGAAGAAAGAAGAACAATCAAAGATACTGAAGACAGAAGAAAGAAGAATAATTAGAACTAAAGAAGAAAGAAGACTAATTAAAACTACTACTACTGAAGAATGAAGAAAGAAGAACAATCAAAGATACAGAAGACAGAAGAAAGAAGAATAATTAAAACTACTACTACTGAAGAATGAAGAAAGAAGAACTAATTAAAACTACTACTACTGAAGAAGGAAGAAAGAAGAACAATCAAAGCTAAAGAAGAAAGAAGAACAATTAAAACTCAAAGAAGAAAGAAGAACAAACTAAATCTAATGAAGAAAGAAGAACTAATTAAAACTACTACTACTGAAGAATGAAGAAAGAAGAACTAATTAAAACTACTACTACTGAAGAAGGAAGAAAGAAGAACGATCAAAGCTAAAGAAGAAAGAAGAACAATTAAAACTCAAAGAAGAAAGAAGAACAAACTAAATCTAATGAAGAAAGAAGAACTAATTAAAACTACTACTACTGAAGAATGAAGAAAGAAGAACTAATTAAAACTACTACTACTGAAGAAGGAAGAAAGAAGAACAATCAAAGCTAAAGAAGAAGGAAGAACAATTAAAACTCAAAGAAGAAAGAAGAATAATCAAAACTAATCTACAGAAGAAGGAAGAATAAAGAAGAACCAAACTCAAGAAGAAAGAAGAATAATTAAGACGACCCATATAAAACAAAAACCCCATAGGGAAAGAACCCCCAAAAAACCCCAAAACCAATAAATGCCCAAAAAAGATAGTATAACACATTAAAAAACCATATCACTGTAAAACTGACAAAAAACTAAAAGTGTTAGCAGTAGTAAATATTAGTGCATTCAAAAAGTTATTGTGTAATGTGTATAAACAAATCTTCACAGTTCCCCCATGGTTGAATATTTCATATTAAAAACTAGAAAAAGACTAGTAAATATAGTAATAATTCACCATGGAAAAGTGTAAGTGATCAAATTATAAATAATAAACTTTAAAAGGGTACATGAGTTGCAGTACATAGTAACAAACTTTAAGTTTTGTGAACAGTGCCTACTTTGATAATGAAGTAGTAATTTTACTAATAAAAAGCTACTAAAACTGTATGAACATTCCATAGAATGGAATATAACTTAGATAGCCAGGGTTATACTTTAAGAGGGGGCATAAATCTTATAAAATGGGGAATTACAGAACTAACTGTTTATGATGAAGTTGTAGAAGGTATTAACAACTATGGATATTATTATATATGGATCCAAATGTTGGGTTCCAATTAAATATAGCATTTAGATAAGTAAGGGTTAGTCATAAGAAATATTAGTATTATAATTGTTATTTTATTGTTCATGTTAATTTAGGAATGCATTATCTAAAATTAGATAACATTCCAATGTTGTAGAAATACTTTTTATTATGTTATTAGGTGATATACCAAAACAATGTTATTAAGAACACCAGTTTTATATATCTGGGTGTTATATTTTAATTGTATAATCTATAATTACTGTTATGCCAGATCAGAGAACTAATTTTTAATCAAATATATCAGAGTCAGAAGTCAGAGAAGGAAATAAAATAATTACATTAGTAAAACATTCTGCAAATAGCCACAATTCAAATCTAGGCAATATAATAAAGTTAAAATGCAGAATAATTAATAAACCTAATCTTATAAACCAGTCAAACTGACAATATTTAGGCAAGATACACCCAACATATTAAATACTATGTAAATAAGGCTTTCTAAAGATATGGTCATTCTATGAGTAAAATTATTTATTTGTATAATGAAATACCATTTGAAACTGAAATAGGTTCACTAACTTTATCAGAAGGGGAATCATATACAACTGAATTATATGAAAAAACCATCATTAATATACTAAATTGCAATAAAATAAGTGAGAATTGATAATTATACAAATTTCAGATTTCATAGAATAATAATTATATTAGTTAAAATGGCTATTATTTACATAGAAGACAGGGAAGTATAATTTTAGGCCTACCTCCCAAAAAATTATAAGAAATATAATTTCAGATAAAACTTTGTAATACTAACTTAATTACTATCAAAATAAGTAGAATAGAATAGTGAAAATGAATATGTATTTTATATTTCAAACAGTCAACTAATAACGAATTTAATTTATGAACATAATGTACATTTTTAAAGTGTAACGAAACTGTGGCAATTTTAAACAATGTCTGAAATATATTATATAGGCTAAGATTTTCATGAGACGAAGGAAATACGTTCAGTTCATTATTATGCGTTGACGAGTGCACTTAAGTAACCTTTCGCCAGAAATAACCTTTAATGGCGTTTTTGTTATAAACCGTATCTCAGTGAAAATTTTGAAAATAATTATTTTAAACTATTTTATAGATCGTGAAGTGGTGAAAGTGACCAATGAACACAGTAACACTAATAAATTGAACCACACATAACTAGATAAGCAGAATAACACTGATATTACACCAAATATAGACCGAAATTTAGAGGTTAAACACGACACACATAAACACAACGAAATATATCCAGTGACAACATTCTACACAAAGTGAACTTTCCATGATACACCAGCGACAATAAACTATACTCCAGGACGATCGTATACAATTGCTGAGAGCATTTACTTGAAGGAAGGACACCTTTATTATAACAAAAACATCATCAACGCTGGAGGCTTCCTTGCGCATGCGTCAGTCAACCATTTCGGTCTGGTCCGCTGCAGTATAAAGAAACGATATGGCGACTATTGGTTCGAAATCAAATTATATATAAACTTTTAATATTTTTAATTATTATTGTATTGTTAAATTTTAAGACATTTAATAAGTGTAAGTGTTATACTTTCCTTCCCACAACCTTCTCTGGCTATATATTTTAATAACCGTTTAAAGAACCCTATTTTATAATACCAATATAAATTGTTTATATCGACCGTCCCTGAGCGAGTCGATACTGTATTGTGATATCAATTTTAATCAAACAATTTCATTATTTTTGTTAATAAACATTCTATTTCGGTAAATTGGAGTTGATACTTTATTATAAAAAAGACTTAACAAGTAATTAATGAAGAAACCCAACTAACTGAAGGGCGGTATACACGAAACAACAACGTTTCAAAAAGAAGAAGAAGAGAGCCGTCTTTCATTCAAACTGGGAGTTAACAAGATTATCTTTTCAACAAAATTACTGAAAATGACACTGTTATTAGAATAACCACGATACCATTTCATTTATAATTTCAACCGACTAACTCGATTTGTTCCTAAATTTTAAGAACAAGTTACCCAAAGAACATTTTCCAGAAAATTAAAATTTTTTTTTATAAAATTTTAAATTTTACTTTTATTTTTCAAATTGCTACAACAGCAATATACACAGATTTTATTTGTAACTACGAAGACTAGGAACATTACCAAATTGACGTTTCCGGAGCGGAACGTCAGAAAACTACACACGTATGTACATAAAATATTTTGTTACAGAACACCTTGTATTATTACAAATTGACGTATCCAACGTGGGACAGAATAACACGAAAGAAATATTATTTATCATTTATTATAGACACCACTCACAGTATTATTACAAAAATACATCCATCGCAGAAGTTGAAGAAACTAGGACTTCAACGTATTATTACAAAATTGGCTAGCCCAACCAGTGGGGCTTACAGGAGAACACAATCTACATACATCAACCTTTTATTTATTTTATTATACCCACTCATTCACAGTTATATTACAAAATTTGGCGTCCAACTAAAGGGCTGTAATTAGGGGTTGAAATTACTGTAATTACTTACCCAATTCCTAATTCAGCTTGGCAGCGGTTACCTAGCCAGGGAATCAGGGAAAATAATGCGTCGTGCCACATCAAAGAAGAGAGCGGCGGAGGCCGAGAAAGAACTCGATATGGAGGATAAGGAGGCGACCCCAGTGGAGGACGTGGAAAAAATACTAGAACGGGTAGAACATCAACAACCAGCACCACTAGAGAAACAACCAGAAATATCCACTCAAACAGGGGACGTCCATGTCCAAGACCAGGAGAAATCCAAAACAACAGAAGATCCGATTTAGAGAAAATGATGGAAATGTTCATGAGAATGGAAGAAAACAGCAAGAAGATGGAAGAAAACTTGAAGAAGGACAACCAAGCAACCAAGGAAGAATTAAGCAAGAAAATGGATTCCACCGAAGAAAACTTGAACAAGAAAATGGATTCTACCACAGAAGAAAATAATAAAAGATTAGAAGATTTGAAGAATGATAACCAATCTTTAAGGGAAGAATTGAAGAAGGACAACCAAGAAACAAAAGAAGAATTGGGCCGTAAAATAGAAAGGACCAATAAGAGAATTGAGGAAACCAGTAAAAAGGTGGAAAAGAAAATGGAAGAAAATAAGAAGAATTTGGAAGAAAAGATGGAAGAAACCAATAAGAAAATCGAGAGTGATCATCAACAGTTAAGGAAAGAGTTAAGAGAGGACTACCAACGGTTAAGAGAAGAAATAAGGGAGGATAACCGACGATGGCATAAGGAAATGAAAGAAGACAGGGAAGAGGAAAGAAGGGATAGAAAAGAATACAGACAAATCTTGAAGGAAGGTGTGAGTGAAATAGATAAAAACGTCACATCCTTGGATGAAGAATTGGATAAGACACTGGACAACAGCAAACCAGAACGAAAGGAAATACCAAACAATAAAACAATGGAGCCAGTGATAGTGTTACCTGAAAAGAAAACGAACGGGAAGAAAGAAAATACTAAGGATATGGAAGTGAAACAAAAGAGAATGAAAAGAAGGCATCCAAAGAAATTAATGAAAACAAGGGAAGAAATGGAAATGATGAACCATGGTTTATTTGATAATGATAATATCCCTATTACCAACAAAGAAGAAATCGTGAGTTCCAGAAATTATGGAAATAGATTGATGGTAATCTCAGAAATGGTTTACCAGCAGACAGTAGTTTACCACGGGGAAGTGATCAGAGGTAAATGGAATACAACAGGGATGGAGATATATGGTAGATTGTCAATGGTATCATTGATCATTGATGGACCACAGACGTACTGGTATATAAAACACTATGATAGAGGGAGCCGAATAAGCTTAGCAGCAAACAAAGGATAGCAGCTAGAAAAATGAAATACAAAACAAAGGCCAGAGAAGTCACTAGTACCGGAACGATGATGAAAACTATGGTCATCCGGACAATGAGAGTAACTGAAGTGACAGACTACGGTTAAGTCTAATACCATATACCTCCACAAAGAAAGACGGATGTTATGATAACCGACGACGGCCAAAAAACTACGTCAAAGGAAAAGAAATTATGAGCAACTGTCCAACCTAATAAAAATCTTCAACCTGGGTATATAAAAGAAAAACAATTATAAGAAGTACATTTGAAATAAAGAAAAGAAGAGAGCTAATACCATATTTAGGGTAATAATATGATATGTTAACCATATTTATGAAAAAATATTATGAGTAAGGAAAGGTATAGAAGAAGTAAGAAAAACTAAAAATTCAAAAAAGAAGTAATGACTACTTACTTACCTATTATTTAGAAAACAATTTATGAATCAGAAGGAAAATGAATTTTGAATTAAATCTCAAAATTCAAAAAACAAGTAAGAACACCTTACTATCTATTATTTAGGAGATAATTTATGATGAAAAGTAAAAATTCAAAAATGAAGTAATGACTACTTACTTACCTATTATTTAGAAAACAATTTATGAATCAAGAAGAAAATGAATTTTGAATTAAATCTCAAAATTCAAAAATGAAGTAATGACTACTTACTACCTATTATTTAGAAAACAATTTATGGACAAGAGAAAATGAATTTTGAATTAAATCTCAAAATTCAAAAATGAAGTAATGACTACTTACTGCCTACCATTTAGGAAACAATTTATGAATCAAAGAGAAAATGAATTTTGAATTAAATCTCAAAATTCAAAAATGAAGTAATGACTACTTACTACCTATTATTTAGAAAACAATTTATGGACAAGAGAAAATGAATTTTGAATTAAACCACTAAATTCAAAAATGAAGTAATGACTACTTACTGCCTACCATTTAGGAAACAATTTATGAATCAAAGAGAAAATGAATTTTGAATTAAATCATCAAAATTCAAAAACCCAAGTAAAAACAATTTACTACCTTATTTTAAAAACGACTTTTAGAAATGAACAAGGAGAAAAAGAATTTGGATAAAACATTACAAACAATTATATATGGGACCAATTCTGAAAAACTTTCCAGAATAAAGAAATGGCAGTACAAACCACTGATACCATTTAAATGAATAAACTTATTGTGAAGTGAAATTAATGAGAATTTTATGTCAAATAAACAGAGATATTAAACATATGACATTAATAATAAAGAGTGCATTTGGATAAAAAGCAAGAGCAAAATAAAATTTTGAAAAAAGAAAGGAAAAACTATATAGAAATAAATCCATAAGAAAAAGATGATCATATAATAAATGTCAATTATAAGAAGTACAATTAAAAGAGTAATTGAAAAAACATAATACTAGTGGAATGATTCAAAAATATAATACAAAATATAGGCTACCAATGACCAGAAGGAGATTGTGATAACAGTCAAAAAATGACAGAGAATTAAAAACTTTACACTGAATAAGGAGTGATAATTATATTATACCAGCTTCCAATCACAAGGAGAAATAAAATGCCAGCAGAGCTAACCAATGAGAAAAATAACTGAGATAGAGATTCACTAAGATAGAAATATAAATAGATCTGTTCGTATACGAAGTGAAATATCCAAAGATATTTAATTTTTTTTATAGTCATAAGGTGGACTATTCTTATATAATTTTTATAAATAACTGTCTGAGATAAGCCCAGCAGTATTATTATGTATTGGTCAGAGATAATTTACCTCTGTAATCAATAAATGACGTAGTATGGCCAGCAGAGTGAGATGCCTACAGAGCCCCTCTGGACACTGCCCCAGCTAACGTATTAGGGAATTTTAGGGAATAAATATCCCAAGGATAAAGAAACGAGTTAAGAAGAAAATGGAAAAATAAAAAATAACGAACCTCAGATGACTATTACTATCAGTAAGAATCCAGTTAATAATGAAATATAGATAAGCTCAAAAATATGGGAGAAAAATTTTTTAGAAATGTGAAGGAAGTAAAGAAATATAATTTATAATATAATGTCATAAGCAATTACTTCAGACAAACTAAGTATGATCTGAACTAATCACTTCTGGAAGAGAGCAATCTGTAGCATGACAGATAATCCACACAAATACATTACTCAATGATCATTAATAAAGCTCTAAGATATGGAATATCCAGATGAGAATTAATTAAAATGCACTGTTTAATAATATATTCACAAGAAAGGTTGAATAAAGAAAATTTCTGCAAACAATATAATATAATACAAATTTAAAAAACCCAGAAGACTAAAAATGATAATAACAAAATTACCCAGGTAAGATAGAAGCA